>VXAC01000790.1:373793-785110 GCA_013399225.1 Rhipidura dahli | reverse complement strand
GGCCCCGCCGCCGCGCGTCGCCATTGGCCGCCGCCGCCACCGCCCCGCCAATGAGCGCGGCCGGGGCGGGGCAACCTTAACCCCTTCGGCGCCGCCCCGCGAGCTCCGCGACCCCTCTCCGGGATCGCCGGCGGGGCCGCGGCACGGGCTGAGCGGGGCCGGCTCCGTGCGGTGCCCCTGCGGGGCCAGCTGCCTCCTGCTCGGGATGGCAGAGCCGGCAGCGTCAAGCACCGGTGGCCGAACGGGTGAACTGAGAAAGCCAAGCCCCAGAAAACCCTCTCTCGACATCAGCACCTGTTACCGGACCTACCTCAGCACAGAAAGTAAAGGTAAAAGACACACACAGGCAGGTTTGCCTTGTTGTTTCAGCCACTTGAGGTACAGCGCTCACCTTCCCCCGACAGCGCTGTGACACCGTTTTATGGAGGGCACATTCCCTAACCTGGGAGGGGGGCATGGCTACGACACCACAGCAAATTTCAAACTCCAGACTCTTCCACAATATTCTTTCAGGTGAACCACTCTTTCTGCAGATGCGAGGGAGCCAATTAATGATTTACAGTGTTTTGAAGGTAAGCATTCTACGTACTAAGAATAATATTATTGCTTGATATTCTGCAGCACGTTTTATTAAAAACAAACTGTCAAATCAGATAACCACTTGGCTTTAGTTGCTGAAACTGGTAATTGTCTGCATGTTTGTTCAAACATTGAAAATCCCTGCTCACAAGTAGTCCTTAGCAGTAGTAGTGTTGAATCTGTGGTTATCAAGGGACAGAGATAAGCAACGTTTGTTGAGAGGTAGTATTGCTGGACACAGTAGGGGGAAAAAAACCCACACCAGATAACCTTCCAAACATAAGCCCTTCACGTGTCCTTTACACGTGCAAGTAACTCCACAAACTACAGCAATTTAGGCCTTTGTGCACTTCAGTGGTTTGTAAAACCTTACACTGAATTTTCAGCAGCTTCTTCCACAGAGCATCTTCTACTTATCAGGAATTCACTAAAGATTTTCACCAAAAAACCCGCACACAACTATTACAGTGGGGCTCACTTACATGGCATTTTCCTGACAGGTGCTACATACTGCAGCTGATCAAGACTGGATTCACAGTTTACTTTCCATGAGGAGACATTTTATACATAAATACCACCGCCCTTCAGATGGAATTTATCATTTCTTGTGATATTTTACAACACTGTCACTATCCATACACTACTTTTGTTCTGCTCAAGTAGAACAACACTCAAGAATTGTGTGGCTGGTTACTCTGGCTGCACAGTGCCTGAACCTGAGGGATAAAGACAGTGAAACAATTCTTCAGTGAGCTGTAAACTGGGACAGGTCTTTTTGTTTTGTACACAAAGTCCCATTTTGGAGTTCTCCTCTCAAAGCCAGCAGTAAAAGATCTCCCTTTTTCACACTAAAAACAAGAAAAAGGAGACAGGTAATCCACAAAATTAATTGGTGACCCTAAAATTAACTCTGCTTCATAGAAAATTACTATGAAGGCATGTATGAGAATCAAGCACATTCAACATCCCCATCTTGCTACATTTAGTTCTGGATATCAAAAAAGCATTGCTCAGGTAACAGAACAAGTAATTTTAAGGGTTTTGTTTCACCACTGGGACTAAATGAGGTCTTAGCTTTTGGATCATGATAGCCCCTGGAAGCCTGAATCCTAGGCAGGGCTCCAGTGCACAGTAAGCTATAGCCCACCCCTTCTCCAGAGAGTTTACATACAGAGGTACCAGAAAAATGGTAGTTTCAGTTGTAGAGTATCATTCATGTTTCTTTTCACTGTCATTTTGTTTGACATACAAATACCTTTGCTTTTCTGCAGTGTCGTAAGAATTGATGCTTAACCAAAGTTAGGGTGTTTTTTTAAAAAAAATTCATTAGCCAGAGGGGAAAAAAGTTTTATCCTTGCTGGGGGTAAACAAGTTGGTTACAGCTTACCTACAGCTTTCCTTCTAACATGCATTTTCTTCAAGCCCTTGTTTCTAATTCAGGAACCTGATTACAAATGGCAGTAACATGTTTGTCTCACCCAAAAAAGTCATGGACAAAAGTAAAACACTGCATATCCTGGGTGGCTGTAAAGTCATTTAAAAATGCCTAGCATGTATTACAGGAACATTCAGGAAATTACTCTTTGTTTATGAATTCTACGTAGATAGGAGTTACCTCTTCATTCACAACTTAGCCCAGCCATTTTCTGAAGGATGAATGTAAAAGTGAGGAGCTTCTGTATCTCAGTCCCAACACGGCTATGTACAAATTATGACCTTAATCAATACAAGTGTGCTTTGCATTCTAATCCATAAAATGAGAATATTTACTTGCTTTGTTCAAAGAGATCGACAAACACAAACATCACAGTGCTGTGTAGAAAAACAGAGAAACTTACTATTCCTTATCCAGAAGGTCTAATGTTCCACCTTCCAGTCTAGCTAGCCTTCACATCATAAAAACTTTTTTGTTTTTTTTTTCCTCTTTGTGGGTGGGTGGGGTAATTGGGCAAAATTCCTTTCACTACCTTCATTCATCTTTTAATAAAATTCTGGATTAAAATTGAACCATGCCTCTTTTTCAAAAGTATTTATCTGGTTAAAATAACACCTAAATGGAAGTAAACACATGGAAAATTTAGAGAATGCTTGCACAAAATCACTCAGATGATGTCACCTCCCCAAGAACCTTCAGGAAGCCATGAGGGAAACAACAGAGAGTGACTGAGGCAGATTTAAACTTCTTCAACATACAAAGAGTTCACATAAATCCTGGTGTTACATGTAGTCTCATAATTAGGATAAAATTTTTTTTTCTTTATTATCACTACAACAGGTGTAGTAGACAAACATTACCATTCTTCCTTTCCATTGTTTACTTAAAATGGGGAATACCAACTAGATAGCAGCCTCAGAACATCCGTGTCACATTTCACTCTACATTGTCTCCATGCACTACAAGATTCATGGAAGCACTAAATCCAGAGCGTTAGAATACCCAAAGCAACCCTCTGAAACCCAGAGATAACCACACAGTCCAGCTTGGAGTCATTAAATACTCAAACTGAACAAGCTGCTGTTTTAAACTCTCTTGCTCCACACCACCCCTCTCACAATAATCTGATGATTCAAAATGAATAGAACCTAAAGTGAGAAAATAGTGAAAGCACAAAACCACAGTGACTTAAAAAATAAACAAAAAGTCCAACCCAAAACAATCTGACTCATAACTGACTTTTGGGGTTTTTTAGGGATACACAGAAGCCCAGCAAGACAAGGCATTGCCAAAACATGAAACTTTCTACCTGTTTCCTTTGGAATCCAGCAAGTAGTTGTTGTTCTTTGGGGCGAGGGTGGTGTTGTTTGGTTTTGGGATTATTTACTTTTTGAATCACATTTATCAGCTTTTTCACAGCAGCATCCACATTTTGCCCCAAATGTAGGAAAAAAATGTATCTGCATGCCCATGCTGTTTAGTCCAAGCAAAGCCGGGGGGTGCAGATGTGCACGTTTGCAATACAGGAGGATAGCATCATGAAATTCACCATAATGCACATAATTCATGTGGTCATTCCAGGGATTTCACATAATCCTGACATTAAGAAAAAAGCAGCCAAGGATTCCAGTTCTTGACACAGAATGTGAACACAGCAGCTCATTTGGTAACTGTAGCACAGATTTACCTGCTCACCTTTGGATAGCAGCAAAGCAAGGAACAGCACTGAAGTATCTGTACCGAGTGGACTCCCAGAGCCTGTATGAAGCTCAGAGCACAACAGGAGTTTTACATCTTTCTGTCAGCAGGTTTTTTCTTCAGTATCTGACATGCCTCATCTGCAGTTATGCATCCCCAGGAACCTGGAGCACAGTAACCCATGAATGCTTATATCTGCCCCTTGTCTGAACACAACTGTAAGCCTAGAGCAGGTTTCCACACATTGCATGGCTTGACAATACTTTTTGAAGAATAATTCAGCACTTTCAGACTGCACAGTTTGCTTCAGGTAAGGGCTCTAACAGTATCAACTATCTTAGTAACTTCTTACTGAGTAGCAGTATCCAGTCTTATCGAGTAAGCTAACCAGCAATATCTGACTTTCACATCCATTTTCTTGCTGATGCAAGAAAGCTTTTTCCTCTGTTCCAGTTTGCTAATGAAGTGCTTTGTTTACTTAATTTAAATTACACCAAAAAGCTGGGTAAGGAAACTCATTTGATACTCTCAAACCAGCAACTTTCCCAGCAGTAGTTTATAGACAGGAACAGAGGACTAAAACAAAGCACCTAAGCCAGTGCATCCAGTTCCTTATAATCTTGTAATAAACACCTGGAGGAAAATAAAACAAACTTCATGTCATCAGCACACTAGACTAAACATTGCAGCATCTCCATTAAGTGCTACTGTTCTGCCTTCATAAACAAACAGAAAATTCCTCCCAAAACCAAACCCCACCGCCCTCACCCCAAAGAACAACAACTACTGCTGGATTCCAAAGAGAACAGGAAGAAACTCTCATGTTTTGTCAATGCCCAAATATTCTTTGGGAAACACAGTGGTAGAGCTCTGTAACCTCCAGCACCTCTCTTCCATCTCATCGTTTTAAGCATGAAGCAGAGAAGACCAGCACTCATTACCTTTTCTAATCCAATAAGTGAAGAGGATGTATTTTACCCAAAGAAACCTTTAAAAGGCAAACTGATTTCATAGAAGCCATCTAGTATCAGGCTGACTGGAAGGTTCTCCACTTCCTATACAGTCCCTACAAATGATGTTTTTTGTGTGGGCATGCTACATGCAGAAAAAACAAAGGGGCTGATCTTTACATTGCTATCAACTTTTAAAACTAATTTTAAAGAAGAAACCTGAAGTGCCTGTATCCTGTTATATGTATTCTTCAGATTATCTCTGTAGAGTGAGACTTATCCACTGTTTTGCCCAAGAGGCTGAATGTAATTACACAGCAGCTATGATTCTGCAAGTTTGGGTGTTCAAACTAGAAAATAGTTCACTAGTACTGAAGTTTGTAATGTACACTTGTTTGTTGCAAGTGGTAACAGTTTACAGAAGACTGTGCAGATTGTCACTAGCAGGAGTCAAAAACACTGGACAAAATGAAATTCAGTGTTCACAATTCAGTTGAATAAGCCTCTGAAAAAACTTCCACCAGAGGACTTCCCAATAACAACATCCTCATGTAGTACAAGATAATATAAAATTTCTATGTACAAACTGCACAGAATAAATTAGAGAGAGGCAGCTGTGACACAGTTTGTGCAAGTATAACTAGACATGGAAATGTTTCTAAATATTGTGAATTATGATTTCATAGTGGAAGATTGAAATAATATGCATCTACTTAAGCCATTCAAAAAAATAAGATATAACAGTGACAGTAACATCTCCTTCCTTAATATTAGCACATTATCAGTGTCAGCACATCAAAGAGAAAAACAAACCTCTGACAACACAAATGCCCAAGCCAACTCGTGAGGCCATAAAAAGGGCTTTTTGGGTCTTTCACATCTGTAAAGGAAAATGTTATTCTGGAAATTAGTGATCAACAGTATTAAAGGAGTTATAAATTTTTCATCCACATTTGAAATTGCAACTACTTCAAAGGCAGCCTTCAGAAAACACCAAAGAAGCTTTATTAAGTATCTTACTACTGTAAGTCTTCTGACAACTGTGGAAGAGTACTAGTTTAAGGGACAGGAAGCAGAATTTTAAAGCTACTTGATACTGAATGGAAGTTCCAGGCAGTTGGGTGGCTTGAACCAATCACTCCCAACTGTAGAAATGCTCAGTTCTCATCACATGAAACTGAATCACACAGATATTCACACCTTTTTATTTTATATTCAGCATCCCAGCACAGATCCCTCCTCTAGTTTTATGTCAAGAACTGCCAATGCTTGAAGATAAGCCTTACGCTCTTTTGTGACATTAACTTGCTGACAACCACAGAAACCTCAGCTTTTCAGACTTTTTAATGTTACCCCAGGGAACTAAAATTGTTTCCACACATACTGTTTTCAAAATGCAGAGAGGAAACACAAGTAGCCAGTGGTAGTTACTGTAAGGCACAAACAGAGCTCAGCACCTCTCCACAGCACAGCATGTCCAAGATTTTAATTACACAGCAGTGCTAAGTCACAGCTGTCATGCGTAGGGCATGTGCTGATGCTGGGCATGACAACACCATCTCATCCTGTCTTCAGCCAACAAAAAAATCACTGTAGTTGTGCAATCTCATGACAAGCATATGCCTAGAATAATAGCACTCACTCTGCAGCTACCACTCAGCTCCTATTAGAGGATTATAACTTGTTATTTATGAGCATTAATGCCATCTACATACTGTCTTTAAAATCTCTCTCAGGAAGTGTTAAAAATGCTAAAAATGTTGCCGTGCTAGCAGACATATTATATTTAGTAAATGAACTCTGAAGTATTCTGTTGCATTAGTTAAGCATTCCACTAAATTTACAATACTCAATTTTGTTTCTGAAGGAAACTATCAGCATCCAGAGTGCACATAACAGAAGGAGAAGAAAGAGCTCACACTCACTTGAGGATCCTTCAGGAAGTTGTGAGTGTTGACAGTCTTTTAAGGTGTTGTTAGGAGCACTTCTTTTAAATGTGGAAAGCAGAGCATTAATAACAGTATGAAGTTTCTTTATTCTTTTGTCTGAGCTCCAGAGTTACATATGAAAAAGAACTTAAAATAAAAGGTACACATTGTATACAAATGAATAAAAATACAGCCCTAACTTACATTTGTAAAGTATCTGCTTTTGTTCCTTAAACAGTAACAATACAACATATTTTGTTCAGAATTATTTTATTTGGATTATAGCAATTAGTATCACTGATCAGTAGGCCAAATCCAGGCAGAGAGCACAGAATCAATTTCACAAGGCAAAAACACAGACTAGTATTTTAGCATACAAACCATTTCACTGCATTATCAAGTTGAAATATCTTTCAACCATGCATAAAAAAATCTATGCTTAGTCTTTCAGAGCTCCAGGTAATACCAGATTCCTAAATATACAAAAAATACATTTAACTTATAATAATCTTAGTGAATCAGACTTATAAAATTACCATTTTATTCTTCACAACATAGAAAATAATACAAAAATGACTGTATATAGTTTTCACCCAAGTTTCACTGACATATACATCAAAATATATGATTTGATGTATACTCATAAAAATTTTAAGCTGAAAGATAGATTTTAAAATGACACTGCAGATTGGTCCACACAAATGCCAACCTTCATAACGATAAGGAAAAAATCCTCTGATAAAAACATCACGTTGTGAAAAATTACCATTTACCTGCACCGTAACCTGCATCTTACTGTAATTTACAATATGAACATTTCTACAATTCCAGCTGTAAACTACACACTGGTGAAAACCTTGGTCTTCTGGAAGGTGGTGACTAACTCAGAGCTGGCATGGTAGAACACAAAGTGTTGCCAACTGAACCAGTGCACACAACAGAGAGTACCAGAGCAGGGAAGGCCTGCTGGTTCGGATGTGCTGATAGAGAACATGCAAGCCAAGTGAATGGTCTGTGGGGAAAATAAAACCCTCTGCATTTGTGACACAGTACCAATCAAAGCTTCTGGTACAGAGTTCACTGAAACCACTTTACAACTGCAGTGACAGATGAGGGGAAACTTCCTCTTATTTGAGGAGGGGAAACCCCACAGGTGTCAGCAAAGTCAGGATTAGGGAACAACCAGAACAGTACTGAGGCATCCCACAGCTCTCTCTCAAGATCACCTTCCAGTGATATCCACATAAAATAAACTTGAAAAAGCACTGCAAGGTGAAGCACTGATTTTTTGCACACAGTAACTGCAAATTCATATTTCAGACTACAATTTATAAATCAATTTTGCTGGTAAGAATTCCTACTGTGAAAACAAATTCTTTTTCTTCTGAAAGGAAAAGTAACTCCACTTTCTTTTAAAAGACTGTAGTTTATTTGCTTTTGTGTGATAAATCAGTATTTTCAATTAAATATTCCACAGTAAAGCCTATTCAGGAAAGGTGGTGTTGAACAAGCTTTCTCCCTGCTGGCAGCTTGCTCTGCTTTTCCATGGTGCCAGTGCTATCTACTGTAGATCTGTACTGTATCTTTCTCATCAACAGAACCAGGAGGTTGTTTCATGTAGGAGTATTACACAACCATTTTTTCCCTCCAAATTGGACCAACAAATTTGAAACCAAATCTTTTATTTGGGCACAGAAATCAAATTAAGAAAAGTTCAGGAGATGAGCATTGGCAATATCCAGCAACCTAAGTACATCAGGAAATCAGATCTTTCAGATGACATCCTTCAGAAATATTGACATTAACTTCTTTAATAGCATGTATAAACAAAAGGAGATGTTTTGCTCAGAGGCTGAAGTTTACACTTTCAAACAATGAGTTCAGAATAATATAACATTTCTCAGATCACTACAACAAAGCACATAAGCTAATACAGAAATGAATTGAATTGTTGCATCTTTGAATCCAAAACCATTTTGAGGTTGTAAATGGTCACAGTAATAGAATCACGGAATTGCTTGCGTTGGAAAGGACCTCTAAGATTGAGTCCAACCATTATCCTAACACTGCAAAATCTCACTAAACCATGTCCCTAAGCACTACCTCTACAGCTCTCTTAAATACCTTCAGGGATGGTGACTCTACCACTTCCCTGGGCAGCTTGTCCCAATGCTTGTCAAACCTTTCCATGAAGAAATTTTTCTTAATATCCAATCTAGACCTTCCTTGGCACAACATAAGGCAGTATCCTCTAGCCCTATTGCTTTTAACTTGGGAGAAAAGACCAACACCCAACTTGCTACAACTTCCTGTGTTTTTTAATCCAGTCAATAATTGGCTCAAAAGAGTTGAAAATAGAAGAAAAGATTATTTTTGTCTCTTACCCTCTCTCTGCTTTTAATAGTTGTGCTTGTGTTGAACAGGAAAGGCTCTCTATAGTGAGAGTTAGGAAAATTCAGTCCTTTTGATGGAGCCAAAGAAAATTGCTGAAAAATGTCAAGTTTTTTTTTTTTAAATACAGCTCTGACAAGCATCAACCTAAATAACTGTAAATCCATCTCTTTCCAAGTGCTAGAACAGAGAGCCTGTGTCCTCAGTAGTTGCTGGCTGTGTTTAGGGAGAGCTGGGACGTGTCAGACACCACTGGGCCATGCCAGGGGAGGTGCTGGCAGGCACAGCACGAGGCAGCATTGCAGGTAGCACAGGAGAGGTCACAGCTCATTTATGCACTAAATCATGTACCAAGGGAAAAGCCCACGTGGTCTTGTCCGGTGACTCTGACTGGGTGCAGATAGGACTATTTGGCCATCAGTTCCTAACACAGCAAAGCCATAATCTACATTTCCTTTTGTCTCTGCTTGGATTTCTGTTCATTTCCCTTCTCCCTTTGTTCCTTCCATTCCCCACCTTTTTACTCCCAAAGAAAAGTTTCTTCTAGACTTGGAGCACAGCTCACACAGCATTAGTGCTTTCTGCCTTACCACAAGGCTTTCTCAGCTCTTTCATTTTCCTTTCACCTTCCCTAGGGTTAAGCCTGAGAACCCAGAGAAAGCACCTAGGAGAATGTAACTTTTTGTGGTCTTCCACTCTTTCCAAAGAACAAATGAGGGTGGCTTGTCCAGTCTGCAAAGGCAGCATGTAACACGTGAGATAATCTGCCTGGCAAGGAGCATCTTATGACTTTGCAACACTTCAGAGGTCGAGTGCCTGGAACTGCCTGCTTGGATGTGCCAGTGATGACCTCAGTCACTTGAGAAAAGTTAGGCTGAGGAACAAGGCCCCCAAACACAGTAGACCACAGGAGACCAAGTAGTCCTCAGCACTGAAGGATGAGTATCACAGACAGTGATTGGAGATGACAATTTAAAGTAAAAAAGGGAGAACTGCACCTGTTTCTGACTGACCTACCTCCTTGTATTGTTTAGATTCATTACTGATACCACTAGAAGTGTTACTGTTATTATTAATTTTATTTTTTTTTCAATACGTAAAAAAGTATTCAGGGATGCAGTACCTGGGGGAGTTTTAATGTTTCAGATAAGAAGTACAGCCTTGGAATTAACATTAGCATTTGGGTAATCAGCTTAAACAAGATCTTCAGAGAACACACTCTGGTCAGACACTGTGCTGTTTAAATTCCTAAAGAACCACATTCCCCTCATTTTCCATAATTGGCTTCTTGTTCTTCTCATCACCTTTTAAATACACAACCTACCTTTTCAAGTTCAAACACTTTGCTCAGATTACATTCTCCACTGAAGTCTCTGACATTATCCTGAAGTATTCCAGAGCACACTGTTTGCTTTCACAGCAATACATACAGTTTCTGGCATGCAGTCAAGCACTTAAAAAAAAGAGGTATCAGTAATATAATCCCAATTCAGGCATTTAGTGGGTACAACTTCATCACTCATACTGCAACCTTCAGGCATTTAGTAATAAATGAAAACCATTTAGCACATCATTTAAGGAAAAGGTTAACTGCCAAGCCATATAAAGTTTAAGTTTTTTGAAGCACTGCAAGCTGAAAATTATTCCAATGTTTGACATCCTGGAATTTCAGTGAAATCAGATTTATTGGTTATTCTTGCTAAATTATTGGTCTTTTACCTCTGACTTATCTTGGTATATTTTTTACAAATGTGCTGGGTATTGAAAAACTGCAGCATTTTGATGTTTGAAAAGTTCTGAAAAAGAGTTGGAGTTACTCCGACTTCTTATGTTCTTCAGTGTGGGAGAGTACCTTTCGCCTCTGATGCAGCATGTGGAAATAGAGCTGAGGGAAGACTGAGGAGAAAACACACTCAAGTCAACAAAGAGTGAAGCGAGGCCTGCAAGATGCACAGTCAAGGTCACCAATTCTCCATTAGAGGATGTGCTTATCCACTTTTTGCTTAAGTTATCTACTTCTTTTTACACTCTAAAGAGATGAACTGATGTTGTCCTTAGGCTTCAGGTACTATTTATTTTTTTGCTAGAGCAATCACATTTTGAAATGCAAAGTGCCTTATTTAACTCTGCATGTACAAGCAGATGACAAAAGTTGCCTTAACTGCATGCATGCAATGCAGAACAGACTGCAGGGAGGAAAATATCGTTCCAGAAGAAATTTCCAGATTTGTTTGAGTTTTTGTAATTCTAGTGTCACTTTTTCAGACTCTAAGGCACTTTAAACATACCAGTGTCTCCCTATCCAGACCTTTTTCTCCTCTTATTTCTAAGACTGTGTTACAGAGCAAATGGGGATAACAAAGTAGGGGATGGAAAACATACATACACAAGCAGCAAAAGCTGAAATTTCCATGAGATACTAAGCCTTTGTGAACCATGCAAAAATTAAACAAGGTCATCAGCAGGCTAAATTGGTTACTTCTATGTACATTAATCCCACAATTGTTTGTTTTTCCCGGTACAGCTGTTAATACTAAAAAACCTAACAAAATCATACTTACTTGGAATGTAAGAGATCATGACCAGGATCAGGAATGTATAGTAGTCAAATGAAAAATTGTACTTGTTAGGTAAACTAATGGAATACAAGCCAGACTGCCTGACGAAGGGTAATGCAGCATATATTGTGAGTAATTCTCCTGACACTCCCATTGGATACAATACTATAAACAAAGTGTACCTAGAATGAAACACACACAGAAAGAATTAGAAGTTATGGCAAACTCTGACAAAAATATTTGTTAAATAATATTATGGCTATTCAAATTTTGAATTCTCCACTCAGTATTTATTTTTCTTAGCTCTCATTTGGCAAGGTATTAACTTTATTACAAGGTAAGTATTCAAATCAGGAATCATTAGGAAATACTTTGATTTTATCTGAGAATCTAAAAACTATCTTTAAAACTATTCTACATGCACACACTTTATTATTTCGATTTCTGAACTCTTTGGTAGAGGTCATTTTACTACTTAAAACGGGACCAAATATAGTTGATGTTAATCAGTGAGCTTAAAGATTATTTCAAATACAACCACTGAATTCAAGAATTACTGCGAAATGTCAGTTTACTTACTGTCATCCCTTACTGTTAAATATCAGTTTCTGACAAATTATCATTTCGTAAATGGAACTGAGTTCAGACAAAATGCTCTTTCAGCTTGCAATGCAATAGATTTTTGTAAACCAGAAATCTGCTGGAAAGAAGCTAGGCAGTCACGTTCACAAACAGGGCAATTACCTGAAGGTAGAATCTAATTCTTCTCACTGCAACTACTTTACAAGATAAATATCCCTGTAAGATCAGTGCTTTAAAGCTGTGATTTTTATTATGCTACCGACCTGGCCCATTTGATGAGATAAGGGAGATGGTTTAACAAGCTAAACGTGTAAAAAGAGTAACGGATTATCTCGGTGATTGTCCAGGCTACTACAAACAAGAGGACACTGTCTTCAGTTTGTACCTGTGAGAAAGGAAAAAAAGGCTCAGTATGAACTCGAGCATTACCATTTACTCACCAGACCCAAGAAAACCTCACAGAAATCAGTTCCTGTGGGTTACTTTACTGCATCATTTTAGAGATCAGACTCAAAGAATGAGCTTAAAAGCAACATTAGTAACAACAGTAAAAACACCCCTCTTATCATGCTCTGAATTTTTCCAGTTGCTTAAGAATAGCTCTGCTTCATGATCAGATAACTTAAGCTCTCAAATTCTGTGCAAGGTAAATTGGTACAAGAAATCCCTGAAATGCTGGGTATAATTCTTAACTCTTCCCATCCCTATAGAGTACCAGCTTCTATTTCAGTCCTACAATTGCCTCCTAGGGCAGAAAGAATGGTCTAACACTTGATACCTGATTTACACTTTATATTCTGATCCAATTTCATGATACTTCTGAGTAGAAGCATGGTTTTCCTTTCTCTGGTGAGCAACTGGGTCCTACTTTTGAGCAGCAGCAAAAAAGCTAACACCAGATCTCAGGCTGGGAGAAGAATGATGCTCAGAGCGTCTCACCTCAGGTAAGCTCGACAGGTACCTGATTCACTGTTCCTTCCTCCATTTTCTGCTTATCCTAACATTAGCTCCTCTAATGTTACACTCAAGGAGTATCATACTTCACTGCTTTACACCTCCTGGAGCTTTTATGTCAGTCACACATCGCTGAACTAGCTGTAACTCCCTCCATATTTTAACCCTGAGATCAGCTCAGTTGGTCTGAGCATGATGCTAATAATGCCAAGGTTGTGGGTTGGATCCCTGTATGGGCCATTCATTTAGGAGCTGGACTCAATGATCCTTGTGGGTCCCTTCCAGCTCAAAATATTCTGTGATAAACTGCCTTTATCTGTGATATTTAGAAGGTTAATCATCAAAAGTGTGTGTTTTTAAATGACGAGTTATATTTATTAGATTATGGAGGATCATTACGAGGTTCAAGTTCCAGATGGATCAAGTATATGTGGGTTCACATATCCACAGTACAAACTCTCGAAAGAGCAGACATGATTTTTATACAGCTTTCTCCCTCCTTCCCTCCCTCTTCCCAGAATTCCCAGCTGTATAGGCACCTTGAGCCCAAATTCAGTGGACTGTGGGAATGAAAAGAGCTCAGCCTCAGGGGCCCACATTTTCTCTTTTCCTTTAACTCTTGAAGAAAGAGAAGTCGGGAGATGTGGGTGGTGCACTCTATTCATCTTGGAGAAAGTACAAACCAAGAGAAAAAAAAGGAACAAAAACATATATATATGTGTGTATATATATATATATATGGACAATCAGAAACTTTTTAATAGGAGGGAAGTGATCCTATACTTTTGTGTAATAACACTCATGGGAATTACCCAGAAAAAGCTTTGTTACAGACTGCAAAACCCAGAAAAATTTATACAGAAATCTTGAGCTATCCTGGAATGTAGAGCTGCTGGTCATCTGTATTGTGCTGTAAATCTATGTTCTGCTGTGTGTAACATTTCAGGTCACTTTCACTGCATTTTGCAGCAAAAGCACCTTATTCTTCTTCCACATTCTGATAATTGCTTATATATTAATCTCCCTTACATCACCATAAAAGAGCAAAATCCAAAAATTATTTGAAGATTTTCAGAGAATAGACCAAATCTATTTTTACACATTGCTGCAGGATCCTAATCCTATTTGAGGTCTGCTTTATAAGCAAGACTTAGCTCTCAACATGGAGAATTTAACAGCACTTCCCAGATGCTGCTGTTCCAAAGGAGGAATGTGCTTAACAAGCACTCCAGAGCTGCATCTTCTGGTCAAATCGGGAGAAGCAGCTTAGGGATGAGCTCCCCTAAACCTGTGAGTCACAGGCTTCAACCTGTACTTTAAATCCCCCTTCTTTCCCTAGCTATGGAAATCAGTCAAGTCAAAACCCAAAGTTTGTAGCTTGAAGTAGCATCCAAGGATATGAGCAAGGACAAGAAACTGGGGCACTGACAGTGAATCATATGCAAGGAAGCAGAAAATTACAACAGTTACATCCCAGTTCTATCACATGGCATCTCTAACACTGCCTTCGAGGTCTAATCTCCCCCCTCTCCTTTGTACTGTAAGTTATTAAAACAGTATTAAAATAATAATTCACACCATTATGAAACACACAACCCTGTTAAGTGACTTAAAGAATCACTGATTGTGCCTTTATAGCTTGTGTCCCTGTTTAAGGAAGAGGAAGACTGGAAACTGGTGGTTATCATTATAAAGTTTCTTGCACACTCCCACAGTTGTTCACCAGTCACTGTCAGAACTTCTCTGAGCACTGACAATTTTTCAGTACTTCAGATAAAGATGACTGAAATGTACATTATAAATCACCTGAGAACTGATTTACAAAACAATTTCTGAAGAATCTTATTCTTTTAGCCACTGCTAATTCTGCATTTACATCATTCCTCCTCCAAGCTGAAGATATGGCACATACACAGTAGACCTTTAATAAACCACTAAGGTCAGTCAATGCTGCCCTGAGAATTCAGTTCTTCTTCCACTACTTTTTTTCATGCCAGCCTCTCAAGGAAGTCTTAGACACAAGTCAAAACACACTTTACACTTCATTTATATCTTATTTGCCCAGCTCTCTTAATACAATAGGCATAATTTTTTGGCATGTGTTTCAAGCCAACATATCATCAAGGAGGGTCCTAAATATATTTTAGCTTTTCTTCAGTACTGTGAATAGCAGACAATGTTTGTTAAAATATAAAAGAAACCAATGTCTTTTAAGATGCAAGATGAGAACTGGGACTTCACAAAATAAAGCCTGAGAGGTTTTTAATGCTCTCCTTAGGAATGGAAAGGGAAATTTCTCTATGTTAAGAGTAACAGCTTGACAAATTTGCAGAAAATTTCAGCTAAACACATAATTAAGCAATCCAATGCAGAAGAGCAAAACCAGCAGCACTATGCAAGTGTAATGATGGAAAATGTTGGAACAGCACATCTCTCTCCAAAGAGCTGGTTCTCTGGTACAGTAATTAAAAAATAAAACATAAAATTAAAGAAAAAAAAAAGGAAGCTTCACAGTAGGCACAAAGGGCCTGACAGACTATTGTGTTGTATGGTATGGCTCAAATTTTACATAGATGTAAATCAGTGATGAGTCAGGCTTTACTACTGTACTTAAGCTATTCAGAGTTCTGACCCTTCCAGCACGGACTTTTTACTACAACTCAGTCTTAAATATCATAAATTAAGATGTTCTTCCTTCTTTTAGGTAGGTATGCTTTACTACTGATTGAAGATATCAATTCACAACTGCAGATACTGGAATCCCAATTACCAGCTCCACATGCTGTTTATGTTGTTTTCATAGCAAATCTTGACTGTGTGTTCTACAAAGGTTCCTCTAAATATATATTAACACTTATTTGCAACTCATCTGTAACTGAACTCAATGGGATAAGCAGTAAATGCCTGCTGAAACCATTTTTTAATCACCCATCAGAACTGGGTGCAGAATTATCTATCAGAATGGAACTCCACAAAGGCCTGCCATGATGTCACCAGATGATCTCAGTGCTCACACAAATTCAAAAAGACACCTTTTGAACTGAAGGGCACTTTCTGTTCTCCTATGCCTACATCCTCCCAGCCCTTCATGCCAGGCTGCTCATTCTCTTCCCTCCTTTGCAGGGGAAACAGCAAAATTCACGGAACTGATTCCTTTCTGATGTTATGGCCAGCAGTGATTACATGCCAGGCCCTCCTCTACAATACTGACAACTGCTCCTACAGTGCAGGTAAAGAGAATATCATTGCTACCTACAGAAGTGTACAGTGCTTTAACATTTGCCATGCTTTAACATTTATTGTGAATAACTTCATATTGGGTTTAACAACACATCAGCACTGAAGTCAACAAAAAGCACAAACATGTTAGTGGCAAGAAGCATGCTCCAAATCACATCACATGTCCAGAAGTGTATCCTGACAGGAGGGATGCAATACACACTTCTTCTTTCAGCTATATCATATATGAAAAGAGTCTGGAAAAGCAAGATACTGAAAAAGCCTCACTCAGAAAGTTAAAGAGGAAAACTGCGTTTTATTTTACAAGAACCTCATCATGCAACTGCATCGCTTACAAGTTCCATAAAGCTGTGTGAGAATTTAATCCTGGCCTTCACCATGGAGCTCACTTGTGTAGACAGCCCTTTGGAGAAAGTACAACACTTGTGACACTTGCAATACATCACCCCAGGTGAGCCTGCAGGCTCCCTGGTTGGGGGAAGGGGAGGGGTCAGAATACAGCCTCTTATTTATTTGCTCTAAGTCACAGACTTACAGAAACTCATCACAGGATTCCTCATCCTCACCATTCTTATACCCACTTTCTAAGACGTTGAAAAAGTAACACATAATACAGCCTCTTGCAAGACTTTAACCAGAAGACCATGAAAGTGTCAGGGAAAAAATCTGCATGGAGTATTGTTGAAAGAATCCCTGTTAAAAGTCAAATGTTTGGCTAAACTCATTGCTCCCATTTTCTCCCATTTTGTTGGTTTTCTCCGGTGAGAATGTGGGCATAAGCTTCAAAAAAACCTAACCCACAGTCATATTACAGATTTTTCTTTGATGTCTAACAGACAACACATGGAATAATTCTAATCCATTCAATCTAACCTTTAATATTTGGGTTACTTCAGAACCAGAAGACAAGTCATAAAAACAGATTATCACTGTTCTTTATGAAGCACCAGGTATCCCAACATCATACAGATAACAAGCAGAACTCCAAGAGTATTTATTTTAAAGCATTTTATGCATATATATAAAATCTAATGTCTTGAGATTATGGCTTTTTTTTTTTTTTGTTCAAAATCTAGTACTGATTCCTGGTGAACTAACAGAGACCAGAGTATATTAATTTGCACCGTAAGGGAAATCCATTAAAAAGTAATTATTTCCAAGATTTTATGTTTATTGAGAAAAATAACATTCCTCCACTTTAGCACAAAACTAAAGCTTTATGTGAACAAGCATCACGATACCAGAAAGGGCTGTTAATTACTGGGAACCACAGTGACTTATATCACTCTACATGTGCCTGGATGCTCTGACAACAGGCTTGGAGGAAGGAAGAGAAAGCAACTTCCCTCAAGAGTTTGTAGTAAGACAAGTTCCTGAGGACATTCTCCATGGCAGTCACAAATAATCAGATGTATAAAATGACTGTCACTTATTTCAGGCACCCATGCTGACACTGACACTAATTTCTTCCTTTAATGAGAAGAAAATCAGTAAGATTAGTTGGCTAAAGTAACAGCAGAGATGCAGCATATTTGGGCTACTAGAAGGATTCAGATGACATGAGTCAGTCAGCATAATCTGTACCAATTAAAGCACCTGTACCAATTAAAGTCTAGATTTTAAAACAGCTGTCAGGAGCAATTTTCAAAAAACATGGCTTCCAAAAGAGTCTAAAGAGATCTGCATAAAGTACAGCTCTCTTTGTTGTGGTGAGCAGTGAGAAAATACACACAGCCCCAAAAATCACCTATGTTTGAATGTAAGAAAATTGAATGAAAGACAGAGGAGAGACTATCCAGGAGAGTGACACTGGAGAGCATGGAGGCACTGTTGTGCACAAACAATTGAGGGGGAGTTTCAGATGCCACAAAAAGTGAATTGTGTATGCAGGAGGGCAGCGAGATTTCCCTTGTAATTATGGCAGTAATGAGATGGACACCAGGAGGCTGTACCAAACTCAGTGTTCTGTAGTGCACATTGTATTACTGTCAGTAAGGACTGCAGAATCCATACAGGAGCTAGATGTCTCACAGGGAGAGAATCAGACCTCGCTGTTTGACTGTCAACAAAAGATGACATCAAATCTATTTTTATTTCTTTTGATCCACAGAAATTCATATGAACAATTTCCCATGTTGGGATACAAACAGAAGACATTTTAAGGACAATAAGAAAGCAACCAACACTTGCTTTTCAGCTTGGATCAATAGTTTTTCTATCAGTTTGTAGCTTGACTTACCTCTTTTACACTATGTGTTACTGCCCACGTCAGGAAAACCCTTGACATCACTTGGAAAGCAGTCAGAACAACAGAAGAGGGAACAATGCCTGGAAGATATTTTTCAATTAGTAAATATTCCTGACTACCATGGTGGGAGGTAGAGATGGGGAAATAAAACATAGCTAAACCAAAGTCCAGGTATTTGACATTTCTGGAAGGAAAGCATTTAATTTTTTTTTAATTTGAAAACATGGAGTCAGTCCTTTGGTGTGTTTATAAAGCCTAATGCAGTGCAATCCCCTGACAAGACTTTCTGCACCAAAATGCAAACAAAAGTAATTGGTCTTGGTGCAATCACAGCACATTCCTCAATACATAGAACAGCTCAATAAGATAATTTCAATCAAACAGCTTTTGGGATACAGGCTTTCAAATAAACCCTGTTTGATTAAAATATCCAAGTTACTCTTCATTACTGTGATTTAAAAAGCAAAACCAATAAATATGTTTTGCACTGTATATCCCGAAAATCCAGCCAGCAAAAATTATACGTATATTTAAGAAACACTAATCTAGCCCATATTTTGATAGATGCAAAGTTTATAACTCCTTCCTGGAAATACAACTCAAAAAACACCAAACCAACCAAGAAAAAAAACAACCTCACAACAAACAAACCCCAAGGAACAGCTGATGCAGTGGTAGGTACAGAAACGACTTGAAGATCCTCTCAAGGAAGCAGATACCACTGGTTCTTCCAGCAAGTTCTGAGGTGCCAGTTAAACTGCCAGTAAAAGGACCCTACACACCCAGGTCTGACAGAGCAGGAATAGTTTTAGACTGCAAGATTACACAAAATTTTTAAACTTTGCATCACAAAGTTGTATTTTCCTCCAGCAGCTAAATGATAAAGACAAACGCAAGAGCAAGTCTAGCTCCTAAAATACAATAAAAAGTTTTTCTAAAGCTAATGCAAATCACAAGCAACACAACAGCCTCAGAAAGATGTAGAGAACCAAAGAGGAAAATGAAACAGGAAGAAAGAATAAGAAAAGTCAAAAGCAAGTTTCATTTGAATTGTTTTCATTCATATGTTTGGCTTCTTTGAGAGTAAAAAGGAAAATCCTACAGACATTGTTCTCTTCAGTTTTATCACGCTGTCTTGGTCTCTGGGCTATATGTTCTATAATTCTTTGCCATGTGTCAAAGTCCTGTTCTCAACCATGCTTCACAAACTTCCCTATCAACCTCCATATTTTGAAGGACTTGCCTCACAGATGCTAACTTTTCAGATTCTACTGAAAAGATGTGGAAATAAAAGTTATGCTGATACACACAGCCATCTGTCACAGATAAGCTCTTCTATTGACAGAGAATTACAGCTCTAGTTAGAGCAATTAGTTCAGCAGGGGCAAAGGAATCTGCAAATTTCCTGTTTCTCCCTGCATAGAAACTTTTGCTAGAGTCAGTAGGACTACAGCAGACAGCAGCAGTGCATCCAGCTGTGCAAAATTCCCTCATTTTATTTAGCTGACAAACACTTCCATTAACAGAAAAAAATATAATCCATGGCCAGTTATGAGAAAATAACTCTTTTGCAGAAGAG
This sequence comes from Rhipidura dahli, assembly GCA_013399225.1. NCBI lineage: Eukaryota > Metazoa > Chordata > Aves > Passeriformes > Rhipiduridae > Rhipidura > Rhipidura dahli. The sequence goes on along the minus strand of VXAC01000790.1, from coordinate 764,968 downwards.
CTTTGTTAGGGAAAGCAATGATAGAATAATAACAGTGTAAAATGCTGCCACATTCCCCTAATGGGCTCTTTGCAGTAATATTAAATTGTGCTCTTAAGGATAACATGGGCTAAATGGATCCACCCGTCAAACCAACTGAGCCAGAGTTATTAGTTTTGCACACAGGCAGGCTGTATAATCATCTTATTTGCTGTTCTGCTTCACCCTGGAACGTGAAACACAGGACTCCCTCCTGCTACTCACTGATCTGCATGGGCACAGGCTCCAAAATGTGAAGAAGTGATAATCCAGTTACACCTTTTACATACTTAGATTTAGTACTAGTAAACATTGGTGTCTGCACGTCAGTTTAGGTTAAGAAAATAGCAGAGCATTATGGATTTAGGATGGTTAAAACAGCTTTTTATAGGCAAGGTTTTCTGTCCAGTGTTCCAAGATTTAACTTTTCCTTATGCCATTTGTTAAATAAGATCTTAAAATTTGACAATTTTTTTTAGAAGCATGGTTTATTCTGGAAAAAAACAGTAATTGAGATTTAGTAAAATTAAACAGCATTGGAAGGACTGCCTTACCAACAAAGGCAAACAGATGATAGACACAGTTTACTCTGAGAAGCCTTTACATTAATTTGAGGTGTATATGATCATCCATCTCTTGGGATGATCTGTGCACAGATACAAACTGCCTTTTTAAGGCCTTTTCAGAGTAACTGGGTGATTCAGGAGGGTCAGAACTACTTCATCAACGACAGAACCAGACTGCCCTCTGCTGACACACTCCTGTGCAAGAGTTTGAGTTCTCCCTCACTCGGTTATTAAAACACCCACAGGAATTCACCGTGAACTTCCAGCCTAATGCCCCCTCCAGGACGTGGACCCTCCGGATGACGATGAACACCAGCAAGTTTGTAGCTGCAGCTTTGGGAACTTCAGTGCCATCTTACTCTTTAAATAGTGGCTAGTGAACATTCAGATAGAAGCTGAAGCACAGTTTTTATTGTTTTGTGACTTCTCAAATTAGGGAGTAAAAAACTGGAATGTATTTCAAACAAAAATTAAGAAGTTATGTGAGAATCAATGTGGCAATTCACAGACTGTAACATTTTTCTTGCAAATATATTGCTAAAAGTGCAGTCTTCTATAAAAATAATAAGCTGAAAATTTGCAAGCTTACCAAGTGCACAGTGCAGAATCTAGAACAAAAAGAAAAATTCAAATCACTATCATTTCAAATTAAGCAATTCAGATACACATTTAGTTCTGTTACAAGAGTTTAAGATGCAGTATTTGCATTTCAATGATTAATATTTAGCTCTGCTGCCCAAGCTAAATAGCAGAGAGTAAAACTCTCTCACCACTTGCTAACAGGAAAATTCAGCTTTTGTGTGAGATGTTCAGTAAAGTAAATATAAGAAATACAACATATTCATGCAAATATAAGTAACGCCAAGGAATAGGACTACACCCACCTCGAGCAAAGCTCCAGTTTGGAAGAATTTCAGGGGCTTTTCTATTGAATAGTAAAGGCTGTGGTAGCTGCCTTTAGCCAGATATGCCCGAATTAGACCAACTGCAATAACAAGCCACCTGAAAGAGAAAAAAGGAGACATTAAGCAAAGGATAAATACAAAGAAATCTTTAATCCCTCTTTCGATACCCAAGAAAGCAACAGGCAGAACTGTCCTGAAATACACTAACTCTGCAACACTGGAAATGACAAATACTTACATCTTCTACTAAATTATCCAAGTGAAAGATTATGCATTTTTTAAGCATTTTTCAGCACCAAATTGGTACCAGTATCTCTAATGTCTCAGTTTATTTTTCAGTCAGCTGTATTTAATTTAGTTATGGAATGTATTCATGGCAGACTGGCATCACATTTTGTTTCCTTTAAGCAGAAAACCCCAGACAGCCAGCCAGAGATCTCTTACCAACTTACAGCAGCGTGACACAAACAAGATTTAGAAGGCATTGATTTTAACATTTCAGTTCAAAGTAAACCCCTAGACTTTATGAGAGGTCATCCAGCTTACTTGGTAGCATATATCATATGAGAAATAATTACAGATAAATAACTGCAAGGAAACTGAGCCTGCTAAAGCCTTGAAGGCAGCATGGCCATTCTCAGCCCAGTTTCCTTTTTAACCAACCAAACAATCTAAGCCTATGTAAGCACTGCCCACATAACTGCAACTACACCTGAACAACGTGACTGACCTGTTAACCCAGCTGATCTTCCCCTCGGGTAAATTATACAAACCTAAATATTTTTCATCCTGGCAGATAAAACTTTCACTACCACAGCTGTCCAAAGCTGGTGCTTGCCTACAACACCAGAAATTCTTCAGTCAAGTCTATGACAAGCCACAAACCCAAGGTGAGTTATCAACCCTGGTCAAACACTCTTCCATTTGAAAATAGCATCTATAGTTAACTTTAGCTTCCAATTGTTTTGACAAACATGGGGAGAAGGGGTTGGTTGGTCAAGAAGAATCCTTAACAGGGGCTCCCAAACTTTTCACTGACAGGCTCATTAGCCTGGCTGTCTCAGCTACTCTTAATGCCACCCTACTGTAGCTCCATCCCCCTCCAAACCCCTCGTGTACATCACCAAGTGTCTCTGCTAACAATTCACCTCAGTGTGTAGACATGTAGCAAGCCCACTGACTATGCAAAAGTTTTTACCCTTTGGATAGAAGTGTGTAGCTGTGGTTTTGTAACAGGGATGATGAAGAAATTCCCTTCATTTACAGCATATTAGAGTCTTAAAATTACCACATTAGCTTGGGTATTACAAAGTATGTGCACATGCTATCCCAAATGTAGTAATTGTTTGAAATACAGTGAAGTTCAGATTTTTCAACAATAAGTAATTCTGGTATCCAAGTCTGTGTTTGTAACAAAATCTGTTCGCAGAACTGACAGAAAGCTAATTAATTTCTGCCTCAACTTCTCAAAGACAAGCACCAAAGAAAAGCAGTGGGAGTGGGAAAGAGAAAAGAGCCCCCCCTTTTTTCAGAGTGACAAGTTATTTCAGTTAAAGCTGTCTTGTGAAACCAGAGGACAAACACTGGCCAAGTAATTGCTATTTACAAAGAATTAATCAGATGCTTTTAGTATGTGGACTTCAGTGGAGAATAAACCAGTAAGCACTACAGTATTAGTGATTCTCCCCTGCAACACCGACTGCTTCTTCTTTGGAACAGGAAATCAGAGCAGGTTGACACTGTCCTGTTCTTATCTGTCGAGTTTCTCTGTTTTTCCTGATCTTCCATGTCTGTTGAGAAACTCTCCTGAATTGAGCAATTTCTCCAGTTGCACAAGATGCCAGCTCTTGGTTGTGCCTGCCAGCTGTTCTCACCTGAACTGAGACTGGCAAATCCCATGGCTCCCAGAGGAACTCCAGCCTTTTGCTCATCTCCACCCTCGTGCCAGATCACCGACTCCAGCAAGACTGTACTTTTGATTCCATTTACTATCCTTTAAAAAGTGTTTGATACAGATCAAATAATTAATCCACACAAAATGAAAGGCTGAGCCTAGTTTGTGCTGAAGCTTTTAGTACCTCTGTCCTGCTTCTGTGATTCTTAAATAGTTCTTCATCCTCTAAGACTAGAGAAAATGGAACAGGAGAAGGTGAAACCAAGGAATATCAGCTGAAAATGGAACTTGGCAAGAAGTTTAAAAGGGCAGCAAAAGGCACCAGTGTCTCATGAAAGCTAAGCTTTCTCTGACCTACACACTGAACTCTACCTGATAGCCCAGCTGGAGTTACATTTCATTAAATTACTGCTGCGCTGTCTGTAAACTCCAAACTGGACTATTACATTCTTTGATTAATCCAGAGTAAGAAAAATGAATACTGCACACACAGTGTTTTTCTACTTTCAATTGGTCAGACTTGATAGACAAGCTTTGTGCTTGGGTCCTTGGGTTAACTCCCTTGACTCTCTCAGAGGTCACAAAAAGGCATTTTCTTATGCAAAGTTTACCGAGGTTCTGCTACATTTATGCAAGAGAATACAGCAGAGCTATGCAGTGAGTGCACCTGAAAGGGAGAAGTGTACTTTGACTCTCAACAACCACTCACTGAAGACATGGACAATGAAACTCATAACCCGGAACACTCTTAGCTTGACACTGATTAACACAAACCCTTGCAAATTCAAAAGCTATTACATTACCATCGATCTCATTGAGTGAAATCCTTTTAAAATTCATTGTTTATACCACCAGCAGCTACTTATAACCAGAAGTACTAGTCAGTTACAGCACTTGACTAAAAATAAGAAACATAATCACCTTTTAAAGCAGCTTATCTAACATTTACACTCAGCTCTAACAACATGCCCTCTCTCCCCACCCAGCCCTATTCACTGATTTTGGTCAAATACAGTTTTTAGGAAAAATAATCTCTATGCTGCATCTATGCCTCCAGAATGAGCCTCCTATGCCAGGTCAGGCATGACTACAGAGCTTCACACTGTGATGGGAAAAGGGTCTGACTGAAAAAAAGGCAAGATGCAGGGCTTTCTGCAGCTTAATGCTTTGAACCGTGGGCAATAAAACCTGAGCAAGTACAGCTGAGAACCAGCTGCAGCACTGGTTATTCCCTGTTGCACCATGATGGTCCCATTTCTGAAAGAAATCACCCAAAACATGAACCAAATGCTAAGTGCATGCAGCTCCAGTCAGGAATCCACAGGTACACAAGCCTTTTCTACGGTTCTGCTCTTGTAAAAACCATTTTATTTCTAGGAATCCATGTACTACAATCACTGCAGCATAAAACTAGAAGTAAGATCTATTATTTTTGGCATCAGTTGTCTTTTCTTTAGCTAAGTCAAGATAAATGCAAAGTACAGAAGCTCTGCTGAAATTTTTCAACTATTACTTGATCCATTATATATAAAGTTAATAGTTAAAGCAACTATGGTTTTAAAACATTTACTTTAGTACCTATTTCCTTAACAACAACACTGTTGTGTGCTTCTGTTTATAAGTCTTTTGTAAACCAAACCAAACAAACCATTTAAAAAAAATTCCCCGTGCTTTTACAGCATCACTTCATCATCTGGGCACCTTGAATTTTTTTGTTTTTTCTTTTCACAATTCTCTTTCCAAGGCAGTGCAGTCTGAGAAACTAAGTCTGAGCACTCTGATTGACATGGGGTCAGTAAATGATCACTGCCACCAGCTGTGTATCAATCTTTTGATCTTTTCATGTGAACAACTGAGCTTCTGTCAACCAACTCCAGAAGAACTACCTTTTCAAAATGCTTCGTAATAATAAGAAACAAACTGAAACTTTTTCTAAGCTCAACCTTGTACATTGTGGAATTTCAGCAGCGTCCAGGGGAAGTGAAAACTCCTCATTCGTTTGGAAACAAAATATCAGTCAGAGCCCTCGGTGACCCACCCCAAAAGAAAAGTGAGAGACAACACAGAGATATCATCATGCCCATAGAACTCCTATGGCAACTCCACAAACTCCAGAAATCATCTAATCACAAACACATCCAGAAAAAAGCTCATGTTAGAGCACCATAAATCACATCCCACCCAAGAGTGGAATTTTCTAGGAGGCTTGGTGTAAATCAAGAAAATGGGTAACATCATGATCAAGATTTACACGACAACAGAAAGCTAAATAGAGGTTTTTGTTATTTATTTCTGTGTTTTGAGCACTTGAATTTTTTTTAGTTTGTTCTTCTGAAGGAACAGAAATTTCCCATGCTCAGGAGTTTGCCTGCCATGACAAAAAGTTCATGACCACGAAGGAAACTTTCCATTTATACCACAGGTTCTCTCTCAGGGTTTTTAGATCTTTTATAAACACAACTGAATTGCATATGAGCAGCAGAATAAGAAGGGAAATGCTTTTATTTCTTTGACGAGCTCAGAGAGGTGAACTTGTTAACACTGTGCAGGGACACCACAACAAAACTGAAAAGCCCTCCTGACTGCCTGCAATGTGCTGTATTACTCACGTAATTATTTCTGAAACAACAGATTACTTAAATCAAACTGGTGAATAATTATCATTGCCCTCTGAGTGAAATACCCTGCAAATATCCTATGGAGCCATAAACCTGCTTAGTAACATTTCACAGTAACACAACTATTGGGTAATGGGTGTACCAAGCACCTCACAAGAACTGAGCTCTCCCTGCTACCCTACCTTTGCTCCACAGAAGTGTAAATATCTTGTAAGCTGAAATAGCACTGTCAGCAGGAAAGACAAGAATCTTCACATCCAACTGCCTTATTGAAGTAAGTCCTATCTCTAATAATTCTGTACTAACCTTCCCCTCAAACATGACACCACTCTCTTTGCTCAACTCCTCACCCACCGGGGTTTATCTAGCAGAAATCATGCTCATTTGGGATCCATTTTAAAGGCTCTTTTCTCCTCCCACCCATACATCCTCAATTTTCAAATGATGGTTTTATTTTTATCTGGATCCCAATGAGACACCACGGCCACATTAAAAAAAACCAAAAAACTAAAAACTCTACTTTCTTTTGAGAGTCCCCAGTTGTCACTCTTTTTATTTTTATGCCTAAGAGCATACTTGAGCAAGCCCCAGTTGGCCCCAGACTGCACTCTGCCACGCAGGGCAAGGGCAGAGCACCAAGCTGGTCCAGGAGCTCACATGTCCCAAGAGCAGCTTTCAACCTCAAATCACAGAGCAGCTGAAGGATTTTACTTGCAGGGCTCAAGACCTTTGCCTTTAATTATTGCTGTGGATAAATTCCCTGTATTTAGGGCCACCTCTCTACTGAAAACTGCTGGAATCTGCACCATAGACACGGTGATGCAAGGAATCTACAGCCACCTGGATGTGACAATTGCTGCAGAGCAAATTAAGGTGTTAATTATAAAGCACGGCAGGTCCCAGGGAACACGCACTTGTGCTGCTGCACAGAACTCGTTCTGGAAGGGGCACGAGAAAGAGGCCAAGCTGCGGAGGGGGACGGGCACTGCTGAGGGGTCACAGCGGGCCAGGAGCCGCTGAGGCCTGGCCTGGGCTGGGCAGGGGCCGCACAGGGACAGGCTCCGGAGGACCCCCGGGGACCCAGCCTGGATTACGGTCACAGTGCACGCTGGAGAGCGGGGACAGCGGGAAGGCAGCGGTGCATGTACGTGCAGGAGCCCTCCAGCACGAGGAGCAGCGAGCGAGGGGCCGGCTGCGTGTTTTAGCGTTATCCCAAGTGCAGGGCCACAGACAGCGCGGGGGGTGCGGGGCACGGCCAAGAGCCCGGACCGGCACCCGGGCGGTGCAGCCGCATGGGCTCGGGACGGCCGGCAGCGCGGGCACGGCGGCTGGAGAGGCCGCTGCTCTCGGCCCGGACCCGCTCCCTGCGGCGCGGGATAGCCGCCCTGCCCTGCCCTGCCCCGCCGGACNGCACCGCCCGCGCCCCTCGCACCGGGCACTGCCCTGGCAGCCGGGGGTCGGGCCCCGTGCGGGGTCGGGCCCCGTGCGGCGCCGTGCCCGGGAGTCAGAGAAGGGTTCCCGGCTGGGGACCTGTCAGCTCGCCTTTTAGGGCTGGTTCAAAACGCCCCTCTGTAGGGAGAAATAGGTCTGCTTTGTCCTTAGAGACGTTAATAGCGTTAGTCGGTAAGGTTATTTTTGGAATATCTCACAGGTTTTCATTACTTTTATAATATATTTCAGAGGAGAGAAGACTGAGAGGCGATCTCCATTAATGCACATAAATATCTCAAAGGCGGGTGTCGAGAGGATGGTGCCAGACTTTTCGGTGGGGCTCAGCGACAGGGCGAGGAGCAGTGGCCATCAACTAAAACGCGAGAAGTTTGACCTCGACATGAGGAAGAACTTCTTTACATTGAGGGTGGCAGAACATTGGGACAGGCTGCCCAGAGGGGTTCTGGAGTTTCCCTCTCTGGATACATCCCAAACCCACATCCAGATGTGTTCCTGTGTCACTTGCTCAAGTGACCCTGCCTTGACAAGGGGTGGGACTGAAGGATCTCCAGAGGTCCCTTCCCGCCCTAACAATTCTGTGATCTGTGTGAATAAGGAGTTATAACTCAGTTCCTGCAGAAGCCCTCTACAACAGCAAAAGCCTGGAAAGCATTACTTTCCCAGCAAAGAAAACTGAAGCATTCTCATCAGGGCAGTCAGAACTGCCTTTCTGAACAGGTACAATGGAAGAATTTTTATTTTTTCTCCTGTACAGAAATTGTAAATGCGTCGTGGAGTTACTTCTCCACTCCTGTAAACATGTCTCAGTTTATTTGCCATGCATGTCATGGTGCAGTCCCTTTATGAGCAGTGTGGAATAACCTCAAGCCTCACTCCCCATCTCAGAAAGTTCTGCTTCCACGAGTGTTTTTGTGGCCTATTAAATTCATGTGTGCATCTTTTGCAGACAGTAGGGCTCAAAATGCAAAGATGATTTATGAAGATTCTATCTTCAAACAGCTATGTTTTAGTACAATGTTTCAATAAGTATGCTAAAAAATTTTAGAGCCACAAATCATTCATTATTCATGTATGCAAGTAAAAAAAAAAGTCTCTATTTTCAAAGCCTGACAGTCACTGCAGAGGAGAGGGCTGTGCAGTCCAGTGCTGTCTTCCTTGTCAGCAAAGGGAAGCAGGGACCCAGCCATCTGCCTGCCAACATGCAATTAGCAAAGGTCTCCTCATCAAACAGAAATGTGCCCAGGATGCTTGGGAGATTGGACAGGACAGTCATTAGGTAAATTAAGTTTCTGGAAATCCAGAAACACGACTAGTGAAAAACAGCAGCCAGTTCCAAATTCTCCGTGTCTCTAGAGAAGATTGAATGCCATACAAAAGAAATACAAGAATTAAGTGGTCCACCTTGGGCACTACCAGTGTCTTGCAGAACCTCTGCTATTGGGGTTTCAGCCCTATGACACCCCAGGAGAGGATTTCTGCAAACATTATACGAGCAAGACAAGGTTTATAGAAAGAGGTAATGCCTTTTATTAGACCATGGCTGGCAAAATGAGACAGGGTTTCCAGTACATAAAATATCTTTCTTCCGTGGAAATAGAATTCTGTTCTTCAAACAAAACAAAGAATTCAAGGTCAAATACAGCTTGGAGTCAATTGCTCAGAGCTGAATTAGATGCGTGTCACATAATTTTGGAAGTAGAGGTCATTGTTCCTGCAGACTAGAATGGATGTTAATAGGAAGCTACAGGGAGATGGTAAACTCCTTGGAATATCCTTGGGGCAAAAGAAAAATAGGCAATTTATAGCCTGTGGAACACAAAAGGTCCAGTAAAGGAGGAGAGGGAAGGGAAGACCTGTGCAGGAACACCAGTACTGAGTCTGTGGGTTTTGACACCCAGTCCGTGCACCCACAGACTTTGCTGTGCCCACAGAGCAGCCCAGCAGAGCCAGCCCTTCTCCTGCTTCATGCAGGTGCCTGCCTGGATGGAAACCAGCAGTCACTGAACAATGCCAGGTACGTTCACAAGACAGTGGGGAACACCTTGCAAAGATGCCTATTTGAAGAGCTGAAGATTTGCTCAAGAAACATGTTGCTACAAGCAGGGTGTTTGCACAATCTTTGCTTTAAGGAGTTTCTGTGTGGTCCGTGGTGACTTGGGCTGTATATCAGGAGAAGTCTGCCTAAAGGCAGCAAATGCAGATTTGTCTTTATCTCAGCCTTTGCAGTTTTTAGAAACATTTGTCTAAGTCGGTATCTACATCGAGACTTCACTGATTTTTTTGCTCCATTCCTCCTACAGTCTTTCAGAACTCTATGTTTCCCCACCATAAGGGAATTCCCAGCTGTAAAACAAACCCCTGGTGCCTCATCCACATTCCCACTGAGGCCTGTGATGATGCTGGAGATGTGGCAGAGCACAAGGCCAGGTGCCAGCCCCGGGCTGTAGCTGGTAGCGCTGGGGCGGAGCAGCCTCCGCACATCACGAGCCCGCTGCTGGGGCAGAAGGGCAGCAGCACCACAGACATCAGGGGGGCTTCCCTAGAGCCACCTCATGGGTTTGTGTGCCCAGCAGCTCTCAGGGGCAGGAGGAGGGGCCTGGCCAAGGAGAAGGCTGTGACGCTGCAAGAGAGCATACGAGGAGTGTGCTTTGTGGTAGTATTTATTTAGGAACCGTGAGTAACTACAGCCGTAGCAGTCTCATCTTTGCAATTCTGATGGTTTAACAAACAGGGAGAACATTAGCATATTTTTATTAAGGTACAAAATACACCCCGTTGTTGCCTAAAACATTAAAAAAAAAAAAAGTGAGGAAAGCTCTGTATGCTCTAAATCAGATTCAAAACCTTTCTGTATAAGGAGTTGTGGCAATACTGTGTTTAGTATAACAAGAGATTTTTATCAATTGAAAAGAAAAGACATGCTGGCAATCTGAACTTAGCAACAAAGAGTAAAGCAGTTACAAACCATCGTGTCATCCACATTAGCTGAGCTTTGAATGTAGAAGAGCAAATCATATGAAACACATACACAACTAGGTAATATCAAACAACCTAAGGTTGATAATGTACACACCTGTATTAAAGTACACTGACTACTTAATGGTGAGTATTTAAGGTAATGTCTTTTTTTAAAAGAGGTAACCCTTGAAATGCAAATGGTTGCACTTTACACACAAAAAGTGGAAAAGAAAAAGAATCACTTTCGGAATGATACATAGATATAAGACACACTGGTTTTGGATTATGCATAATCACCTTGCAGCCTCTGATATTACCTCTGAACAACAACAAAAAAAAATTAAAAAGTGCCAATACTGTGAAAGGAAAGCAAAGTTACTAAGTCTGAGTGCATTAACCATTTCTGAGAAAAAAAATGGGGTTTGGATTATTTTTTTGTTTTGTTTTTCCGCGTTTTTAAAAAACGCAACAGCCTTACTGGTGCAGGTTCAAGACAAAAACAAGACAGTCAAGCTCATAAGGTAAAAATAGGTCCTATATAGGTTAAGATTCTTTGGAAACTGCTAAGAATAGAGGAGTTTGTAATCCAGGCTATCTTTCTGGCTACTCAAAAAATCAGTAGGAGTTTCCAGCTTATCATCAGTTGAAATCTGTTTTGCAATTGCCAAATAAATGCAAGAAAAACTTTAACCAACCTGGGATTCCATTCACACACATGCACAGAGAAATCACTGATTGTGCAATAACCTGTTTTTTCACAGCAGCATATATATGAATCATAAGTCTCTATTAGACTGACCAGAAACACAGAAAATATTCTCAGTCTTTGTGTTTTCAGTCTGTTTCTTAAGTAGGCAGCTGCAACTGCACTGAAGTGACAGACTCCATAAAGGAAAGATGACAAAGTGGGATCAGCTGGCTAAAAGCAAGATCAGGAGTATCTTGGGAAACCACCTGGATGTTAAATGTTAGCCAGTAATACAAGGGCACTAACAGCTCACTGACATTTACTGCTTACTGGCAGTAAATGTGTCTGAAGTTGGGACTGTGAGACTCTGCTTAAAGCAAATGAGAAATGAACCATGCCAACATACAAACTGCAGTGCTGGCTGTGTCAAACCTTCCCTTACAGAAGATACAGCTCAGGGAGCAGCCTGTTCCTTAGGACTGGATAGATTCACTGCATGTCTGGCCAACGATTCCTTTAAAGTAGATCTCGGGGAGCCAACTTAGCTGCAGTTTTGGCTGAGAAAAGTGATGGTAAAGAGCAATAAACTCAGTAAATAGACTATTTTTCTTTAAGATGTTCAGAATATAACTTGGTTTCCATACATTTGATGTTAAAAGTAGTCTGGGCAACTTAGTTGATGGCTTGCTTAAAATCCAATCATGCAAGCACCTTAAAAATGCCTGCTGGTTTGAAGTAATGCCCATACATAAAGCTAACAGGTATCAACTGATCATGCTGAAATTACAACCCCCCAAAGACCTACATTTCACACAAGGTGCTTTTGATAACTTGGTTTTCTGAGCCTTATAAGGAGAGTCTTTAAATATATTTTTTTCTTTTTTTTTTTTTTTTAACGTTGTTTCATTCTTCCTCCTCTTCATCTTCTTCTTCTCCTTCTCCCTCTCCTTCTTTTCCCTCCATTGTTTCCACAAGGAGCTCTGCGGTGCACGTGGCTTCCCCAAGGCTGTTAACAGCTTTGCAGGTGTATTTGGCATCATCGTCCCCACATACTTCAGAAATAGTCAAAGAACAGTTCCCTTCCTCATCATAATCTATCTGGAAGTGACGGGACTCCTTGACAGGCTGATCATCCTTGAACCACATCACCTCAGGGTCGGGATAGCCTGCAAGAGGGGAGAGAGAACAGCAACTGCAATAAACGAGCATTAACTCAGTGCTAATTACCTTACACTAATTCCTGAGTATGGACGTGCCAATGTATTGATAGACAAATATTTCTTTGAGTTCTATGTAAAATAAATGTAGATGATGTGAAGCTTATTTACTTCACATTTACCTGAAAGAATTTTTATGTCTAGCAAAAACTGCAAGTGAGCACTGCAGTAGTCGCTGGATTCCTCCTTCCAGCCCTTTAGCAGTGCCTGCAGACAGCTTTTTGTGTGCTGTAGCCATCAGCCAGCGGGGGACTCCTGACAGTGCATCTGAGGCTCACGTTACACTGCAGCTCCTCTGGAGACAACAGCTCCCAACACCGAGATTAAGAATTTCAAGGGTAAATTGGTCTGGGCTGTAACTACAATTTAATGTCTTTCGGTTGCTTTAATGTGGTTATTCTGAATCTTCCTCCTCCTAATCTGCTCCTTACAAGCCAGCCTGTCCTGTACATTGCAGTCTCATTTTTCTGTTTGTTAGGGTAAGTGAGGAAGTCTAAGAAAAGCATTTTGATTGTGCACCTCAACAGGAGTTTGAAGCCTTTTATGAAGGAAATGGCTCTGCTAAGCCTCCGGAGCAGTGCTGTACAGTGCCTGCTGCAGAACAATCCCTTATACAGTACTCTTGGCTGCTGTAACAAACTGAACATTTGTGGTCTCAGCCAAGTTCTGGACTGTGATGGGAGGATAACTTCCCCCTGAGCAGAAATAAAGTGCAGGAATCCCTAACACCCAGCAAACATTACAGCAATACACTGCAAAGTCTGGAACATCAGCCGTGATCCATCTGCTTTATTCCATGCAGTACTTGTGCATGTACCCCTCATGCTGAGCATCCATCAGCAATAACAAGCCATCCTCACATCTCCACTGTGAGGTAGGAAACACAGGCAGGGAAAGTTTGGGAGCACAGAAGCAAACAAGGAGAAGGTCCATGAGGCAGTTTCTGAACCTCATTTTAAGATTACAAATTAACTTGTACACATGCAGGATGCTACTGACTTGACCCATTTTGTTTTCACAGCTCTTCTTTCTGAATGTCTAGTTTTCATTCACAGCTGAGGTACACAGGGTTCACTCTCATTGCAGTAGAAGTGCCAGTGGTCTTGGCCTTCAGACTTTTGGGCTGACCAAGCCCACAGTCCTTAAGTATCTTCTCATAAACTTACACTTTGTATGTTCCAGTCTGAGTTTCCTTTCTTGAACTCATAGGTTAAAAACCCTCAATCAGTTATTTTCTAGGTGTGACTTATGTGACCAGCACAAGAATATTATCTTTACTTCTCATGCATATACAGTTAGGGACTAGTTTGCCTTTAATAAAATGTACATATAGCTTAAAGTTATTTAGAGGTGACCTGAAACCAGTCTGTTATTTCAGACAACTGACCTCCTATTCATTCCTGATCTCTGGCTGGCACTCTCTAAGAGTATACTCTTGGAATTTATGGTTCTACTTTGCATCTTGCTTTTACTGTTTCTGCCCTCAAAAGTCATATGACAGTTCCCACTTGCTATTCTAAATTAGCAATTCACATGTGGACTCCTGGAGACTTCTGTTCTATTGCAACCACAGAACAAGCTCCAAATAATTTCTGTTATTGCAATGTATTTGTGCTGTGACATGCAGATATTGGTAAAGCAAAATGGCACCAACTCAACAAAAATAGGGAAGAAAAAATTGAAAAAGTGAAACAACTGCCCAATGCAGAAAGCTGACAAAGGGGGAAAGAAAGAAACAGACACGCTTATTCAAAGTACCTTCAATTTTGCAGTCAAATCTAGCAGCACTTCCTTCCACAACTTCCATGTCAAGGATTTTTTTAGTAAAATATGGCTTTACGTGGGGCTTTTCTTCAGCCACTTCTTCGAGGAAAGCATCTAGAGGAGAGCAAAGAGGTAGTAAACAATTTTACAGTGTGTGTTCTCAAAAGATATATTTTAGTTTTTAATTACCAGGTGGTAATGAAGGCATCTTTTATTTCACTTAATTCTGTCAGACTAACGGGACAGTGAGGACATTGACTGCTTAGCTTTGTGCCAATCTTTTGCAGCTGGACAAGGATTCAGGCCATAAATAGAAAGAAATGGGTGTACAGGGCCACCACCATACAAATGCTTTGTATTTTCCCCTTGGATTTGTTTCTAACCAAAACGGTTTCTTTTGCTAGTCAGAGGGATAAACCAGCTCCACTTGTATCAGGCCCACAGTCTGTGGATTTGTCAAAATTACTTGTGTGATTTTCAGCAGTGCCAAACATTTGCACCTCTGACTGTTACACACCACAAATTCCCATTTCATCTGGGGACATAGGGGAATAATGCAGACATTTCCTTAAATGCCCTTCCTGAGGAGCATGGTTAAGCAGGGTGTGTGCCATGGATACAGCAAGCGTTAATACTTTATTGCTTACTTGCTTGCTTGCTTGCATGAGAAGGGAATACATCACTGTCATCTCTGTATAAACATGCATTCCCAAACTCGGAGAAAGTGCAGCTGACAAGTCTGCCTTAATTCTTTGGCTTTAAAAAGAAAAGAGTTTACTGCCTGTGCTTATACTGTGGCATTTTGAGTAGCAGGACAATATAAGAATAGTGAATTTTTGTCAGATTTCTTTAAAAAATAGGAAGATAAAAACAGAGAGAGAGAGAGAGAGCGCAGGAATATCCAACTTGATGATTGGTCTGTAGCAATTTGCTACAAGTTTCAGTAAGATTGATTCAGAGACAGGTAAAAATATGGGGCAGAAAAATTCCTTACCTTCATTCTCTGCTTTGTCTGCATTTATAGGGCTGGTAGGCGAGCTCCCAGAGGCCTTCCTCCCACTCATACCAGAAATCATTGCCATGGATGACAGTCTTCCTATTGCTCGGACAGCATGGCCTGTTTTCTAAGACATAACAGAAAAGCTTCTGATCAATCCAATCCAACAGGCATGTGATTTTCTGCAACAATCGTGCTTCGGACAAATTATCTGGGATCTCTGCAAACCTCACTGGAATTGGTGGACAAACTGCTTATATATAGCTCTGTTGTTCTAGGAGAGACAGAGCAGGCTGGACTGAATTACCAAATTTAGTTGCAGATATAAACTTCCCCTGATGAACTCATACCTAAATGAATGTCTCTGTTAGCTGAGGATAAAAAGCACAGAGCGAGAGGAGTCCTGTGTAACTGGAACTGAACTCTGGTGGGAGACGCCTCTCTCCACAGCCTTCTGGGCTGGGCTGAATTTCATCCAACATGGATAATGAGCTGATATGGAATGAATGAGAAACACCATCTGCATGATGGGAGCAGACCTCTGACAGGATCGAGGATCAACCACCAGGCTACTAAAGTATGCTCAAGCTACGAGGGCTGTAGTACAGACACTTGTATTGCATGAGCTTCAAGAAACACGTACAGCAGAACATAAGAGGGAATATAAGATAGATTTACATAAATTAATATTTTTGTAGGCTGCTCAAAAGGATCCAGGAATTCACACAGCAACTCCTGTAGCTATCAGTGTGGCACAGACGGACCTGCTACTCCAGTTCCAGCATTAGGAAAAAAGAAGATACGGAGCCTGAGTATGTTAAAGGAAATTCTTAAACCAATCTGATTGAATCCATGGGAAGCCTGGAGTTCCAAGAGGACAGAACTCATGGCTTAGTGGAATGAAACTGCCTCAAAATAAGGTACCTCTAGGGAGGCTAGGTAGATCCATTTTTACCTGAACTGTTCAGGTTTGTTAAGAATTAAACAATCCCCCAGCCCTCAGTGGCATGGAGAGGGCAGGGAAGAGAGAGAGGCATACCCCGAGAAGAGTGGGAAAAACTATACTTGAGCTCATATGCCCTTTAGCAGCAGCATATGCCCTTCATATGCCCCTCATATGCCCTTCATATGCCCCTCATATGCCCTTTCGACAGCAGCAGAAACCTCCTGGTGTGACGCGTTCCCCAGAATCACAAAAATAAAGAGACTTATTAGGATATCCAGCCCAATTCCATGTCCTCTTCATTACCTGCCATTTTCTTCTGGCCATATATTTCTTCATCCTATCTTTGGAAAGTTTTTTGGCTTCCATGTTTTTGGTGTCTTTTTGCAGCCAGGGATGCTGAAGACATTGAGTACAATTTAAACGACTCCTGTTTTTGTATAAAAAGACCAGTCAGTGTTGCCAATAACAAAAGAGGAACCTACCTGCTGTAACATTATTTTGTACTCTCTTTGCTGGGAGCTGATTTTTCTGTTGCTAAATTTTCCTAAATTTAGCAACAAAGATCACATGGCTCTGCTTTCCCAGCCATTCTAACGTCTTAAACACACTTTCACAATTTCTGTAGATCTTTTTTAGAGATAACTGTGTATTTTTAAGTGTTAATAGAACATTATGAAACAAAAGCCAAGTTTTAGGCATGGAACACATACAGCAGAGCCACAGTGGCAATGATTCAGCTGCTTCATGCTGGGACAGCCCTGTTCCAGGTCTCCTTTCCTTTACTTACAGAGATTCCCCATCCTGCCACTCAATAACCTCCCGAATATCTAATGAAACAGAAATGTCCAAATCGCTTGCCACACCCATTCTTCACTTTGCTCAGGCTGCACAGAAAATAACCCTCTGTTCTGCACCCATGCGATTGCAAACTCATTGGAAGAAGTACATTTCCTTTCCTGGGTTTGTTCAGACACTTCTGCAAACAGGGCTTCCAACTCTGATTTTTTTTCCCTTGCCTAGTTACTACATTTATAGGGAAGCTGCCTACTCAGAGGCACGACACTTAAAAGCGACACACGGCAAAACTGCAACCCATTCAGAGCAAGACAGAACGTGTCATGCAGAAATGCGTGTCACAAAACAGTGCGGATCAGAGTGGCCGCATAAAAGCCCCGGGTGCCCCTTGCCCGAGGGGAGGGAAGAGCGCAAAGAGGCGGCGAGCGAAGGGAACGCTCCGCGCAGCCCCCGCAGCCTGCGAGAGACAAAGCGCGCTGCGCACGCAGGGCCGGGCGGGCACGCACAGCTCCTTATAAAGTATGGCCAGAGCTGCTGCGGCCTTGGGGACATCCACAGGAGGAAACACAAACGGCAGCTTCGGCTAAATGCAAGCACGGAACGTGCAGCAAGTCCAGCGGCTTTACTTCATGTCTTTCTTTAGTAGATTGCTGATAAAGTCCTTGGCATCGTCAGAGATTTCATCGAAAGCCTCGTCGTCGAAGTCCCACGTTGCTGAGGTGACATTGGCGAGGGTTTCGTTGTCGTTGTCTCCCATGAAAGGAGAAAGTCCGCTGACCCTGGGGACGGAACGGACACAGACACAGAACGAACCCCGTCAATTTGCAAATAACCGGAGGAGCAAGCTCAAACCTGTGTGACATCTTCCATGCTCTGCAGTTCTTTATTAATAAAGGCTCGCTTTAAAAACTAAATTAAATCAAAAACTAACTATGGATAGCCTTATGATAAGGAAACTACAATTTTGCCAGTAAAACTAAAAGGCACATTTTACTAGGTTTTTTCCTCTTTTCCCAAGACATTTTTGAGGAGAATTAGAATTAGGTTAAATTGGAGCAAAGTAGTTTGTTAAATGACTTGTCTAGTTCTGCCAAACTAATACTGGATTTTTCACACCAAATTCAGTGGAATATCGTTTTTTTTCCTCTGGCAATACCTCAGAATCACTGAATTGTTAGGGTTGGAAGAGACCTCTAAAGATCATCTATTTTCAGGGTGATTTTGCTGCCTTTACTTTAAAAAGGGGTTTTTTTGTAGATTTTATTCCATTTACTCCTGGAGACAGAGCCCCAGAAGAAAGATGCATGGTGAAACAATGAAATCCACAGGGTTATTTTGTAAACAAACCCACCCTGAGTTATACAGACTCAGACAAAACAGTGCTGCATCACTGCAGGCTATGGAGTTACACAGATGCATCCAGAAGTAATTTGGTCTTTATGTTCTCCATCAGTCACGATGATGCATGAAATGGAAATAATGCCCTCCATAACCTAAGTTGAGCTTCCAAAGCTTTTATACATATAACTGATAAATTGCCAGTGAAAGGCAATTACAGAACATCATGGTGTCATTTTTGCAGTCTCTTTCTCCAGTTGAGCATTATCCTTTATTACACTGTGCATCTGGATACTTTTGATGCCTGTCTATATCACCCTTTCAGCAAAAAACTTAGAGGTGAAAGCTTGCTTATTCCTTAGAACTACAAGTTACTCACTTTTCCAGGTCCTCCTGGCATGCAATTTACAGAATAACCGATTCTTCATTAATTTTTACAGACTTCATTTAATTTCTCAGTACAATTGTGTTAACCAGTTACATTTCACAGTACTACTCCTTTCTTTTAAAAATAGAAAAATAACTAACTTATTAGGGTTCTGAAGACACTACATGGATATAATACTATATGGACATCATGATGCCACTGAATATCACAGAACAGACTGGTTAAAAAAAAGATTGCAGTCAAATAAAGTGAGCTATTAGATTAATAATATTAGAATATCTCCTCCTTCAAAGTTATGTTGTTTCTTTTTTGTATCTAATTACACTCAAAATCTGATTTGGAATTTGCTCCTAAGCATTTCATTTTATAAGCAGAGCAGAAACACACACTCTTTGAAGTCTCACACAGAGCAGACACTAAATCTTTTACCATTTCTGGAAGTTGTGTGCAGTACAGCAGAGTCTAGAATCTTACGTGTATACTTCAGAAACTTCTTAGTAATAATACATGAGCTGAAGATAAAAGGTTTGTTTATTCTCAGACAGAACAAGGTAAATGAAAATAGAATGTATTTGCTGTCTTGCTTTCCATTAAATGTGGTGCACTCGAATGCAACAGTGAATCCCAGCTTTGTGAATGTGTAAGGTGGCATAAACCCACTTATGAAGATTTAACAGGCACAAGTTTCCAAAAGCTGAAAGATTAACATACCAAAAATGCTCCCATAAAGCAACTTTACCACGATTGCTGCCTGTGTTGGATGATTGCTTTGCTGGAGGAGAGAAGGTTTGTGCCTGACACTGAGAGCCCTGCAGAGCTGGCACAGCTGCGGCAGCGCGAGGCTCTGCTCTGCCCACGCGCCCTGCAGCCCTCATGGCCTGGAACATCCATGAGGCACAGGAATCTCTGTGCTGGAACCCACAAAGCTTTCCTGCAGGGCCTTAAACCCACCTTCTCTCTGACAGCTAAATATTTTCTTAGTTATGACAATGTCAGTGTTCTCCATGTTTTAGAAACTGAAATAAATCTCTTGCAGACTGCAGTTCTGATTTTGGCTTCCACATACTGACTGCTGGGTTGTCTCTTTTTTACCTTGTAGTAAGAACAACAGTCTCAGCCAAGCCACTGGCTTATGCAATGACAGGTCTGTGAAGTATTCCTTTAGCTCATTGTCAAAAGAGGAGATGCACATTTTCTCTTCATCCAGTTAAGCTTCCAGGGGACACACTTGGGCAGCTGGAGCAATACCAATCCCATTTCCCTTCAATACTTGTTTGAAGTATGTCAGAGGTGACCTCTGCACAGTATTACCACAAATAGTATTGTGCAGCTCTTGCACTACATTAGACAAGATTTTGGCCTATTTCCAGAGATTAAAGCTGCAGAATTGAGAGATCAAATGCATACTAAAAAATCCTGCTATAGGTGCAGAGACATTGCTTCATGTGGAAGCATCACTGCTCCACGGTGCTGTAAGAGGCAGTGCTTATACTACATGTCCCACACAGCTTTTGAAGGGTGAGGATAAATTAAAGAATGAGAAGTTAGAGAAGGAAAAAAATTCCATGATTGTCGTTGGTTTGGGATTTTTTTTTTTTTTTTGTTTAGTTGGTTTTGGGTTTTTTGTGTGTGTGCATGTTTTTGGGTTTTTTAATTTTAGAATTGTATGACAGAATTAGCTGATAAAATTTTAAATGCTATGGTAGGATTGTTTGATCTCATGCATTTGGTGAATTACCCGGTGGGTCTCAGTTAAGCCTCCACTCATTTAGTAATTTACAAACACCAGTGGAAGAGTGCTCATTCAAATATTTCAATGAACCTATTTTTGTATTCCTGAATGTGCTGTTGCAGATTTATAAAGCTAAAATAATTTTCTCTCTCTACTACAGTGTTACACTGTGAATCAGTAGCCTTGTTGTGGAAATACTTCTAAGGAGAATTAGATCCTTGTCTATAGTCAGAAAACAAAATCCAGCAACTAGTGTAGATTAGAATTTATGTAGCCAGAAATTTTTATCTCTAGCACAGATTTCACTGACCGAAGTCTTGGTTGTTCAATTCTTAATAGCCATTTAAAGTAATAATGGTACAGCAACTCTTTTGACAGATAATGGAAACAATTTCTTTTTGGAATGCTGAAGTGATAAAGATGAGCTATTGCTCCAGAAAATTAACACAGAGCTTACACTGTGAAGTTACTCTTAGACAAGCAGCAGGCTGTTTACTGAAAACATTTTTCCAGCTACTTTACCAGGCATCTTCCTGGCATGTTAAGAACCATTTGTTTAGAAAATCTTTCACTGTTTCCACTTCTAAATAAAGAAGAAATATATTTTATCCTCTAGGAGTTCCTTAACATTTATTGGTCTGTTCTAACAAAGCTCCAAGTGCAGACTTAGAAATCTTTCACAGTTTCCACTTCTAAATAAAGAAGAAATATATTTTATCCTCTAGGAGTTCCTTAGCATGTATTAGCCTATTCTAAAAAGGTCTGAGTGCAGACTTAGAAATGTTGAGATGAAAAGGGTCCAGTGTGGATACAAATCTCATTGCCTGTGTAACAAACACCGTGGCATTTCAGAGGGAAATCTTTGCATTAAGACTCCTGCTACTCCAGGGAAGATGGCTTTGCTGCTTGTCTCAAAGAGTCAGACTGTGAGTACTCCTCTGCAAGCAGTGCTTGCAGCACTGGCTGAGTGGGACTGCTGGACTCAGCTCCTGCTTACAGGCTTTGCCTTGCACTGGCAGTGCAAACAGAGTAGCAGACCTCAGTATGAACAGATCTTGGTATCTGCTTCTGATAAACCTGTGCAGGGCATGTCAGATAAGCACAGGATGATGACACCTGCACCCTAGAGATCATGTAGTGAATTAATTATTTTTCAAGTCAACTAAAGCAAATAAATAGTCTGAGGATACTTTGTCAGGGGCACGCATCCATGGGACACTTAGCTGACGGCTGACTGACTCCCACACTGGTCCTTTCTGGAAGAAGCAGATCACTGAGTCCATGTAAAGGAAGACAGCTCGTTGCTGAAGCCAAGGGTGTTACTGCTGGTCTCCTCCTTGTTTCATATGCCCATTGGATTAATGAGGAACCCCAGTCTGCCAGTGCCACTGAACCAATAAAACATTTGCTTTTGAGTAGTACAGCCTGACATTAAAGCCTACCTAACCTGGTTTAAGGAAAGAACAAGGAGTGCTCTCACATCTTTAATATAAAGAGGTATAAATTTTTAACATGACATGGAGCCAGGTGCAAGCCAGCTGTGTCTTGCTTTATCCAGGTTCCAAGCCAGCACACCCAAAAGATGAACGATGCCGAAAGATCTTTCAACCACCGCAAACTGCCAAACAAGGGAGGAGGAACAGCAGTGATGAAAAACACAATGGATAAAAAGGAAAGGGAATATTTGAAGAATCAGGGTGTGTGCACTTAGGAAGGTGCTGAAGGAAAAGAGTATACAGCAAGATCAACTGTGGTATTAAAACACAGCCTAAGAGAAAGTATATTAAAAAATATGAATTGACAGAGATCAGTTATGTTGAAAAGATAAACACTGGCTGGCACTGAAAAAGCAAGGAGAACTATTGGAATGCAGGCAGGGGTTTGAATCAGCCACAGACAATTCCTCCCTGAAACTGCTCAGATCCTATGGTGCCAGAAGGAAAAGGGCAATCCACATTCAGTGTATGCCCATGCAGCGCTGAAACCTTAGACTGAAAATTGCTTCGACATAAAAATTAGAAATTGCTTCAGACTACTAAATATTCAAAACAATCCAAATTGATCATCAGAAAAGAACTAGAATTAGAAAAAAATACACAAATTCAGCAGTGCCCAGAAGAATAAATGGAACAGAAAGAGCTGGAAAGAATTCAGGAGGTTTAACCTTCATTAGATAAAGATTATTGTAAATGCAGAAAGGAACACTGAAATAGACATAAATGGAGATGATATACACAAGCTATAATATTTGTGGCCTGTTATTTCAAAGGCAATAGATCAACTTAAGTATGTGGAACGGTGATGTGATGCAGAACAGGACAGAGAACAAGATAAAAGTGGAAGATAAAAAACACGGGGTAGAGAATACAAACGGAAATTTAAGGAAGAACAAAGACAGATGAAGAGACAGGACTGAATAAGTTATCCATGGAGATTAAAAGGATTTAATATGTAGCTTAGAAATGTGGAAAGGGAACCCAGGAACTGTAGGATAGAATTAAATCAGTCATACCATAAGGAAGACAGATGCAGTATCCCAGCAGGGAGTGCAATATCTGTACTTACATCTGCATAGCAGAGGGCTGGGGAGAGGTTTTGCTGCAGGGTTTTGGAAGAGTGCTCTCACCCTGCTTCCTACTTGAGATTACATCCCAACCATTTATTCTTTTGCAGGGGAGAGCCTTCACTCACAGAGACCACTTTAGCAGCTCTCTGAGAAACCCGGGTTGTGTTCAGTGTTGTGTAGCACATCATGGAAGCACAGTCACTTTCTAGGCAGGTGTTGTGTCAGGTGATGCTGCAGCGTGTTCCCTGCGCTGTCCCTTGGGACACATGATGGACACAGCAGCTTTGGGCCATCAGCTGCCTGTGGCAGAGCTGCCCTCAAGTGCAGTGCTCACCTCTGCCTGCATGGCCCCACTCCCATGGCAGGGGAGAGTGATGCAAATGCCCAGGTATGAGCACAGTGATGCTGTGTGAGACAGACACCAAGTGAGTGAGTCTTGCACTTCAGGCATGAGATTTGGCAGTTCTGAGCTTACAATCAAAATGAGAAAGTTGAGCTGCAACTAAAGAGAAATGCAGTTCTCAATGACTTTTATTTGCATTCTGTAATGATGATGTGATAGTTCAGTTTGGATAATGGCTCATAGTTGTGAGTCTGTAAAAATAGCTGGGCTCTAAGAAAGTTAAGACAGATTGGGAACCTCTGTCACTCTGGGGTGGAGAGGGAAAGTCCAAGTGATGACTCACAGGTCTTCCCTAACTTCTATTACTCTATTCTTGCGGCAAGAAAGACAAAAGCTGATTATCACTGCTAATCATTATTGTGGCAATAGCAATGCATCAAAATTTTTTTTTTTTTTCAGTTTGTTTGGGTAATGTAGTTTTCCCCTTATGAGAGGTTAAATGAACTTAAATACACCTTAGCAAATTTCATAATGTATTTCACAAGGCATATCAGATCAGCTGAATGAGTGTAACACCACCCCAGCCCCATCGGCGGTACAGCCTCCAAGTATCCTGCTTGGCACAGAGAAACTGGGAAGAAGCAGATTTGTCTTTGGCAAGATCTGTCGCCTTTTCCCCACCTGTTCCACCTGCTCCCTTCGCTTTGTCTCAGCCGAAGCCCTGGCTGCATTCCCCGGGAACACTCGGTGCCAGCGCCGACCCGTGCCTCGCTGCTCAGACTGGGAGCCCAGGGAAACTCGCCGTGGGCGTAGATAACAACAAACGGCCCCGACAGACGAGCAGCGCCCCAAAAAGCTCCGGGTGCGTGCGGGCTGCAGGCGGCGCTGCAGCACCGAGGGATCCCCGGTCCCGGTGCCCGGCACCGCCATCCCGCCCCGGCAGCGCAGGGATTTGGCACCGCGCTGCTGCCTGGGTGGGCTGCCTTACTGGGGCTACGGAACGATCCAAAGGAGCTTTCAAGATCGAGAAAGAAGTGCTTGGGAGTGAATGGAAAATAGAAGTCCTGTAAATAAACTGGCAGAGCGAAGTGACCTTGAAGCGTGGAGCACACTTCGCATCTGAAACTGAAGATAACAGAAATATTCCGAGTCTGTGCTAGCAGGAAGAGGGAGTTGCTGTAGTAGCTTTTGCATAGGCCAAGTAAGGAAATTATGTTACTTAGTTTGGAAATGAGAAGAGCATGAACAAGTGCAGGGCCATGAGAAAAGCAGGAACACAGAACGACTGAGAAACAACTGCGTTGCCAGGTGTCAAGGAGTGGGATAGCCAGGGCAGAGGGGACTCTAATAAAGGAAGAAAGGCATTGAGAGGAGTCTCTTAAAAGAACCAGTACAAAGCAGATCTGCCACTGTCTTACTACTGAAGCTGGAACAAGGGAGAAGGAACCATGCTCCAAACTAAGTTTCTCCTTTCACTTGTTTATATGGCATCAAATGTGTAAAGTCACAACTGGAAGGAAACCACTTGCTGTTCTAGGCATGGAGACACTAATTCCATATGCATTTCTCTAGACTTATAGATGTTTATAAGCACACTGTATCAAATCATAAATAAAAATCAAATCTGATACTGAAATACATAACCAAGAGCTGCAGCTAACCATCCTCTGAAATGTTTCCACGAGCTTGATCCATGCTGCATATAAAATGTATTTATCCAGTGGCTTGTGCTCGGTAATAAATTAAAATGCACTGTGAACAGATACAGTAATGCTGGGATACTTCAGTGTGTCCCACGAGATGCCAAGGTTTCACAAAGATTTTCTCTCATGGAATAAAATAAAGGAAATTATTGGTTGTTAGTGCCCAAACATTTCTCTTTAACATCTGGAACGGAAAAATAGTTTGAAGTTAATAATAAAATAGTCACATTGTCTTTTTAAATGAGATGAAGCGTTGCTGGTTTATGATGTAAGATGTACAACACTAAATAGCTGGATTTCCAGAACTGCCAGTTCAGCAGTTTACCAAATGCACCCTTCAGAGAACAGAGAAGTTTTATTAAAAATGCTGGAGCTGCTAATTACAACACAAAAGGCCCGAAAACTTCAGAAGTTGATGAAAATTTTGTATGTTCAGCAACTGTCAGGATTTGTGTTAAGAATAGCAAAGTACTCACAAAATGTAGCAGATAACTCCTATACTCCACATATCTGTTTCATATCCAATAGGTTCATAGTTTATAACTTCTGGAGCCACAAACTCAGGTGTCCCAAAAAGAACTTTCAGAGAGCCTGCATTTTCTGTGAAGAATGGAAGAGAAAACCATTAACTGCTGCATGGAGATTGTGAAAAACAGTTATTCTCTAGTAACAGGAAAACCAGTTTTGCCCTCATATTTGTGATTTTGTTAAAGATTCTTATCAGAAGAAATAAATGATGCCTGAGTTGCTGTCTTCTTAGCTGATACATGTATGGCAATAAAGAATTATTTATTAAGCAAACTCAAGCACACAGCACTGTATAAGGTGCATAAGAGGGTTCCTATTGCAAGGAACTTCCACAAGGCAAAATCTATGAAAAAGGAGTGCCATCAGTGTTTAATTCAGATTTTTATGTCCTGAAGTACAAAAGTGTTTGAGCCTCCATCCCTTTAGCAGCTGTAAAAGAGAACTGCAGTACTCCAGTGTCAGAAAGAAGCTACAGTTTTCACAAATTATTGAACATTTATCTAAGCTTGGGGCTCTGCATGTTGTGGTAAGAAGAACCAATAGTGCTGAAATTACAGCAATAGAAAATCACTATTTCAATCCAACACATTTTCTTCTAGTGTAAACAGGAAAGAAAATCAAGAGTGGGTTGCATGTCTCTTAAATTTGAAGTGGCACAGGGCAGCAGTGAAATAAGAGGAGAAGCAGATGTTGTGCACCAGTCAGATCATTAGCTCAGGTAAAACTGGACTTGAGCATGGTCCCAAAACCAGGCTGCCTACAAGCACACCTCTGGTGAAGGGGAAGCACAAAGCTGTCAGTCATCAGCTGCTCCAAACTTTTATTCAGCTGGCCTGTAGCACAGGTCTGCTACATTTGCTCTACTTAAACACACTGTGGATGCTTTTAAAATGATCTACAGTGAAGCTGCTGCTACCAGTGTGAACTGCAAGAATGAGGTCATGAGACAGGTGAACTGGCCTGACATTCTTCTCGTGCTGACCCACCAGTATTGCCCTACTGGAAAATACAGTGATGGAGGTACGAGAAAAACCTGTTCACAACCAAGTACTGCCAGATTTTGCTGCCAGTGCGAGTGATATGTCTACCCTCTAGTATAGTGTGAGACACAGTGCAGGTCATTAAGTTAGAAATTCTTAGGCAAATCTCAGTGGACTCATTTTCATCAATGCTCATTCTAAATCTGATGGAGAGAATAAAAGAATAAACAAGGTCAGGAAGGAAGGAAACTAAGGAATAGATTAGGGACTGGGGGGAAAAAACCCACATCCCAGTAATAGAATTGTATTGTAAAAATATAAAAATGTCAGAAAATAAATTGTTTCTGACTTGAAACAGGCTTGGATTTAGGTTGAGAAAATCATGTCCAGTCTGCACATTTGCCTGAGCAATCAGTGTATGCCTTAAGTGAGATTCATTGCATTATTTTTATCTTTTGTGCAAGAGCAGCAGCCAGATTAGCCACAGTAGAATGTCCTAGTGAGGAACCATTGTTGTCCCAAAGAGACTACCATCTAAAAAAACCAGATATGGATGGGAAGGCAAACAGATGTAACACATTCCAGTCCTGCTCCTGTTAAGGTTACCATGAGTACAGGGATTTGCAGCTCTATAATCAAGAGAAAAGCTTAAAAAAACCTTCAAACAACAGCAAAGTTTTGAGGAGTTTACAAAAGATGTGACTTGTCCACAACACTGAATAGAATATTTTTATTTACCAGAATTTAATTAGCCAAGTTTTGCAAAAGAAATGCTGATCCCAGTACAGACTCCACTCCCAAACTTAGCTCCATTGAAAGCTCTTAAGGCACTTCATGAAATGTAATCAAACACCTGAGCTAGTACTCCTTTGAGGTATGCAAATCCCCCACTTTCCAAATGAAATCTGAAACATATATGGGGTTAATAACTTATGCCTAATGATTGAATGCCATGCTTGAGGCAACTTTTGAGCACAATCACAACAATTCACTTGCAGTTGTGCCAATTTCTCATTTTAAATCCTGTGAAACCCTTTTTTGCTCTGTTCAGGTATGGTTATAGTAAATTATTTGCAGAAACCTCATTTTCACGTGTTTTCCCTACTCCCTCCGTGCAGGGAGTACCCATTTTTAGAAACAGAGAGAAGAATGCCTGGGAGCAGCTGCAGGAAATTACCCTGATCCTCCCATGCAAGTTCACCAACATAAAGACCCTCCTGCCAGCTCTCTGACTATCCCTTAAAAAGCACATTCAAAAACTATTCCACAACAGGAAACCTAAGATCCCATTTTCCCATCTGCCTTCATTTTAAAGTCAACACCAACATTTTTTTCAAACTGTCCTTACAAGAAATTACTGAAATTTATCACAATTAACCTATTTTCTAAAAGCTTCATCATGATCATCCAAGTCTCAGGCTCAGATTTTCACATCCAAGTTTGGAGTGTGCACTGTGTAAACTACCATGAGCAACTGTGTATGCAAAAGGCTGGTGTATGAAATGTGCTGCCCACAGGTCAGAGAAATGTGGGGTTTTTTTTTGAAAATATGGCATTTGAGTGCAAGCATATAGTGTGAAATAACTGACACAGCATTTTCTGTGTATAAAAGAAAAAAGAAAGGAAAAGAGTAAGATCCTTTCTATGCAGTAATATGTCAAGTCTTTACCCAGCTGTTTACAAGGTTAGTACACAAGTAGGATCTGTGTTTGGATATCCCTTAGTTCAGACAGAAAGCTGACAAGCTAGCTGGAAACTGTTGCTGACACTGTGTATAATCAACTGATTAAAAAAAATCTTTACAGTACTCAAAAACCATTCTCTTTTCTCCTTAAGAAGTTTATCTTAAACAATTTTCTACATGTGTTCCTCAGCACACCAAAAAAGGTCAGGAAAATATCCCACTGCAGCTTTGGTATTTCCTGACAGTGCAAGAGAACTAATTAGCTGCAGAAGATGACTGCAGAAGGAGCTGATCCTAATATCTTTAAAACTGATCAAAACACTGCATATTTAGAGGCACTATTTTGCAGTAGTTACAAAAAGTTAAACCTCTGAAGCTGAAGTGCAGAATCAGCCACTGCTCCCTTCAGCAATCCCTTGGCTGAGCAGTTTCTGCTCAGTAATGGTCAAGTCTGTAGGATGAGGGCTCCAATCTCCCATCTATCAATGCCAAAGTGAATTTGGCATTGACAGGCAATTTCAAAATCACAAATCTCAAAGGAACACGAGTGGAGGAACATGCCCTCAGTGCACCACATAAGACAGCTGGCAAGAAGCAGGCATTAGTGAAAAGTGGTTTTAACAATTTCTGTAAGTAATCGAAACAGTAAAAGTTGTTTTTTACTTTTGGAAATCATCTCAACTGAAATATTACAGTTGTCTTTGCAATTACAACACTGCTTGTGCTTGCTGGGCATGGAATGGAAGGGCCCTTTCCCTTCCTAGGGAATGCCACCCATGATGGAGTTATCCAGAATGGCAGGCTGATGAATAGCAAATACCTACAATGGAACCTGGCAAGAGTTAGCAGCAAGTAAAGCCAAATGAATGTACAGCCTTGTAAAATCAAAATCAGCATCAGCACCCACAACTCTCATCCTTCTACACCAAGAGAAGTTATCTGGAGTTTAGAGCTTTCCTGCCTATGGCATGACTGGAGCAGCTCACAAGCTGCTGTCAGCCATGTAATGCACTGTGATGCCGCAAGATTAACAGAAAAGTGGGAAAGCTGATGGATATGAACAGGCTACTGAAAATAGGATCTTCCATTTGCCAAATGTGGCTGTGACTGTGGTCTGAAGTTGAAAAGGTAGCTGAAGAAGTTTCTCTAAAAAGGGCATTCTGTGTTTACATTCTATCTCTTGTTGATGAAATCCACTCAGTGCAGCAGTAAATGTACAGTTTTCAGGCTGACAGCTGGAACATCATGGGCTGAAATCTCTCCCACACCTCTCACACAAAAACACCAGCACTGGAACTTAGTTAACAGTTTATCTGTTTCCTGAACAAGGGAAAAATCAGTTCATGTTCCCAGAACACTACTGGCTCTGTACTGGTGAAGGAACAGAAATGGCAGTGATCTCTTTTCTTAATAAATAAAATAGATATCTTAGCTCTGAATTAACAGTGTCCATGTGACCAAGATTCATTTAATACACTTTTGGAGCAGAACATAATCTAAAATTCTTCAAAGCAGACTTCTTTTCCCCTATTCATTCAACAAACCATTCCTGGTTTGTTTTAGTAAAGTTGTTCTTGGGAATGCACGAGTCTGTTACTTAAGTGTCAAAAGAAGTAGGATGAGCAGCATTTAGGCAGGTAACAAAAGGTAGGTGGTTCTCAAAAGTCATTGTTCTACTTTTTAGTAAGTATTAATTTTTTAAAAAATTAATAGTTTTTCAAAGAGGGAAGGCAAAAGATTTCAAGTAAGAATCCAGCTGTGAGCCCCTTTATATAGAGAGTAGGAATTCATCTAAGTTGTCCCAATCGATTATTGTCAGGAGAGCCACAAATCTCAGCTCTCCCAGTGTAACAGGTTCATAAACGATTTTTGTTTATTTTAATTTGTGGAATGATTTTTATTTCTTTTGTGAAAATACAAGATGAAAAAAGATCAGTGTGGGATGCTGGTACTGTTTAACACTGAAAACACAAATGAAGGGCTGCTTTTTAGAGCTGAACAATATGAAGACAAGAACCTTTGAAGGTCTTTGGCTTTTAAGTTGCAGAGCATGTTGGAAGCTTAGACCAAAATGAATGATAGAAAGCTGCTAAAAAGCAGCTTAGGAAGAGGAAGGGCTTGTCAAATGGAATATCCCCCTATTGCATTATTTTTAAGTAGAGCTATTACACCCATCTTAATAGAATTCCTATGATCATCCTGCTGTTCAAGATAAGAAATGGTAAAAATAATGGGAAAATGTAAATGAACTGTAATTATCTGAAAGGCTTCTAGAGCATCACCTTAATTCCTGCTGTTAAAAATGGTTCAAGGATTTATAGTATTCATGAAGGTTTCAGATAGAGTTAGTGCTTTATGGTACCAGATGTAAATATTTTTTAACGTTACTATCACTGTGTATTTTAGGTGGAATCTACAGGGATACCCTGCTGTAGAAACAGACAAGTAGACTGTGTACACCTCACTGCAAACTTCTCTTGCAGATAAGGTGCCCTGCTCTCACTCTTGAATGTCTTCTTTTCTCCCTCTTCTGTTTTTTCCTAAAACCAGAAATATTTATAGGAAACACAGCCTATTTACTCTCTATAAATGAAAGAATATAATAAGTATCATGAATTACTGTTCTGCCCTCTCCCTCTGTGATACTGAAATAGGCAGAGAATTCATTACCTAATCTTCTTGCGAGTCCAAAGTCGATGAGTTTGATACTTGTACCAGTCTTGTTGACACACATAATATTTTCTGGCTTCAAATCCAAGTGGACAATACCCTGCTTATGAATGTATTGAACTCCTTCTGAAATCTGCTTCATGTATTTAATGCACTCTCTCTCTGTCAGTTCAAAGTCTTCATCAATGATTCGTTCAAAGAGTTCTCCTCCAGAAACCCTATGAAAGACAGAATAAGAAGAGACTTCTGTAACATATTCATTTGGGAGGTAATCAAATTTTTTTTTAAAAAAGCAATACCAAGAGTTCAAGCTTGCAGCAGTCACTTCAGGATGCAATCTGTGTTTTGTAATTGCATTTTCCATAGACACATGGAAAATGTGGGAAGAATTGCCTCTTGTGTGTGGTATGAATCAATAGATGTTTTCTGTTCTGAATCTCAGTCGCAGGTGGGAACTATGAAACACCAATGTTGTTATTCCAAGCAGGAGGGATTTACATCCTGCCTCTAGGACTGGGTCACCTGCAGCTGACAGTGAAGTGTGTGCTCTGTGATTGCCATGTGTTTGCTGACACGTGTTCGTAGCGCTGCTCTCAACTCTGAGCGCCCATTTCCCACTTCTTCCTTCCCTCCTACCATCCATCAGTGCAAAAAGGTAGATAACGTCATTTAGAAATAAAGAAAACTAAAATACATGGAATGGGTCCCAGGAAAAGAGGACAGAACTTCAAGCAGATGAGCAAAAATTTAGGAAAAAGAGAGATTGAGAGTGACAAAGGCTAGGAAGGAAGAATTCTGATGATATGGTTAATTGGAATGCAAAGCTCAGAGGGTAAATTACTGACCCAAGTGAGCTCAGAGGGAATTTCCTCCTTAGCTATGACAGGAGAAGGATATAACCCACAACACTTTCAGTGCTGGTATTTTTAGCTGAGCCCTCATCACCCTTCTTGTAGGTCAATTCCATTTTTATGCTAATTTAAGATGTGAAATAATTGGTCTTTCCAGGGTAGCATCTCCTGGATTGAACTGTTCATGTAATTAAGTGGGACATTTTAAACCTGGATTTAATGAAGCACAGTCTAAGTTGTGACTTGTTGGTTTTGGTGGTGTTTTTTTTTGTTTTGTTTTGTGTTTGTCTTTTGTTTTGTTTGTTAGTGGTTTTTGTGTTGTAGGGGTTTTTTGTTGTTGTTGTTGTTGTTGTTGTTTTAAATTCTGAGTAATCACTCAACTGGTTTATCTGCTTGCATCCAAAGATGGGAAATACTTTTTTCTTATGCTGTGGGTGAATGACCCGTAAAGAAAGGAACACATACTAAGGAGCAGCTTTGCTTTTAGAAATTAAACATACCATGGTCTTTATAAGGTTTAATATTTTGCAGCATTAATGCTTGTTGCCAAATGCAATTGCACATTTCAGTTACAGAAAGAAAACACACAACAGAAAAGTGGCCTTGCCATGTTTGCAGGTTGCCAGATACATGATTATATCCCTCATGTACCAAACTGAATTTGAAACATCTGAAGTTCTGGATGCATTTCTTGCTTTGGCTATAAGATTTCATAAAATATGTAATTAGAAATGCTATTGTGGTTTCCTATGAATATGAAAACAGTAAAAAGAGCTTGACAAACTGAGAGGTTATGTTGGATTAGAGCACATTTGTAACCTAAAGCAATAGTATTGCCAGACCTGTTGAATAAACATTCAGGGGAACTAGTTTGTTGTTGCTTTGCTAAGACATTAACCAGTATGGGTGTTTATGAAAACATATACAGGCAAAATGTTTCTGTCTGGATTACTCTGTGATTCCAAATGATAATCATCCTCATGCTAAAATGTACCAGTTGTTTTTGACTGTTTAATGCAGATAGTGACGACTTACTTGTACTATAAAAGTGCCATCCTTTTCAGATCCCTAAATGGAAAACTTCAGAAATTGTACCATTGTTTTAAGCACCACTTTTTTAGCGTATTTTTGTAAATGAATTACTGTTAATACATCTGCCTGCTGTTTTTACCATGGGAGCTCTCAACACTCTGGTAGCAATGGTAGATTAAACTGCAATGCACTTATGGGATGGATATTGCATTTATATCAGGAGCCAAATCCAGTTTGATTTTTGCCAGTTAGGAAGCTGAATAAAACCAGTGTGGATGAGGTTTACATACACAGGTGGAGAAGTCAGCTTTGTTCAAACAGTCCTACTAGTTCAGAATCTAAATCTCTATTTTTTCTGGATTCTCCTCTTTTCAGTCTTCTCTGTATGAGTAATATAGGAAAACATTCATGTCTGTGGAATCACAGAATACACATCTAAGATTTTTGGTCCAGTAGGAACAGTGAGAAGAATCTCACCTTAGAGCTGCCCAGGCAAATACTCAGCTGTATTTTTAAAAATCTACCTTAGAAAAAAAGAGAAAACTGAAGTAATTTGTACCATCTTAAATCACATCAAATGATAGAATTTAGTGCTGAGATTTTGCTCCAATAATCTTAATTTGCAATACAATAATCTCCTTCTCATCTCTGTAAAAATGAACTGACTATCTGAAGTACATAAAACTTCGAGGCACTTATCCCTCAGTGCTGAATTACACTGACAACATGCTACTATTTTCAGATTTACTTTTTCCACAGAGATGCTTATGGTGGAACCACTATGTTCCTATATTTGAAAAGGAAATGCCTGAGATTTGCCTCTGACTTCCAGTAAATGTTAGATGGAAAGGTTTCCAGGCAAGAGCACATCATTATAGTGTTTAATATAAAAGTAATAATAAAAATATATAGTATTTTATTTTGAATATGAAATCAAACCATATAAAATAGTGTAATGAGAAATATTAAAAGCAGAGAGTATGAAGTTTAAAAGGTTCTAGGAAAGGTATGGGAATAAAATTATAATGAACAATTTAGAATAAATATCAGGAAGCAAAATCTAAGGGTGCTTCTCATCAATTTGAGTAGAAGGGGAGCTCCTAAATTCCAGTCACTGCTAAAATCTGATTTAAAAGAGACTGATAGCAGGTAAGCTTGACTTATTTGAAATCCATGCATTTAAACTCTGATGGAAATAAAACAAACAGCTTGTACAGTAAGAATTTTAAAGGTATTTCCCACAACTTCTGTGAATGCAAAGCAATACTGTATTAGAGCAGAAACAATCCCTTGGAGGCTCTTTATCAATACAGTCTCAGTTGCTGGGCTGGGATTGTGCCAGCTGGATAATGTGACAGTGGAGAGGCTACCAAGTCACCTGACACAGGTGTCACACGAGCACCTCACTGTCCAGATCTGCTCTGCTGCTGCTGGACACAGTGGAAATGTTGGGGGGGGGAGGGGGGGCTTAAAAACCAGAAAAGGTGGCCACCCCAAACTAAATACACATCCTAGTGAGACAAAACTACTTTAAATTTGATTGCAGTTTTCTGTATTTTTAGAGAGTAAAACCCCTTTGCTGCCAGGGGGGAGCTAATGGAGTGTAAAGCCATATGCTATTCCAGACTCTTTATACATCTCCCTGTTTTCCATTAGGTCTGCCAGCTCTCAGTTCCAAGCTAAGTAGGGTTCCCTTCCTTTACCATCGTCAGTTTGCTCAACTGCTCAATTTAAAAATAAAAACACCTTCCTGCACATAAGTTCCAGGGTTGTAAAATCCAATCTCTGAAATATGCCAGTGCAGTAGTAGTTTGCAGATAATCTAAGCAAGTGCCAAGAAAGCAGAATAGACAGATAGTCTCTTTTGCCTCAAACAATTTATATCTTACATAGAACTTCCAGCCAGCAAGAAAACTGCTTCTCCTTGCATCAGAGAGCACATGAAGTCGGTGTGGCAGCAGAACTGTAACTAAAGTAAATTTTTGGGAAAAACATCAGCACAGATCAGGATTGAATTTACTTTCCAGCTGATACTGCCACAAGAATAGGATTCACACTAAGCAGGTACATTATAGATGATGCAGACATTGGTCATATTGGCCTTTATTGTTTGTGAAGCCTGTTCAACACATGTTTAGAGCTGCTTTAAGTAAGAAAAGTTCTCCTCCTTAAACACATTTTGGTTCTAAATGAAAGTTCAAAATGCAGTTAACTTTGTTCTCACTTCTCCCAAGCAGGCGATAAGAGTAAGCTGCAAAACCCTACCATGTGTACTTTAAGAAACAAGCAAAAAAGACAATAAAAACTGTAAAACATTTTCACTGATTTTTGAAAGATTAACACAGATTCACACAGTTTAAACAAGTTGGAAAAATTTGCAAGATCTGAAAACCTGTGAGCCCTGAAGCGTTTGACAGTCCTGTGTCTGTAAGTTGCTACTTTTGTACACAATATCATTTTCAACAT
This sequence comes from Rhipidura dahli, assembly GCA_013399225.1. Taxonomy (NCBI): domain Eukaryota; kingdom Metazoa; phylum Chordata; class Aves; order Passeriformes; family Rhipiduridae; genus Rhipidura; species Rhipidura dahli. Next base: position 729,869 of record VXAC01000790.1, on the reverse strand, counting down.
TATTAACTTTGTTAGTGTGCTCTGCTTTATACTTACATTTCCAAAACCATAACGATGTTGGCTTTTTCTTCAAAGGCATCTACACACTGGACAAGTTTTGGATGATGTAGGCAGTTCATGATGCTGATTTCATCCCTTATGTTTTCCTTTTCCTTAGCAGAATATGCTTTAAAAAATTTTCCTGCCCAAACTTTTCCAGTCTTCTTTTCAACAAGCCTGAAGACTTGTCCAAATTTTCCCCTGAAAATATATAACTATTTCCATAAAATGTTTTTGCAATATATGGGCCACCACAAATAGCAACGATTTACTAAATATTCCAGCATAACAATCTACTAAATATTCCAGCACAACTATTTCATTCTGAAATAAAAATGTCTTAATATCAAATATTATTCTATACTGATTTTGTGCAGAGCAATCTGCAAGAACTTTTGAATTAACACCTTGTTTAGAGATACTCTGCCATTCCAGTTAACAAATCTTATATTGGAGGGTTCAAAAATTGTGACTCCTACGGGGCCTTAATTCAGGTCTTTCTGCACACAGTTTTCTGTAGTTCATACACCTCTGAAGGGGCAGCAGATTGGACATCTCAGGTACAGGATGTGGGTGAAATCAGAATCTGAATGCTTGGGGCTTCAGTACTGTTGTTTCCTTTTGCTGTAATGTACAGTTCTACCTCTGTGTTACGCTTCTCAGGATTTGTTATTGGCAGCACACAGGATCCCCTGGCCTTCAGCACTGACCACTGAAAGATTATCATGGCCTGCAGTTCACACCACAACGAGTTGGGGCCCTGAGAAACACAGCCAGACTAATCACTGATATTCTCTCAGCAGCAGTATTAATGCTCTTGGGATTATGGCTGCTGTCAACAGAGATTCCAGCCCGTGGGCAGGATAATCTTATTAACACTAATGGATATATTGGAAATGCAAGTACACAATGTGTACCTTTTTCTTCAGATAGCTTTTAGGACACTGAAAAATGAATGAATCCTCTAGCTTTGTTCATTAGTGGGCTATGTTTTCCTTGCCAGAAATACACGTAACGCCTATTTAAAATTATCAGCTAATAGGAGCAAAGGATCTTTATGGAGTGGAGGCCAACATACGTTAAAATCTATTTTCACCACAACAAAGGAGCCCAAATGGGACATTGAAAGTGCAAGACAGTCAAAGAATAAATGCACATGATCTTTATAACTGGCTGGTAGCCTTGAGAACTGTGTGTCTTCTAAAGCACAGTGCAGTACTTACGACCCCAGTCTTTCTTCGATGTTATAGACGTCTGACACCTTCTGTTCAGTGTTGATTGTAACCGTCCGATATTCAACCTCTGTTTCTTTCCCCTCTGCAAAGAAGTGTTAAGGACCATGATTAAAAAGCCCCAGAAAATGTGAGTGAAGAACATTTTCATCTGTCCTGTTTAAAACATGCACTTCTTACCATCGTCAGATAGCTCCGCTTCATCCTCTTTAGGTTCTGTGATGAAAATAAAAAGACATGAATAAATTTTTATAGGGATATGGTATTTACATAAGATAGACAAATTATTCATAGTGACATGGACAACAGATAGACCCCATGGCAAAGCAGCAAAAAGCAGTCAGGGAGTTTGTGCATTAACTTCATAATTAAAATCTCTTCACCCCTTCTTCATCACTATGGACTATCCAGTCACAATCTAGTCACCACTTCTGAATAAATTGAGTTCCTGTGGTTTGCAGTACTTGTCAATTATACCTTCCTACTAGAAATATCAGCATAGTGCATTAGTTCAAAGTCACCTAAGAAATACCTTTAGGAATGCCTTAGGGAATAAGCAAAAATTTATACATATTAAAACCAATAACACTTCTTGTTCAATGACAAATTTTTTTTGGATTTGAAGTGCCTTTTTTGGATTGTGAAGCCAAAAGTTAAGCAAGTTGGCTCATTAAAAGATTCCCTGAAAAGCATACAGATGAACTTGTCAAACTCAAGATATTGAGAAAATTTGAACAGCCTGCATTCCCCTGAGCATGGCTGAATTCTGTAATCACTGAGGTCCAAAAGGAGCCTTAGTTCTGCAGGCAGACTCAAAGACAGGTGAACCCAGTGACCTAAGACAGAGTAAAAGCTGGCCTGAGAGTCCCGATTTTCATTTCTAATTTTCATATATATGAATTGCCAGTAGCACTGCTACTGGGAGCCTGTGGGTATGAGGCGAAAGGGGCTATAGCTGGAATGTTGTCATACATTACCCTCACTACTTGGGCTTGCTCCTAAGACCTGTGGCTGTGACCAGTAATTTGAGAAACTGCAAAGGCTGTTTGTTGCACAGCGACCTGTTCAATTCTCTCTGTAGCTGCTGAAGCTGCACTTTGCCATCGTGGAGTGCAAGCCTAACTAAGGGATTTATCCCCCCTGTGTCAACAGAGCTGTGTTATGAAACATTAATGCAGTACTCTGGTACTTTAGAGCTGCTAGATGCTATAGAGCACAATTAGATGCAGAGGATGAGAAGAAAACAAGAGAAATAAAGGTGCAGGGTGAGCAGCTAACTGGTCTGAGGCATCACCCTTTCACATCCTACACAAAATGCTGCATCTGTGTGCTGGTAGCAAAGCCAATCAAGTGGATAAAGTCTGTTGCTAAAGCCTTCTCTTTTTTTGTTTTTCCCTGGAATTGCAACCCTTGCATATTCTTGCACAGACGAGCTGCATTGCAGAGGTCTACCAGAAGGGCAGGGAGGGAAGGGAGCCTTTCCCACCCGGGGTAGCTGTCCTCAGACCTTCCTCAGCTACAAACCACTCCTGCACAGAGCACATCACATTTTCCTCCCCTTTTAAGGGCTGCATAAGGGAGCTGCTCCCAGCCAGGCTGCCAGTAGGTAATGTCTGCCAAACGCTGCTCAGGCAAGAAGTCAGTGCCCGGTTCTGCAGCAACTTTGCATTAAAGCCATGGAATAGAAACATTTTGGTCCACCATTGGAAGCCTAAATTACATAAGTGGAACATATCTGAGCTTGGTAAGTGCTGAGTAGCTGTGCTGAAACCTTTCTCAGAAGTGAGTCAACAGTACCAAATTTTCCTCAAACATGGCAATGCGTGCTTTAATCAGTTGTGACTTACAAGCTTATTTTAGTAGCTGTTTTCTTCAAATGCACCGTGAAAATTTAGCCATGTCTTTCTTCACCAAGATCATACTGACATTGCTAATATGTGCTGGCCACCTCAGTCTGAAAATCAGTAATCAGACTTCCTGGCAGCCTAGAAAATCCCAAGTTACTCAGCTAAATGTTTACATAGATGGCAGCTTAAAGTCCTGACTTTGACAGGTGCTGAACACATGCATTTTCCACTGCCTTTAATTAAAGCACCAGTTATAACCACACATTTGAAAAATCACTCTTTAGATGACTTGCTCTTTCTCCACACTACCTGCAGTATCAAGAATTGAAATCAATAAGCCCTGGAATTGAGAGCACAAAGACAACCCCCTCCTCCTGAAAACAGAACACATTTTCTTTTCGCTCAAAACAATTTTTTTGTTGCTTTGTTTAATGTGTATCACAATAACTCATACACTTTCTAGTCTTTTGTATTAAATCTATGTAAGAAAATGCTCAGTCTTAAAAAGAAAAATAGCTTGTTTGATTTGGTCCAGTATGGGTAGTGCTTGCTCTAGAAAAACATAGAGAAGAGTCACGTCTCCAACCCTTGAAGGTGTTTGTCCTGCAACTAAAGAAAGAGGGCATTCAAACACAGGGAATTTTATTATGAAGAGCCAATACCATCTAGCATCCTTTCAATTTTATTCCTACTCCTAATTTTATTTTCCCTGCCTTGAAGACAAGATGCATCTTGATTTAGATTGGTTTTAAATCTTGCAAATAGAGGAAAGTAATTTCTCAGCATGCATCTCATTTAGCACTTGAAGAGAAATATGATTTACTTTTGTTTTGAAACATCTGTTGAGAGGCTTACACAGCTGTGTGATGCTGCATCACTTTGCTGTCATTTTGTCTTGCTTTAGCAGTAAAAGATAACTTTTCAAGGGTTATGTGGAACACGTAAAGCTCCAAAGGCCTGCACATGTAATAAGGAGGGAGAGATATGACACACAGTCCACTCCTCAAAGACAGGAAAAATGATAAAATTCATTATTGCTGGTCTGGGCTTTTTGGTGAGGTGACTATCAAAGTCATGCTTGCACAGTAGGTAAATGGAGAGTGCACAAAAAATATGTGGTCTCTTTCTAGTTTTGAAAAATTATGCTGACATTTGTGTGTTTCAAGTTTTAGTACCAGTTTCTGAATAATTTCTACAATGATCAAACTCCCTATTAGTTCTTTGAAAAGATCCTAAATAAAAATTAAGAAGATATTAAAAAATATTTTTTACAGTACTTGCAACTGTAATCAAAAACCCTAAAAAATATTTTTAGCATGCATAATGCTGAAAAACCAACATGGTTAGTAGGATAGCCTCGAATTCACAGGCTGGGGCTACTAGGGGACATGGCACTGAGGTGCACTATCATGCTGGGATTGAAAGCATCTGAACTACAGCTACCTACAAGGTGCCAATTCATTTTCTTCTTCATATTCTGTGCTTGGCTAGCAGCAAGCACATTCATTATTTCCAAAAGCAAATTTGGGATGGTGTTTATAACTTGTTTTTCCATGGTGCATCAAGTATAAACTTAATGAATCCATTGGTGTATTTCAGGTAAGCCACCAATCAGCATTTTCTAATTGGGCATCGACTGAATGTATAACATGTGTGAAAGGTTTCATCTCACATTACCTGTGCACTGAACTGCAGAATTCTGTCAGCCAGCACTCACCCAGCAAGCCAGAACGAGAATTATTGCTTGCTTTCACAAGCAAGAGATTTGGGATCCCTGAAGCCAAGTTTCCACACTGGATGTAGGCAAAACTGATGTGCTCAGACCCCCAGATGAAGTCTGTGAAGGACCTGAGCACAGTTAGAGCCCAGTACAAGCATTCCCCACACAGAGACGTGTGGGAAGGAGGGTGTGCAGCTGTCTGGCCTCACTAAGGAATTCTTAAGGTAGAGTTCAATTGAATTTAGATTTTTTTTTTCCATTTAAGAGCTAACCTTCTTGTTTCTCTCCAACTTTTACCAGCTCAGACTCTTGGCTGGGCTCGCTGATGCCGTACACGTTAGCAGCTCGCACGCGGAACTTGTACTCCCGGTCAGCCTGCAGGTCCTGCACGTTGAAGGAGGTGCTGCGGCAGGTGGTGAGGTCTGTCCATTTGTTATCCACGGAGTTCCAGATCTCCACGGTGTAGGACTGCACGGCACTGCCACCATCATAGGAGGAGCCATACCACGAGAGGGTGAGGGAGGAGCTCCGGATGTCTGATGCACAAGGAGTTCCAGCAGGTGGGTCTGGTTTATCTGCAAAAATGTACGCAAAGCACACCGTGAGGAAAAGAGACACAACTTCCATCAGGGTATTCCTGGCCTAGCTACAGTCCTTCTCTTTCCATTCCATTGCTCTGCTTCACAGGTATCCCTACAGAAGCTGTGGAGACTAAAATCAGTCCCAGCCATGCCTGCAGTCTCCCACAATAATGCAAACCACTCCTTGGTGTTCTTCCTCAGAGGAACACCCCTGTAACAGTCCCATCACTGTGGCACACTTTCTTCAGCTCTCTTCATCTGCTTCCACACTTCAGGGCCACTGCTCACCTTTCACAGCCTCACAAAGTGCCACTCATCCAAATACACTAGCAGAAATACTAAAACCAGTTTGTTGCCATGGAAACAAGGCCTGGAAGGGTGACAAGTTTATCTGCCAACAGTTTAGTGAACAAATTCATCTATTTGAAGTTTCTGGAAGTCTAGTGCACTTTTTGGTAAGAAGGAGTTCAACTTGGAATATGTAATTTACATAGTGGCATTTTTAAAATTTCATATGCATTTTGGAAATATTTGAGGAATTGGAAGATAGAAACTTTTGTATTTCCTCAGTTAGAGGATTGCTACTGAAGTCCTTATTTACATGAGTAGATGCAGTATCACCAGAACCTGGTGTGCAGATGTGCAGCCAACTATGCAAACACCTGAGAAAATACAAAAACCTTGCAGTTATATGACTTTTTCAAGATTTAATCTAATGATTAATTATCAAAATTAATGTTCTTGTAAGACAGAAAAATTATGACTTTTAAAAAAAATTGCTAGAAAATAACTGTGGAAGTTAAGACTTCAAAAGACTTTTAAGGGAACAAATAGCTTCTCTGGAAATACTCCTCTCAGAAATAATCTAGCAAAACCCACAAAATAATGATGATGTTGATTTGGATGAACTAGGGGCCAAAGGTTGAAAGAGAAATCAAAGGATGGGATAAATGAGAGAAGATGAAAAGAAAAATGATAGAAACTGTGAGATTCTACAAACAGTGGTTACACTGGACGTGGACAGATAAAATCTGTTCCATTTTGTTTGCTCAAACTGCTAATTGACATTATCACTTTTTCTGTAGGAAAGGCAGAGCTGACAAAGCAGGCAAAAAATAACGCCGCTTTCTCAGCAATAAGAACATCCAAATGCTGGGGAAAGCTGTTGTAGAATTTGATCAAAGCCTTACTGTGACAGACTATATCCCTCTATACTCAAATTATCATTCCTAGGAAAATTACTGAGCTGACAGAAATAGCCACAATTTGTCAGAAACATGCCTTTGGTTCTTGGACAGAGGAACCTCTTCTCTGACTGCTGCAGTTTAACTCACAGAGAGGAAAATGAGGACAGTCTAATCTGATCAAGGTAGTTAAGTATCAGTTCAGTATTTGGAAGAGTACAAGTTTCATTGCCCAGTGACTTCCCTGAAAAAATTGTTTAGTTCAGCTGTGATGAAAAACACATCTCCCTCCACAACTTAAACATACTAGAAGATATATAAATAGAAATTTTCAAGTATGAAGAAAAAGACTGAGAGGGAGGAAGGGAGGTGGACAGCGACTCTGCCACTGCATTCAGTATGAGAACGCCCAGGTGGAAGAAAAAGTGACTGCCAGAATCAAGATTGTCTTTATTCATTTTGGCAACACTTAAAACACCATTCCACAAGGAGTCATCATTATACGGTACATCTCTTGTTAAACACATGTCAGAGACCAGATGTCCTTAATCTCTGGAATTGCTTAGTGTTCTGCTTAGTGGTCACATTTTACTCACCTGATTTTCTGGCAGAATGGAAGGGGCTATTAGCAAACATTAATTTGTAGAGTAGATATATAATGAAATGAATCACAGAGGAGTTACATGATTTGTCTAAGATTAGAAAGATATTGCAGCAAAGATGAGAACTGAATCTTGATCTCCTGGTGCCCAAACAGCAGCATCCCTCTTCCCTGTACTGATCCTGTCCCAGCCTCCCTGAAGCTGCAAGAAGTGAGGATTCGGTGCTCACACCATTTAGAGTATCCACACCTTTGTACCATACCCACAGCACTCACCAGAGAGCTGCTGGCATGGCACACATGGACTGTATGATTTTAGTCAGTGGCAACAGCATCTTCTTTTCACTACAACTTATTATCCATGCAGACCTTATTGGGAATGATTTTCTGTCGTTTTCAAAATCTTTACAGAAGAAGAATATTCAGCTCTGTGTCTTGTTTTCCCTCCTATGTAACCATCACTGCATCATCTCAAAATGCAGATAGCAGAACTTGAATAAGTAACAGCTGATTTATCCTAAATCCAAACAGAACTGAACAGTTGCTGATAGCAGGCGGAGAATACTTTGAAGAAAAAGCCAAGCCAGTAGTCCATCACCTTACAGTAGCATCTGTTGAGGTTTGTCAAAGCAGTGCAGATTCTCTGACATCTGCTATGCACACATCCAAACCTGGGTGGATATGTTGCTTTAAAAATAAAGTGTTAGGTTGCCTTGCTGCTGTGCACTGAATTTCTATGAAGAAAATGTGCCTATGTTTCAGTATTTGCAGAGCATGGTAGCCTGCTTCCTGTGCAGGACATGAAAACACACTCTCTCATTGCTGACTTTCAACACACTTCTGTTTCCAAATGAAACTCTGGGCATGATTTATCAGTTGTCTAGGCCTGAGTTTCCTCAGTGAGCTCTCTTTCCATGACTCACCTAGACAACCGCAATCCCTTTGGCCAGCATGGTTTACAGAAGCAAGGCTTAGGAATGTGAGCACGACAGAGAAAACATTAATGGCCAAGGGGGCATCAGTGGCAAAGCAAGTGTCACATGGCTTTAGACTAGTGTCTGCTGGACTAAAGCCATGTAGCATTTCCTTTGCCACTTGGGAATATTTCTGCATTCCTAACGCATTTTCCCCAATAGGCAGAGATGAAAACCTGCAACCTTGGCTGGACTCTATTGAGCCAGAAAGGTGCACATTTCTGTTTGAAGTTCATCACGTGCTGCTGCTTGCAGATCTGTTGGGTGAATAAATACTGTAGTAGCTGCTATGGGAGATCATAGAGAGGAATGAAAGCCTAATCTTTGCTCTTTTTTAATATGACAGATGTATATGTACCATTTTACCATGCTTGAAAATGATTTGCTATCAGACTGGATGGTATTCTACAGCTCTGCACATTCAGAGAATCTGCAGATGGTCTCTCCATGTGTCTGTTTTATTTCTCATAGTTTATTCTATGGGGATTTTAAAGGTTACCCTGTATTCATCTGTCTGTATTGAAAGCTAGAATATTTTGCCAAACTACATTCCCTTCTGGAATATGAAATCTCTAGCACAATTAACTGCTTCCAATAAAAACATCCCATGGGTTGAGGAGGGGTGTGGAAGACAAGCACATTTCCCTATTTTGTCCTTCACTTTTAGTGTTTCTATACCATTAATGTCCCTGAGCTGCCTGTCTCCAATATTCCACTGCATGTAATGTGCAGTCTTTGACACTCACAGTCATATTTCATACTTAGGCTTATATTATGAGGGCTTTACATTGCCTTTATTGGACCACAATTTTGTTCTTCCTGTTCTGGACCAAACCATAGCTAAAATCCAATATGTGAACTAGAAGGAAGGGAGAGCATCCAGAAGTGTACTTGTGCACATTTCTATAGGAGAAGGAACTGATTTAAAATACGGAGCTCTAACTTCAATTTCACTGTTACATACAACAAAAGAAAGCCACAATAATGTATATTCACTATATGAAACTAGGGATACTTAGCCATGGCTAACTTAGAGCACCTACATAACCCCTAAATCAAGATTTATGATATTCTAGATTGTCGTGGTCAGACTGGCTGTATCCACACAGTCCTGCTGAACCTGGTCAGAATCCTACAAACTCCAATGTCTTTGCATGTAAATTTCTCTAGGAATATCGGTAGGTTTTCCCCAAACTGGCTTCCAAAGCCTTGTGGCTGGCAAAAGAGATGGATAAGCAGCTAATTTGGCCTGACACCTGACCCAAGAACTGTTTGCACAGCAGCACAGGGACTGCATTAAGTCACTGACACCAGCAGCACAGAGGAAGCAGCAGGAGTGACTCCTGTGTGCTGTAAGACATAAACCAAGCAGAGAGGAGTAAGAGGGACTAGAGGTGATGTGAAGGAGGCCTCTACTGCTTTATAGCCCTTTGTGCTCCAGCAAACCAGGCACAGATTAAAACCCCCTGCTTATCAACAAAGAGAGGTGTAAATTACCACTACCCCAAGAGCAAGGAGGTCAGATTCCAGTTTATTCTTTGTGGCAAATGATAATGTCATGAGCTGGCCTCACATGAAATGTGTAAGCCATTTTAAAAACTATACCAGCACTGAAACACACACGTGTCATTTACTCTCAAACTGAATTCAGCTGCACTTCTTCCTCAGATAAATTCTCAGAAATATTCTGGTAAACAGGTTTTGATATACAGCCTGAACTAAACTTTAATTAATTTGTATTTGTGCACTCTGAGAAACATAAAACATAAGCATGCTCAGCCTTTAAATCATTGCTATTTATCAGACAAATTTGACTTGATGTCATTGCCTTTTTTTTTTCAGTGGTGTATTGGTTAGAGCATGGTGCTAATAACACCATGGTTGTGGGTTCAATCCCTGTACAGGCCATTCATTTAAGAGCTGGACTCAATGATCCTTGGGGTCCCTTTCAACTCAGAATATTCTGTGATTGTGTGAAAATTCCTTCACATAAGGGAAGGGACTTTCTCTCTTTCTGCATAGAAGGCAAGCCCACAGCTCACCCAGGACACCCACATAACATGAAACTGGGCTATCTAGACCACACTGCCTTCTCCATGTGGCTCAGTTTACAGAGCCCTCAGAACACAAGAACCATTCCAAGAGACCAAAAAAGGCAACAATCTCCTTATCTAACTGAGTACAGGGAAATGGAAATTGTTCTGCTACTTGCTGTGAAGGTCGGGCTGAGCCAAGGCAAGACGATAGGGTTTGCTGAGCATTAAGAGCTCGCACGGCCCTGGCTCTTAAGTAAAGATGTTGTTCCAGCAGAAAGCCTCTGAAAACTGAGAACAATATAGCCACAGCCTCTGATTTTTTTTCCCCCTTTCTTTTATGAAGAGACAACACTGAAGCAACATCTCTGAAGAAGTTTTCTTTATCTGTTCTCAAAATTGGTTTGTTTTCTTTCTAAATCCAGTTATCATATTACTGTACAATACTATTATTAGCTATTGTGATATTTGTCTGGCAGATAAAGAACAGACAGAAAGAAACAATTTAATTCCATTCCACAAGCTGTTTAGCCAGGGAAGGTATTTAATATGCTGCAAAAGCCAGTTGAACACTGTCCATGCCGACAGCACTGGCAAAGCTTTCATTTGAAATCCATCAGCAGGAGAAAAGCAAAACCATAAAAGGTCATAACTGAACTCGGCACTATCGCTGACAGGGCTCGGGGTCATGGCAGACCTCGCTGCTTTGCTTGGAAAACTACGCCCTGCAGCTTTTTCCAGGGGAGAGGAGTGCTACAAGTGGAGATATTATTACCCCTTAACACAGTGTAACAAATGTATAATTTTTATGTTAGTGTACTATAGGTTTAGGATAAAGTTAAACCAGAAAATGCCTACGTTCTCCTGCAGAACAACTCAAGAGAAACTGAAATTAATATGAGTTTTCTCCTAATGAAACAGCCTCCCCAGCAGAGGCAAGGACCCCATGGGAAAGATTTCTAAGACCAGAGTTTGACATTTACACCTCCCCTGTAAAATACAGTGCAGAATGCTCTCACCACATTGCTCCTCCTAACAACTCTGACATAAAACAACGTTATTTAAAAACTGCCCTTTTGAGACCTGTGGATAAAGGAGCTCACAAATACTGGTGGCCCAGAGCATTGCTCTGGGCTGTTGGCTAACTGAGGCATGAAAGTGTAAAATGACCTTGCCCAAGGACACAGAGGAGAAGGGAGCTGGGAACGAAACCAGAGCTCACCACTCCCACGCAAATGCCCTCAGCACAAGAACATCTCCTTCTGCCACAGGCCTAATGGAACAAACAAATATATAATGCATTCTCAGGAGCCTTTTTCTAAACCATCTGCTCCTGAGCTTGAATCAACAAGCTGTTCAGATTACTCATGTACTACATGTTAGGTATCTGCTTTGATAACTGATTGAATTAGAGCTCCCAAACCTGCCCTGTGAAAGGCAGAATAAATTTTAGGAGCTTCCCTAGAGGGACTATCAGTGGATTAGTCTCCAGTGGAGTGAGTCTGGGTCCTAGGAACTGGACCATCCATGTTTGCATGCAGGAGTTGTAATTAATCATTTTTGAGTAACTAAGATATCCCTAGGATTTAACAGCAGGTAAAATACAGGAATTTTTTTGTGATTGTAAAGATATTTATTTTCTTCCTCAAAAAAAGGTGAAGGTGTGTATCAGGAAAAAGCAACTATGCAAAGAGTTGTACTGAAATTTCTCCAAACAGAAATGGCATTGAAACTAGATGACCATTCAAGAGATAAACCTGGATCAGTGTACCAGCACTGATGCATAGAGCAGCATAAGCTGGTTTTCCTGTACACGTTTTTATCCTTCTGTGAAAACTGAGTTTTGGTACAGCTGCAGAGTTTTCCCGCTATGCATTAGTGAGAGGCTGACAGTGGAGGCTACTATACTCTTGAACTACAACAGCAGCAACGTAAGACCTCTTCCTTAACCACCAGAGTAGTTGCCCTTTAACCATAAAACCAGTGACAAAAATAGTCCAGCAATCCAGAGGAATTTGAAAGGTTAAAGGTGACAGAGCGAGTCCACCCACATATTCTTAGTAAATTCACTGCATTCTTGACCTGACTGTAAACAGGGAATCACATGGATGCTGCAAGATCTGATCCTTCTCAAAAGAAGAACTTCAGAATCATTCATATTTGCACTTCTGAGCTGCAATATTCTGTGTCAAAATGTCTACGGATGTCTTGCTTCACTGTCTGCTTCCCAGATGTCTGCACTTACTTTTCCAGAGAGGAAACACAGAACCCTGACCACTGGGTCCTCTCTGTCTGAGTCGTGAGCACTGAGCCAGATTTCTCAGGATCTCATATGGTGCATTCACAGTGCTGAAAGGGTCAATGTGTGCTGCTGGTTTTGTTACCACTTTGCCTTGTAACAGAGTTTTGGGGCAAAAAACAAATGCTAATATAGCTTGCATATATATGGCTTGTGGAACCAGAACCAAGCCCTTCATACTAGCAATTAATAATCCTACCATTACATCCAATGACTATTGGAGTTAGTGATGATCAGACCTTGTTATCAGCTAAACTTGTATTTTCTCATTTGTGCTTGGAAAAACTGTGCTCACACAGATTCTGCTAGAGGCATGGAAGTGACACCTTCCTCACAGAAAGTAACTTCCCCATCCCAATTCAAGTATGGAATGGAGCAGGGGAGCAGGTATTAGTGAATTCATGCTATATTACTTGTATGCAAGTGTGCAATATGCTTTTATATATATATATACATGTGTGTGTGTGTCCAACATTGATAATTTGGTTTATCATTTTCCAGCAGTGGAGAAGGCTGCAGAACACAGTATGTGCACCAATGCTGAGAGTAATAAAAACACCGTAACTTTCAACTTTAGGCCTCTCAGTGTCTAATTCCAATGCTCTCATTCTTTTGCATGTATCTACTGTAGAGCTTACTGATCACCATGGTACTTAAATATGTGTGTGTGTATAGTACATATATAGATATTAATATATACACACAAAATACCACACCAGGAACAATACAAATCCCAAAGGATTTATAAAAGACAAACAAGGTTGATCAAAATCAACCCCCAGGTAGGTGGTACACGCATTTCTACTTCTATCTTTAAAAAAGTAAAAGACAGTGCTAATGTCCAAATTATTCACCAAACACTGATCATCAGAAAACCCCTGCATAGCAGGCGTGGAAACATGAAGCAATATGCCCAAAAGCATGAAGCAAGCTTGTGGCATAGCGGCAGAATGGATTATTTCTCTAGTGCCAGATACCCCTGTTGAATACTGTGTTGTTCATCTGACTGTCAAAGTATCCAGCTTGAGCCATTATGAAAACCAAGTTCCTTTTTCTAAGGTGGTTACAGACCTGAACACAGCTAAAATGTGCAGAGTCATAAATTTGATAAATATATCAATATACATCCAATAAATGTCACAAAAGGAATGGATATTCCTTGCTATCACTGTAAAATGAGGGCTCTACCTTGCCTAAATCAGTATTATCTCACACTAAGCTCATCGTTGGCTCATTTAACAGCTTTGGCAACACAAGTCCTCTTCAGTCTGACACAGTGTCTGCTATAAATCATTAGCTCAATCTCCCATCAGGCTGTTTCAGTTTTGGAGCAGAAACATGTTACAAGATCTCCCTAGAGAGATCTGTCAGCTAAGGAAATTGCTTGTTTAAGAGAGCTGATCATAACAATAGAGAAGAGCTCAACATGGCCATGTGGAGACCAGTTGACCCTTTAAAAGAAGACACTGCTTAACTTGGATGTCTCACAGACTTGCAGGTCTCCCAGTATTATTAGTGCTTGCACAAAGTTACACAATGAAGCACATGGCTCAGTCCTTGTGGCTTAGTGCTGTATGCTCAGCACCACACCATTATCCAAAAAGTCTCCTCTAACTTGTTTACTTATCAGTGCATCTGCTGTGTGGACTGAACACAGCTCACACTGGAAGCTGAGTGTAATGGACATTTTTTTCATTGATATTCATTAAAGGAAAAAAACCAAAACCCTTAGAATAAAGTTGGGCTTCTTTCAAGAGCATCCTTTCCCATGTCCCAAACTGCATCAAATCATAAGTTATTCAAATGCTTAAAGTGTCAGAACCCTTGCACAGTTCAATTAAGTTTGCAGTTGAAGCCTGAGCCTGACAGTTGAATTTAAGACTTTGGGAGCTAAATTCAAAGGAATGCAGGGTATCTTTGTTTCCCTAAATGTCATTATTAAAAATAATTTCTACAAACTGTACCCAGTTAGAGTTTACCATCTAGGACTCAGGGTTTATTTCATAGCAGGATCATTTCTGATTTGAATCCTGGCAGATAAGCTCAATCCTTTGTCCTCTGATTGGAGGTTAAGTCAATAATGTTATTTTTTTTTTTGTGAAGAAAGGTCTTTGACAAATGCAAGTATAAAACCAAGATACAGGATGGTCTTAAATATCCTCAGGAAGGCCTTCAGACCTTCTGTTCAAAGCAGGATCAGCTATAAGGTCAGACCAGATTGTTCAGATGCTTATCCAGTCTGAACCTGAATACCTCCACGGATGGAGACTGCACAACTTTTCTGGGCAACCCGCTCCTTGACGTGTTACAGTCCAAACTTAATATGAGAAATGCTCATTGGAGTCTTTCACATCAGACACTTGCCCACCAGCATGAAGACTTTGCAGTCTACATGGTTGTAAGAGGTAATAATAAATACATTTTTATTTCTATATTTATCTCATTTTATATTTTAACAAATGTCTTTGATTTGCTGAAATTCAGAACAGCCAACTAACTACCTAACTACCCTGTTAGGTAGCCCTTTGAGAGACACAGCTCTGGGTCTGCTCAGGCACGCTCCTCCAGAAAGGAATTTTTCTGTATTTGTAGTTTCCCAAGTAGTTTCAACACATTCAAGGCTTGGCTGTGTAATGTGATCAGGCAGCAGAGTTTTGAGCATACAACATATACATGGATGTGCCTTTTCTTGGTAAACTTGCAGGGAGGCAGCTCACACAGAGTTTAGAGCCTTATTATAAAGAGCTGCAGCCAACAGAGCTCATCTCTAGCACCAGGACTTTCTCCACAAATGCTTTTTATGAAAGTGGGGTCAGGGCAGGGATGGCAAGTTTCTTCCCAGTACTTGGGATGGAGCAGAGAGAATGAACAGGCAGGAATTTAGGACTAAGGATGAGCTTTGGTATACTCAGAAGTCGTAGATTTTTCATATTTAAAGAAACATTTTGACTATTTTGACTGACAGGCTTTAGAGAAAAGTACCTTCCAGCTTCAGTGAACATTTGACACCTTTAAAGGTGCAAACAGTGTGAAGGCTTTTATTTCACCAGTGAGATTCTAACCCCCTTCCTATAAGGAAGACAATTTTGCTCCCTTTTCCTACATTTTTGAGTGCCCAGATGGAAGAATCTGGCCTTAAAACGCATGTGTAGCAAAGCAGGAGTCATGAGGCCTTGTCGTGCCTTCGGCAGTGCTGACATCAGCGAGATGTCTCACTGAAGAGCTTGGCAATTTTACAAGATGGAATTTATTCTTTTTAGCTGGAAACAGAGAGCTTGTCATTAGCCAAAACACATGGCAAACTCCTGCACATTTTAAGGGTTCTCCACCCACCTCTCCCAAAAGCATCTCTGGGAATCCTACGGTTCTCTGGCACATTGCTTAGGGAAGAGCAAAGCAGCAGGCTGAGATGTAGCTTTATAAGGTTATAAAATTCAAAGACTTTCAAACCAATTTACTCCAAAGGATATAAAACAGTGACTTATATAATAATGAGTCAAGGCTCACACAGTAACAAGATAATAGGAATTGTCAGCCTTGTGCAGCTGAAAAAAATCCACCTTGCCCAATAACCTGCTACAATTAGCTGTCTGCAGCAGTGGCCTGGGAAAGAGTGAAAAGGAGGGAAATATAAAGAGCAACTAATCTCCATTCTTCTAGCTGCTAATCAGCTGTGTTGGGGTTTTGCAGCCAAAACCTATACCCAGACCAATCTACATTATTATTCAAGGACCAATGGTGTTCATTTTTAACCCAGCTATACTTCTGACCCGTACAACGCACTGTTGGAAGAGGTAGTACAATTTATCTATGCATCATGGGAAAAATACTAATTCTATTTTCTTTTGTTCTTGAATTCTCTGGCACACTGCTGGAATCTACTTGATATTTTCACTCATCCATTCAGTTATCTTTTAACTGCAATAAAAGCCACAGACAGGATGAAAGGAATTTATTTAAATAATTAGAAAGCCTCTATTGACAAGATTTAGAGCATCATGCAACTGAGGCACATTCAGTCTGCTTCAGTTGATATTGTACCTGAAAGTGTGATTCTATTCATTAAAATTCATATGGTATTCCCTGAATTGCTGGAATCTCCAGTCCAACCTGGATTAAAAGTATTTTGCCCCTGATTTCATTGGAGTCAGACATTTGTCTTTGGACTTATACCCACATTTCTTGCCTTGCTTACACCCTTGTGGCTTACAACTTTTTGGGATAACCACTCTGCAGGCCACAGGTACAGAGCCCAGAAACAGACCCATCCCACAGACTAATGTTTTAGCCAAATTGCATCTTAGCTCGGAGAACTTCCCTGGATTTCCCTGGAAACTCTTTGCTGTTCATCCACACCAAGGTGGGTTCAATTAGCCCTTTCAGAGCGAGATGTCACAGCTCTAATTTTGGAGGATCCTCACTAGGCTGCAGTTCTATCTGCAAATACACTGCAACCGTCTACCAGCCTACACCTCTGTGCAGCTATCCACAGCCTGCTACAACAAACCTGATGGCCTGGGAATGTCTCCTGACAAGGCTGGTCAAAGCTTTAAGATATCTGTGTAAAAACCCACATGTTAAGGGCTCCATATTCAGAACAGAGTTTCTTTATTCACTGCTTTCTGTCACTGTGAAACAGTAGACCGTGGAAGGAATTTAAAATGGAGACATGAGCTGTTTTTATCTTGTGGGGGGATTTCTTTTAAGCATGAGCTATTTTATGTATTTTGTACTTTCATCACCATGGAATTAGTAATTTTTCCAAATAAACACAGTATAGACCTACTGATCTTGCTTATAGTCCTAATTCCAACGTCACTGTCCATTTTTTTGAAGTATTAGCTTTTTATTTCAGTCTTCTTAACCAATTATTTTATTTACCCTGTTGCATATCACTTTATAAAATGCAAATGTAAACTAATGCCTGAAGAATAAGTATATATATAAATTATTATTAGGGACTTACCAACAACTGTAAGGTTGACTTGTGCTTGTCTGCTGCCAAGTTTGTTCTCTACAACTAGGGTGTAACATCCACAGTGTTCCTGCTTTGTTGATGATATTGTTAGCTTGCTGCTGTTTTCATCATTCTCAATTTTAATATATTCATTTTCTTGAATCTGCCAAATTAAAAGAAAAAAAGTGATAGCTTTCTTTGTATCTGAAAGAGCTCAAAGAACAATACAATGTGTATGTGTACTCATATTGAGTGTTACCTGCAGAAAACTCTATTACAGAAGTGAATATGTGTAGCTAGTAAAATGTGTAATCAACACAAATCATCTAGGAATGCAGTGGAACATTAAAATGGCTCCAGTCCTGCAATGCCAACAGGGAGCACTGGTGTTGCTGGGACCCCACTAAGGAACAGGAGTTTCACTTTTTGACTTCTTTTTGACAGGCTGAGAGTGCAAACTGTATAATTGTCGAAAGAACAAAGTTTGGTCTCACATATCTTAGAGAAACTGCAATGGAACAAGGGTTTTAGCCTTAGCTCATTTGCCATTCCCCTTCAGAAGCCCAGTGTGGCTGTGACTTTTGCTCTCTTGTTTTAACCAGGCTTATTCTCTACTTCCACACACAACAGGGTAACAGTTTCTTGGGTTTGATCACTTGAAGATGGTGTTGCATGAAAAGGAGATACAATGCTACAACTGTACAGAGAGCCATTCAAAGAGCAGACTGAGCTTTCCTATAGCATTTTTATTTTCTGGAGAAGCAAAAATAAAAATCTCTGCTGAATACCATAGGCATATTATGAACTAGTTTTTAATTGACACAGAGCTATCATAGCATAAATGGCCAAGGTGATTTAGATTTTCATCATTATTAGCTTGTGACATGGCAGTTCTTTAAAAACCTCATAATGCAACACTGCAATTATAGAAGCTGTACGCTGTGTTCTTATGAAACAGACAACATAATGTCAATGCCCTTCTTCCTCCCACCACTTCCTTCTTAGATAAGTGACCCTTCCAAACCATTCTCAGAATTTAATTAAAAATGAAGGCTATTTAGTTTGCTTTATCTTGTCTCATATATTCAGAGAAGAAGAAGTCAAAAGTTTAAGAACAGGACTTTCCCTACTCTTTCTTCGACTGAGACAAAACACATGCACTGCTGTCTGCCCAAAAGTAGCTTTAGAAAGATTTACCTACAATGACTCAAATAGAAAGTTAGCAAAGGGGATTATGTAGGGTTAAATTATACTGAAGGTTGTTCTACCTTGCCCACATACTTCTGAGATTCTAAACTGTCTTTCATGTTTTGCTTCATTAAAATTAGTCAAGGGGCGACAGTAGAACTAGATCTGTGTTAGTCAGAGAAAGCCCTGAAAGGATACAGGGGCAGCCCTGAAAGGATGCAGAGACAGCTGGGAAAGGATGCTCAGTGACTTGCAGTGGTTGTGGGGATCATGGGGTTGGTTCCCTGGGATCCTGAATGAAAATCGCTGGTGAGAGTTAAGAAGCTTCAACAGCTGGCTGTGTTCAGTGATGGATTTTGTTCCTCAGCTAATGAAGAGGCTTTCAGAGTCTTTCCCCTCTTTAGCTGAGCACAGTTCCAGCACCCCTCCACTACACTGCCATGGCATACAACAGTATGGGTCACAGATTCATGACATTCCCTTTCTTCAAGCAAAAGATTGGAGGGTACATTCCTCTTTTGGAATGTACCTGAGAGAGGCCACTGTGGCTCTCCTGCACCTGAGGAAATGTGAGGAAGAAACATGGAGAGGATGCTGCAGCAAACAGTGGCAGGGCTGAAATCTCAGCTCACCACTTGCTGGATCTGCTCAAATAACAACTACAAATAACTCCCAGTAACCTGTCAAAACATTTGGCTGATTTTCACTTTTAAGTCTGGGAATGGAACAGAGTTGAAATCAACCACATTTATAGAAAAGAAAGAAATCCAAGTGTAAAACTGTATGTGGTGAAGTGTAAGTGAAAAATAAAGCAAAATTATGGTGTAGTACAGGACACAGTAAGTGGCTCTCCTTTTAAATTAGTAAATGAGAGACTGCTGCCCTCACTTGTCCTCCTACAGTGTTTAATAACCTTATTGAAGTTTTTTTTCTTTTCTATCTCATTCACCATAATGAATCATTTAAAAATGTTGGTCATTTTAATTTATGATGTCAAAATACTTCACTTTGTCATAGTAAGTAACAAAAGAAGAAAGTATAAAGGTAGTAAAAATAGCATTTTACAAAGGAAAAATATGTTGAATCACAGATTATGGAACTGATATGGGCATCAGGAGCTGCTGCTAGTCCCTGTTATCACATAGATCTTGTATATTAATCTGTATATAAAATCTATGTAAATAGTATTGTTGTATTCAACAATGAACTCAGAATTCTACACAAACCAGAAACTCACTTTTGAGGGGTACATTTTACCTAAATATAAGACAGAGCTTAGCAAAATCAAACACTGAATGTCAGTGAAGTTTCTGAGACCTATTTTTTGTGGAAAGGAGTGGTTAACTCCAGTCTTGAAGCTAAAGAAATTTAAGAAAATACAGGAGTTCAATAAAAAACCCATCCTTTCCCCTAAAGGAAGAGGTTATTTGGAGTTAGCAAAGATGGACTCTAGAATACCCTTTGCACTAACAAACTGTTTTGAATGCTTTCAATTAAATGCTGACACATCTGGATGTAGAGTCTAAACTTCCTTCTAGGAGGAGATGTTTTTATTTATGTTGTATAGAGTGCATAACAAGTTCAGAATGAAATAAACAGAACAGCAGCTACAGGAGATATTTATATTGGCTCTGTCCTAACGTAACGTTTCATCTTCCAGTCTGAACTTGCATATTGGGTTATTTGATTTAAAGGGGTTCGATTTTAAGTAGCTTTGTTATAGTAACTCATTTTAGAAACTGTCCTTATGGACTCTTGATACAGTTTAAAGATATTAATTCAGGTAGAAGGAGCTTTAAACTGATGGAGTGAAGGCACTGATGGCATGGATTGCTGCTGTGCTCTGTATGGTGACATTTGTGTTGCAAGACAATTCACTCGAACTTTTTATATGGTATTTTTCCCCTCTGGCATAATTTTAGATCCAGCATCAACAAAGTGGAGGTCACTTTTGAAGCAGAGAAATGCCTCCTGATACTGATACTCTGATACTTTTCAGATATCTGAGTCTTTCCCATCCCTTATCCTTTAATTCATGGTCCAAGACTTTTCACAAAGAAGTGGTCATTTGTTGTAGGAGGGGACAGACAGCAAAGGGCTTAAACTGGAGCAAGATTTGGGTTTGGCATTAGAGAAAAAAATTCTAACACTATGGCTGTATAAGCACTGCAGTAATTTGCTAATGGAGGTTGTGAAATATTTATCAGTGAAATGTTTTCAGCAGAGTTGAGGAAAACATCTGCAGGAACAAGAATGCACTTTTCCAGTTCCTCAGGAAGAGAGATGGACAAATGGGAGATAGTCATTGGTGCTCCTTTACAGCTCTACTTTTTCAATGACTGTTAAAAGACACCAGAAAACAATTTACCTGCTTACGGAATTTCATCCAGGTGCAAGTTATGGGTGCTGTTCCTACCACCTTGGCAAACAATTCCACTGCTTCACCTGCACGGACTTTTCTGTCTTCTGGGAACTGAGTAATCTGAGGAGGAGTAGCTGATGGGAAAAAGTAAAATAATAAAATATCCATTTAAATGACTATAATTTTTCTTAAAATTCAAAACACATATTTCTCAGCTCAGCTGTTTCAGAGCAACATTTGAAATCCAGATTAGCAGTTACCTGTTGCTTGCAATGAAAAAAAATCTGGATTTGCTAATTCTAGGGGAGTGAAGCAATAACAATCTACGCATCCAAAGCTTGCTCATGCAAGACCAAGGTAGAGACATCCAAAAAACAAAAACATTGTCACCTACCACCAATTCCAAACACAGAGTTTATAAAATTTTGGTTTGGGTTTTTCAGAAAAACTTCTTTTTCTTTTGCACTTTGTGTTTTTGAAGGATGGCTCCAGCTACCTTCTTATCAATTTGCATATGCTGAGGGGGTCTGCAAACCTGCTTCCTGACATCATCAGCAGCACTCAGAAAATTTAAGACTCAAGTTCTGCCTATGAATATTCTGGCTTCAATAGCCAGATAAACATTATGTGGCACAGAAACATCATGGGACACCAGGAAGGAAACTGATGTCTTCCTCCATCACGCTAAATTTCCCCATGAGCAATGATGGATTGTTTCGTTTGTGTATCACAGTGCTTCTTTTAAACATTGCAGCGCCATTTGTCCCCCTCTATTTCTGCATTAAGCATTCCTCCTTCTCTTCCCTCTCACTGCCTGAGTATCAATAGATGGCAGAACATCTCTTCTCCAACAGGGCTCCTTCCTGGCTCTCAGTTGTGCTGCTAGGCACACATGCCAGAAATATCACAGGCTGGACAGGATGAAACTTATACTGTTGCTTATAAAAGCAGCATGATAAAAGAATTATTCTTGTGTGTGTATTGGAGGGGAAGGGGGCAGACTTGAGGACATATTGACAGAAATGGTAAGAGGCATTGCCTAATATTACAATGACCTCACTGCCAAATGTAACATTATTTCCAAAGCACAGAGCTACTGGGCATGAAAAAACTGCTTTCTTTTCTTTTTCAAAGTAATTAAAATGAAGTGGGTTTCCCCCTCCTCTAGACTTGACCTTTTAAAAGTGCTTTTATTTTGAAAATATCTGAAGGAAACTCAGCTGAGGTGCATATCTGACACAGAAAGCAGCTTAAACAGTTTATAAGTCTGACAAAGTTTTAAGACACTGAAAAGTGGCTCCTAGAGAGGAAATTTCCTTGTAACTTTAAATATAGATAGCTTTGCCTCGTAGACTGTGAACATACAAACATGTCACCATAATGCCAGTAATGAGGAAAAATAGAATCTATCACCTTCTCTGTGGTAGCTACTCATACAGAGGATTCTGTGATACACAGAAAAGTTTCTTTCACAGAAAGGCAAGGTGTGTTGTGGATATGCAAAAGGGCATAAGTTACACACTACTGACACTTTGTAGGATCTTGCTATAGCCCATCTGGGAGTAACTTCTTTGGATGCTCATAATTGTTTAATAAACAAGTTTGATTTACCTACCATTTAATCAAGTATGCAAACAATCTTAGTAGGCAAACAGCTGCGCTGGTAATTCTGGGTGACACATGCAACAAATTACCTGCTTTTGGAGGAGTCTTTGGAGCTGGTTTCTTCTTCACTGTTGCTTCACCTAGTTAAAAAAAACCCCATGTGAATTCAAATGTGAGCTTTGGAAGGTACCAGACTAACCACAAACATCCATATCAATGCTTTGTTGGCACTTGAAAATATAATACATTATTCCAGCATATTAAATAATTAAAAATATCTTTAAAAACCATTTTTATTATCCTGAATAATCCTCCGGATATTTAAAATTGAAGCTGAAACTTTTAAAAGAATCAAAGAAATCTGCTACCCATCTCCCATCACCTGTCATCCTCTATTCCTTATAGCAGTTTAGCAGGTAAAAACACAGGGCCGAGATCCACCTCATACTGAATTTCTGCTCAGATTTCCAGCATAATCAGTGCTGAATGACCTCAGTTAAAAGTAGGACAGTTAACGCCATGTGCTGCTTCTCATTTCACTTGTGAGCTCACAAAGAAACAGTGATATACCAAAAGTAAGTATTAGTACCACCCCTCTGCCTCATCCTCTTCCCTAAGCAGGGACAAATTTTTGCTATATTCTCAAAAGTCATAGCTACAAAAATGTGGCTTAGAACTTGAAGTGTGGTCACGTGAATTTTCAGAAGACAATGTTCTACAGATTGTGCAGGGCAAATAGAAGAACAGTAGATAAGACATAGGTAGAAAATGGTTAATAACTATTTTTCACAAAGAACCAGAGGCCACCCGATTAAATTACCAGACAGCAAGAATAAGAGGAGCACCAAGTTAAATACAACATCCATAATCTGCCTTCACAAACAAGTAATGTTTTACAATACAGAAACATAAACAGGTTCAAAAGGACAAATTCATATGAATTAGGTCTAGTGGTGGCCATTAAATGGAACAGTCTGGATGCCTTCAAACCACGGAATTCCAGAAGTGGAGTTCATTCCTTTTAGAGCACTCTCTTTTTTCCTGCTATTCTAAGCATCCTGGTCAGAGAATGGCCTCTGCTGTGAAAGAACATTTCTTATTTTTTTATGCTCAACTAGGCAGCATGAGTGAAGTAGTCTGGCTTTTAAGATGTTATTGCCTCCAACGGAAGCAGTATGTGCTAAGTGCTTTTGAGTATCTGGCAGACTGTACAGAGGTGCCTAGTGATAGCCATAACACATGCCAAAAGTTTTGAGTTTTTTGGTCCATTCTTTCCTTTTCTTTATTTAGTTATTTCAAATTAGAAAGACATTGAACAGCAAAATATCCCTCCAGTTTCACCAAACCAATAAAACCAGTTTTTCAATTTTAACACTTTTGGCTGCAGCAAACCACAAGCTGTGCATGATACCCTGGAACAAATCATGTGAAACTCAGGAGCCATGAGCTGCAAAACCACTGTGGGAGTCTAATGCTATAGCTCAAACAACAGAGACTGATTTTTAGAGTAATTGGAGATAGTAGGTGGTGTGATATAGGATGTGAAAATATCAATTTACTTTAAAAATTTAGCTGGCAAAAATAATGTTTATTCAGTTCATTCTGAAGAACATTTCACTATGCAGTGAATATAGAAAAGTTTTTTCTACCTTCTGTTCATTTTACAGTAATTTTCTCTAAAAGTATGCTTGGCTTTTATATGCTCTGAATTTATTGATTTTGTAGCAACCAGAAACACAACAATGGAGAGGTAGGATATTCTTGCAGTATTTATGGCTGAAACAAAAAAGCATAGTTGGATATTTCCCAAAGAAGCCTTTCTTCAACAACTGTCAGTTCAACAGAACTAGCTACAGGTTTAGAAAGAGTATTTGTGAGGTGTTTGTCCCCTTGCAACTGGTCTACCAGGGTGTAATCAAGGTATTTGTCCTGCCACCTTTTCCCTGGGGATTTAACCCTCTTTAAGCTAAGGCCTTTGAGAACACAACTGCTCATTAAAGGGACACATTACTTTCTGGGCCACCAACAGAGTGACATACACCCTGGCGGCTGTGGTAAGTCACAGCAAATGTATTTCTACATCCTCTTTCCTGCTCAAGCTGTACAAGCAAAGACAGCAAGTGGTGTTTTCAGAGCAGCTTTCCTCTTTGTCATGGTATGGTCACACCCTGAGCTGAAACTCTTATTTCAGGTGGGAGCCATATTATGAAAGAAAAAAACTTCAGGAAGTTTTTTCCTTCCTGAAGTTTTTTTCTTTTCTATCTCATTCACCATAATGAATCATTTTAAAATTTTTGTCATTTTAATTTATGATTTCAAAATACTTCTCTTTGTCATAGTGAGTAACAAAAGAAGAAATGATCAGCTGCCAGCTGGAAGGCCAGAAGAGTCTGGCCTCTCATCTGCTCTTGAACATCCCTGTTGATGGAAATAATCCATAGTTAATCCCATGTAAAGTAACTCAGTTATATGATTTAGAAACATGTAAACATATTTGTTTGTGAATGTGCTGTATTTGACATTGGATTCTCTGCTTTTCTCTAAACTGAAGTGTTGTAGTAGCGGTTGGATCTCTTCTCAGAGCTGCAATTGTTTTTAATACAAGCTACAATGACAGGAATTATTTGATTGCTTCCACACTCCATTGAGCCTGATATGACCAAAGAGCAACAAGGATGAAGAAAAAGCACCCTTTGTCAAGTGCTGTCTTCAACTGCAGATACTGTTGTTATTTTTCAGAGAAAAAAGCAAATTCCTGAATCCACTATGATTTTCACTCAAAGATCACCTCTTGGCGTACATTGTATGTTTGTTGCAGTACCTTAGTTAATAGGCAAGGTGCATGCATACTGGAACAACTAAGCTTAAGCCAGTTTAAAAGACTCTCACCTCAGTGAAGATTTCCACAGCAGCAAAGCAGAGAACACAAACTCATCACTTCGTTCAGCTAGGGCACTGCTTTTTATATGCAAGTATAATTTTTTTGTTTAAATTTTAGTTTTTACCCACCAGGACATTATATTCACTTAACTGAGGATATACAGACTGTCACTGGATTTCATCAAACCATGCAGATTGCCAGGGGTTGCTGGAAGGTCTGGCTGAATATCCTGTTTTGCAGACACAAATAGCCCTGAGTAGAAATGAAAGGCTGGGGCAGGGTGGAAGGGGATGGGTACAAGGACAGGTCTCTGGCTCCATGAAGCCGGCTTCTTTGGCTAATGATGTACACTCCACTGTTCTTAGATCTTCTTAAGAACACCAGCTCATCATATGCATCTCTTTGAAATGCAACTTTTTCTTTTCAAGGGCTGCTGCAGACAGTTAGTGAAAAAAATCTAATAAGATTACTCAAAGTTGACAAGGTCAAATGACTGTTTTCAGTAAAATATTTGAGCCTCTTGGAAGTGTTAGTTCAAGTCTGCTGCCTTTTTTTTTTTTTAAGATGGCTTGTCTTTCTTTTGGTATTTACACTGAAACACGCTGAAGCTGAAAATCAGCCTTGAAGTAACAGAACTAGTATTTCCCCTTCAATGAATCTGCCTTCTAGAAACAACTTAACACAAACATTATAAGGCAGTTTTGCCTCTTTGAGAGCTTTCTTTTGAGTGGGGAACATAAAGTAAAGAGGGGAAAGACCCCATGCAGGCTGATAGCTGCTGGACATTTGGTTGTGCTCTTCCTTTCTCTGATGGTGTAGTCATGAGAGCAGATATGCTCAGAAGCCTCCGTCTTTCTTTTTTGCTTCCCTTTTTTGGAATTTTACTAAAAATAGGAATAGCCCTCCCCTGAAATGGCTCTCTGCTCAACTTGCTTTCATGAAGCATGAAGTAAAACTCCTAGGATCTGAAAAAACCATCAGTACTCAAGATAGTATTTCCAACCAATCCATAATTCCTACTGTCTTCCCTGAGGGATGTGCCTAAAATTATGTTCACATCTTCGGTAGTGATGGATTTCAGCACCTGGTAAACAAGTACAGTTAATACCTAACTCCATTACCATAAGGAACAAGATGTATCCCTGCTCCTGTCTGCTTGTGGAATAGCCTCATTTTAGCTCAGGAGAGCAGAAGGGTTAATGACATACTCTCATACTACAGGTAGTATAGAAAATAGAAAACCATTTTCCCCTCATGCAAAACATGTCAAGATTTCATATTCCTAGAGGAACTAAATTGGTTTTTTTCAGTGTTTTCAGAGTTCAAGAGAAACTGAAAAAAGAAGTCATGTCTGTAATGTGTCAGACACCATGGTAAGAAGAATATTTATGGAAAGTTTATGGAAAGCCCAGATTCAAATATCTGCTTCTTCTTTCTTGTCTCACTTTGATCCTTCAGGCTTGTGGGATGTGACATCATGAGGACTCTGTCTCCCACGAGTAAATGAATCCCAGTGTAACCTCCTTCAGACCCTTCTGGGGATAGATATCAGGGTCTGACTCAAAAGTGATGGTTCTCTGTAAATGTTCATTACTCCCTGCTTTGCCAGAAAGCATGAATGACTGACAACTAGAAGTACAGGAAAAAAAACATTTGGCCTTGTAGTCAAGGTAATGAATTATTCTCTTCTATCCTTGCTTCTGTCACAGACCTAGTTGGTAGTACAAAAATTTATAACAGATTTTAGTACAGACAAGATGAAACAGGAGAAAAACAATGGCTACAATTGTATCAGAAAAAGACAACACATCATTACCTACCAGTTTATTCATACATTCATGAACCTATGCTAATTGCACTGAACACCAGTAGCTTGAAAATGTCATCAAGGTTTGGAAGTTTAGGCAGTTTCACTTCATTGCTACTCAAAGAGCAAATTTCTTATAATGTTTCCAAATAACTGTTTAGTATCTAAATACAATAAAACAGAAAACAACTCTGGCTTAAATTTGATGACAAGCAGAAATTAGAAAACTTAATTCCATACAAGTCAGTTATTTGAGTTTGTGTGCTTTAGAACAGTTTTTAAAAGCTTTTATTTTATTTTTCATTAAGAACAACTGTCATTTTGTTGCAACATCCCATATTTAGTTTCTAAATCATGCAGAGATTGTCCTCTAATTGAGAAACATACAGCCTCTGCCTTCTGAAAACAAAAATAAAATCCAGGAAATACTCACTTTTGCATTCCAGTTACGAGAGAGCTAGCAAATATCAGCACACTCAGAGTTTCAATAATATGATCTGGTACACTGAAAATAACGCAGTATTTGAAAACAGCTCAGCTGAAGGAATAAACAATTCCATAGCAGTTTAGTAGCACAGTTCTTGTGCAACTTCTACAAGTAAAGCAAATCTGAGCAGCACAGAAGAGGTCCAGTATCAAATAGAGCTCACAAACAACCCAGGCCATGTAAAATCCTCTGAGAGCTTTGGTGGGAGCAAGACATCAAGGTTATTTTCTTAAGTATAAGTTATATCTTCACCTTTATTATGTCCTGGGAGGACATCTACAATTAGATATTAAAAGCTGTGCCCAAGCATGTAGGGACAGCGATCAAAGGCAGGTTACTGTTCTGCTACGCAATCTGTTCTATAGGAAAACACTGCCAGGTCATCTGGAGATTCAGGAGTTCCAAATGGTTTCAGTGGGAAAATCTAGGTGTTATATGCTTTTGCACATTAATTAAGCCAATGGATTTAGGTCCCTGTTTTATAGAGAACAAACTTAATGTTTCTATTATATGTCTCAGATGTGCAATTTCTAGCCAATGGCTTAACTGGAAGTTAATGAAGCGCAGCAGCTCTTCGGTTCAAGGCCACATTGCAAAAACTATTCATTTTTCTCTGCATAAGACAGTCAATAAACATTTCTGTCTTCTTCTGTCAACATACAGATATGTAGGATGGACTGCATGAAATACACATGGAAAATACTGTTCTGTGCCAGCCTTAACCCAGAAAATGCCAGTACGGAGAGAGCTGTAAAGTAACGTGGCAGAGATTCAAAATGCATGCCCAGCATTAGAGAAACAGTGCTGAACTGGGCACTCAGGAGAAGGGATTTGGACAACAAATCAGCATTTCTCCATTGCTCATTTTATACCTGCAGTAACAGATTTCTTTTTCATCTATGGAAGCAACCAACCTTCAGAGTCACCAGGTAAAATCTTGCATTGTCTTTTTACCTCAGCCCAACTTGGCTGTCGGGTCTTGTGGTACAGCTGTGCACCCTTGGACCCCGAGCCTCAGAAATGAAGGCAACACCTTTAATGATTTAGAGTTTCAGAGAAATCCTATTTAGTTCTTAAAAATAGCTAATGGAAATTTGATTTACATGTACTAAGAGCAGAATTTTCAGCTTAGGAAAAAAGATTAATTTTTCCTTGAAAAGTTTGGTCAGAGGCTTCCCTGACAATGTAATTCATATTGTTCCAACACACCAAGTACTTGCACTCACTGTGCAGAAAATGTCTTGGATCAGGAGTAGAGCAGTACGAGCCTTCTGGGAAATGAATGGGACTGAGGGAACAGGCTTGGATGGCCTCATTGACCCTCAAGAGCATCTCAGACTATCCCAGTGACCAAAGAGGTCAGCAGCAGTCACAGATCACAGCTGCTATCCAGTGCCCACATTTCTGCAATTAAAACATCTCTGACCTGAACACTAACTTCCTTACTAATTACTTAGTAACAACTTCCTTACTTCCTTAGAAAGTGGCAAGTTTTACACTTAGGACAAAACAATCAATCACAAAATGAAGATTTTGAAACATTTTATATTCTCCTATGGCATGTTTTGTATTCTTTTCATAGAATGGAAAACAACAGAAAACTTGACGTGTTTACTGATTTAATTATATATTAACTAAATAGGGCATATCAAGTTTAATGGTTTAATGACATTGTCTTAAAATGGTGCTTGCAGACTTGGATTCTCTGACAAGATTGTTTATTGAAGAGTAAAGAGCAGAACTGCATTCTAATCACTTGGCCACTGACTCATATTTTTTCCATGGTGATTAACACTTAGAATTCTCCCTACTATGGACAAGAATATATTAACATAGTAAGGGGTCCTGTCTAACATATTTACTTTCATGGCACATTGTTCCAGAGATGTCACTGCTCACCCTTGCATTCAAGTACCAATAACATTAAAAATTCACATCTGGGAAGGTAACAATGAAACCTTCCAGACAATTTGATCTGGACATTGTCAGTGGTGAAATTTTATTAACAACCATCAGCAAGAGAATACAGTTACTGAACCAAAAATGTGTTTCACATGAAATCAAATGTTTTATATAGTAGCATATATAAAAGATTTCTATCAGCAAGCTACCAAATACTGCTAAATAACTTGCAAGTGTGTAGACAAAGTTCTGTTCTTTGATGTAACTTTATTTTTAACTGAATCGAAGAACTTACATTTGTGCAATCAAACTCTACTCTGGGTCATCCCTTCAATGTATGTGGTCTGAATGTGAGAACAGTGGGTTTAAGAAGTATTACTCAGATGAGGGAATCCAGGATATCCTGTTAGGTTTTCATAACAATGATTATGACAGGTGATAATTGCCATTTCTTAATATTTACTGGAAGTAGTTCTGTGAATTAGCCCTACAAAAAACATGAGGCATTTCTTTCCAAACACTTTAATCCAATGCTTAGATTTATGAGGATTATTTTCTAAAGCGTTGAAGTAATTTTTTTTCTCAGTAGCAATATTTGGGATACAGTTTCTTCCTACTATAGTAAAGTTATGTTGCACAGCTCAGCTGCGGTGAAGTTTAAAACATATAATTAACTGCTGTAATACACCTTTTTCATCAGCAAATCTTGAAAAAAGCCTTTGAAAAAAGTCCTTTTGGAAAGCTCATGTTTTATGTAAATTATTGTGATGCCACTTAAAAAAATCTATACATTCAAATCTTTATTTACTCTTAAAAATCTCAAGCAGAACTTTGAGTTTTTCACAGTCTGTTGCAACAAAAACATTTATTTAATAGGCACTGAAGATTTTGCAAGTGGCTTTGGTAATTGAAATAAACAATTCCCTTTAAGCTTAATTTGAAGTAAGTTCTAATTTCAAAGGGAACTGGGTGTCTAAATCCCTTCACAGCATTTTCAAAGCTTTCTAGAGAAATGTTCAAGTGGTGAGAATTTTTGGCTTAGTGTTTCTACTACAGGGCTGTGCCAAGCCAGGAGACCCTTACATTACCCACTGATTGTTCTGGCACAGAACAGAGTGTGCAGTATGATAAATAATCAAAGGGTCCAATTTTCCACTGCCTCTTTTAGAAGAAACATAACACTTTATTATTCTGACTCAGTAACATTTGACATCCACAGAGCAAAGACAAAAGTGACAAAGCCCAAGTCAGTGCAGTCAGTAAAGAATGAACCACTTCCAGAGGTGCCTTTCCTCTCTTCTCCAGATTCAAAGGTGGATCTGTTTGTTATTCTCAGAAACAGTATTATTTATTCTATTTATCCTTAGAGGGTTGCATAATTATTACTAAATTCTGCTGACACAATACTGATTCTAAGCAAGAGGAAATACATTGTAATTTTTGTACTTTGCCAGCATGGGAGCAATCTTTTGCTAGTAAACACACAAGCATCCATTCAGAGATGTTGTTAATCACCGAATGACACACAGCTTCCTTCATAATGTTCTTTTTCTACACCAGAATCCAGTATGTATTGCATATCAAAGGATGCAATGCCCCAAATTCTACTTACTATTGTATTTCTGTAGCTTACAAACCCCAAGCTTCCAGTAATGAAATAGCATTGTCAGGACAAGCAGGCAAATCACCTGGGTCAGCAACCATTCTCACAGCGAGACAAATTCTACAGATTAACATACTGACAACATTCACTCTTTTCCACAAAAAGAAATGTATTGATCTTTGCTTTCAGGAGCCTAAAGGCAATTACTTTCCAGAAAGTTTCTACTAGGGCAAAAAACCAAGGATCACTTGTAATTTATCTGAAGGGAGAAAAGGATGACATAGCTGCTTCCCATGAAATTTGACTTGCACTTCTTTACAGAATGTGGAAAATAGGGATCTTTTCTCTGAAAAGTATTTTTAAAAGTACAGTAGAGTATATAGTCTCTCTATCCCATAGAATATATACTGCTGTGACTGAATTTACTATTCAAAAGTCAGAATCTATTCACTATTAATTATTATCACATTATTAGGAAATTTTGTTCTCTATTTCTTCAACATCATTCTGTACACTCTACTTGCCACTAGGATTGTTGGTAACAACGTGGCAACAAAGACCAGTAAAGATCAGAGTAAAAATATATCTCCTTATTAGACTGGGACATCTTAATTCACAGTTATTCTCCATTACCCTTCTTCACAAGAGATGTACAGTAAAGACAGACAAACATCTGACTTGTTAAGCCCATTTTCTTTCAGGTAAGGAAATTTACAGTCTGTACCTCTGATAAGGATTTCAGTGTAAATTGGAACTCTGTAATCCACTGGATCTGTTTTGTATATTTTGCCCCAACAAACACACAAATAAAAAACTTATTTCAGCAGACAAATACTCGCATTCCTCAGAGACTGAGATGTTAAAAAACCACCTGTGAAATCTCTGCAGCCAAATCCTTTTAAAATTAAATATGTATTTTTCAAAGCTTTTCCAAAAACTCTTTCAAAGCCCAGTTGCCTAACATTCTCTCTGGTTTACCTTGATGTTTTCTGAGCAGCAGGAAAGATGTTTTAAAGGTATTTTGAAAAAAGAGCTTATGAGAAGTTCAAGAACTTGAAACACTGATATAATATGCCATGTAGAAAAACCATTCCCCATTATTTCAACCTCCTTTTCACAAATATTTCTGCATGCAGATTTGGTAGCTTCTGTTTTTATATCCATGTCCAATTTCCACTAAAACCAAAAGCAAAAGAAGCAGGATGTGGATCAGGTCATATATCTCCATATTTAGACTTAGTTACCGACTCACACTTTCTCCTGGGAAAGCTGCAATTGATAACACTGCTGGGAGGGTCAGAGGAAATGTGTTTGTGTGCATAGAAAACACAATTCAAAACACTGTCTTGTGGAGATTTAAATGGCTTTAAAATTTTCTCTTCTATCGATGTTCAATAACAAAATCAATGTTCTTAACTGTTATTATCTATGGCACTTGAAGCTCAAGTCAGTGTGACTCTTCCCCCATCCCAAAAGAGAGGCTGGAGAGACAGAGTTATAATGCTCAACCAGAAACTCAGAAATAGCTGTAGCCCAGGGCATAGTTTTATGTAAGTCACAATTCCAGAAGCCCAATTATTACCTGTGATCATCAGTCAGTATAAAACTGCTCTGAGTCCTGCTGAAAGCAGCTGAAAATGTTCTTGCTGGAAGACCAGACTAATTAGTTTTTTTTGAGAGAGCTGGATAAAATATGTCATGTTTCCATTAAACCATGTCTTTACATCTTTTTTAGGAACTCACATGGTAGACATCTTAGATAAACAATTTTCAAAGCCCAGTTTTGATTTAAGAGATATTTGTATCCCTTAATTTCACAAGTAGTACTGGTGTTAGGAATTCCTGAACTGATATTATTGTGCTGCCTTTACCATTTAAAGCTTCCTCTTGACCAAATGCATGTATGCAGAGTAGCAAACATGGGAATTTATAGCTAATTTATTATTTGAGAAAGCATTAAAAGCAAGTTAAGCATTTAGGCTTAAAACAAAGAACGCAAAATTTGCAAAGCCACTCTCCATGGCCATGCCAAAAAAGGACAGATTATTCTACAGTACTAGTATTTCAGTCAAGATGCTTTGCCTACCAATAGTAAAACTTCATATTGTCTACACAGGACACAACACAAATTGAAGCAAACTATTTGAGTATTTCTGTGCTCTTTGAGAGGCAGCCAAAAATAAATCGGTGTCACAAGTTTATTGCACCATTATGACAAACAGAGACTAGAGTGGGCGAGGTCTGAACTCACAGTTTGGGCTCTTATTTCTAATCCCCACATGGCAAAAACTCATTTCACATGACTTAAGTGCAAGGGCTAAAGAAACAACGCATGCTTCTGATACTATGTCTGCAAACAGAAGGGAATGACCACAGAATCCCAAAGCACTCTTTTGTTTCCACTCAAAAGAAAGCAAATCAAATCACAGTCACTTACTCTCTGTTGGCAGCACTGGGGGAAGTGTGGTCTTAGGCTTCTTGGTCTTCTTCTCAGTAGGCTTTGAGGTCTTTGAGGCATCTGCAATCAAAACAAATAATAAAATACAAATCCTATTTGAAAATCAATAATGAAAAAGGTCTAATAAAAGGTTTATTTTGGATCTTTCTGCAAAGTTAGAGGAAATTGCTGTCCTTCAGGTTTTTAAGAAAAATTTTCTGCAGAGATTTGCTGGAGACTGTGACATTCTGAAAGGAAGGAGCAGAGAGGGAGAAACCCTCTACAAAAGCAGCTTCACTGAAAACCCAAGTAAGCAGCTAGACAAGAGCTACCATCTAAACCAATAGGTATTTTAGCTGAATGGACCAAATACAATGTGCCCAAAGCTGTGTTAAGCAGTGCAAAGAAAAGGGAAACAAAGCCATATCAAAACATCATTTCATCCAAAAGAATCTCTTGCCATGTAATTCTCCTATTCCACTGCCTATGTGATCTATTCAAATTAAGCCATTTTGAAGAGTAACATTTCCTCCATGTGTTTAAATCTTTCCAAGAAGATATTGTTGGCCATTGATTTATTCCTAAATAGAAACACCAAAAGGGACACCACAGGACTGAAGTTTGATGGATTCTAGTATTTTCACAATTGCACAGCTCTTACCCAGAAACTGCTCATCACTGCAGGCTACACCAACAGCTAGGAGTCAATAAAGCTCCCTTCCATGTGTATCACATGAGAGATATAAATAAAAGGTGCAGCTTTTTTTAAGATTATCCCAGGTTGATAATTGGGCTGGTACACCTCTCCTATGAAGACAGACTGAGAAAGTTGGGGCTGTTCAGCCTGAAGAGGGCTTTGGGGAGATTTTAGAGCCCCTTCCAGTACCTAAACTGGCTACAAGAGAGCTGGGGAGAAACTTTCACAAGGATCTGTAGTGCCAAGTCAAGCAGGAATGTCTTTAAGATGAAGGAGGCAAAGTTTAGATTAGATATTAGGAAGAAATTCTTCACTGTGAGGGTCATGAGGCACTGGCACAGGTTGCCCAAAGAGGCTGTGGACTTCCCATCCCTGGGGGTGTGCAAGACCAGGCTGGGTGGGGCTGTGAGCAACCTGATCTATGGGAAGGAGTCCCTGGCCATGGCAGGGGTTGGAACAAAATGATCTTTAAGGTCCCTTCCAACAAAAACCATTCTAGGATTCTATGTCCTATAATGTAAATCCTAGCAAGCTCTGCTTATTACATTGTTTGATCCTGACATTTATCTTTGAAAGAAAGGATATGATTATGGATTATGATCTCAGCAATAGCTGTATCACTTTACAGCTTTCAAATATTCAGCTTTCAAAGGATTTGTGAGTGAGAGAGCCGTTATCTACCAGAGAAAAAGATGACATAAATGTTACAGAAACAGCTATTTTAGTCACCCTCTTCTAGGTGCCGGAGTGTGAAAATTTATCTAAGTTTCCTAAAAAGTTAAGAGGGGAAAAGAGAATCTCCTAGTAAATAATTCAGAGAAGAAGGCTGTGTGAGAGTTCAGACACTCAGATTCTACAGATCTGCCAAATGAAGTCAAACATTCCTCCATTCTTATTTTGAGTCCATGGTGTCAAAAGAAATATAATGATTATGGTTACTTAGTCTAAAAATCAGCATCTCGGATCCTGACAGTAGACTGAAGAAGGGAGAGACTTGAACTGTTGTTTTAGATCACAATTCTAATTTAAAAATAACAGTCGTCCCCTCTGCCAGTCTCAGACATGGGGTATCAAATGGCGTCTTTCCTACATAGCCAGAATCTATGGTGCCATTCCTCAAAAACTTCTTCTCAGTAGCATGCCAGTGGAGAATGAAAAAGGCAGAGGAGACAGCCAGTATTGGGGTAAGGAATGTGGTCATTCTGGTGCCCAACATGATGTGAGCAATGAGCTCCTAATGCCGTGGTTGTCACCCCCACAGAATGGCAGACAGCTGAGGTAATGCCATTCACACCATCAGGCAAGGAGCTGACAGCCTCCCACGATCAAGACTTTGCAAGCCAAACTCTACCTGCAGCCTCCTGGAGCATGCGTTGTCCAGAGGGAAACTTGAAGTGGGGAAGTATGCTAAGGGAATCTTCAGGAAGAAAAGCAACTACTTGAAGGAAATCAGAAGACAGAGGAAAAACACACAAGTGGCTGAGACATTTAAAAGTTGCTAAGGCAGCTCTAGAGAACTACTGTATGCTAAGCTTTTGATGATCTGATCCTTCAGCACTCTGGATCTTTGGTGGTTAAAGTGTTTCAGGGACTAGATTTTGCTTAAAGCCTCTTCTTTGAACTTCATCATTGACAAAATTTATTACTTTAAATTACATAAAAAATAGCTTATCAAATATCTAAGACAGATTATGCTGTGACTGTTAATATCACAGAAGGTGCCATTAGAGGTGCCAGGATATTTAACTGTAAGTTAAGTGTAAATAATTCCTTTTCCAATTACGTGAAGACTGTCCTTTAGTGGGGAGTTACAGGATCACATTCTTACTCTGTGTCATGCAACATTAGGAAAAAAAATAATAGTTTTCTTTTCTAGACCTTCTGCCACAAATACCACATCTGCAATACAGCTGTGAAGGTTCAGTACCCAAGCTCCATGTTACTAGGCTTGTTGTCTAATTTTGTGTTTGTTTGATTATAATGGAAAATCTCAGAGTATTCAAAAAGAAGTTCACTGGAAGATGAGTTGATAAGAAGGACATTTGGTTAGATAAAGCCCCTTAAATAATTTAAACTCCATGCAGCTTTTTAATTCTGTGTCTCACTCAGCCTTCACCTTGGCCTCACCCAAGGCCAAGACTATTTGACAAGAGTACAGTGTCATCAGCATGACCGTGTCAGAAAACAAGTACTTTAGTCAGTAAATTATCCATGTTCTAAGACTATGGAACACGAGAGTGGTTCAGCTGCTAATTTTTTATTTTTGCTCACTTATCCAGAAAACCAAATGACCAAACAACTGTGAATGCAAAGAACTGGGGAGTTGTAGAGTGAGAAATGTGCCACATGCAGTCCTGAGGCAGACTGACACCCAGGCTCACACAGGAAATTCTTACAGGCTCTCAAAGGATGCACACAGCTCAGAAACAAATCTTACAAGTTCAGCTTACTGCTCTAAAAACCTTGTGGAAATACAGTGGGCAGCAGGAGAACACAGATTTTTCCACAAAGCAACCAGAGCCCTTGGTGAGCAGCTGTCTCTGCTCACGCTTCTTTATGGGAGACACTGAATTATCTATCCACCAAGTGCAGAAGGGAAAGGGGTAAAGTTCTTTTTCTTTTTGTGTATGTAACTAGTTCCTAATGGTTGTTCTTGGGAAATAAGTTGGAAAGGAGGAAGTTCTAAGGAAGTTCCATCACAGTACTTACCTTCTACCACCACTTTGCAAGCACATTCAGCTTTCCCTGCTGGGTTCTCAGCAATGCACTTGTACTCGCCCCCATTTTCAGGCACAGCCTTCTCAATGGTCAGTGAGCAGAGGGTCCCTGTACAGAGGAGGGAGAGATCAAATGCATATTATGCTGCAGTTCACAAAAACCTTAGTGCTAGTAAGGAGCAGAAGGCATCCCATGAGCCAGTCCTTCACTACAGGTGATCTTCACTGCCAGAAAATGCTGTCCTTAAAAATTCAACCTCATTGGAACCTTATTAATGCTAAATAAATAAAAAATTGAATCTTATTGCTTTTCCCTAGATAGTCCAAGTTGTCTCCCCAGCCCTGAACTGGTTAATGGGTAAAGGTAGAGAAGACCCAGACCAGCACCTCTGCTGCTCTTTGTCTTACAGATCAGAAGTCCTCATTCAGGTGACTTTCTTCCAAAAGTGCTTATAGTGTAGGAGTATAAGAGGGTTACTGTAAAATGCCCATCTGCAATATTTTGATTCAGTCTTGTCTCTAGCACTCCCATGAGCCTTCACCTGTTTGAGACCAGAACTTCAGCTTAGTGCCTAAGTTTAAAAATGGCACCGACAGACATTTTCTTTTTGCTTGAATTTCATAATGAGTAACTGCCTGGCATTGTAAAACATCCATTAGAAAGTCCAATATATCAGCGGCAATCAAATTTGTCACTGCAACAAATCCATTTCTTTCCAAACAAAACCCCAAAATTTGTCTTAATTGGGTTTGCAGAAACAGGATGCAACATAAGCTCGGTATTTACCAAGGGAAGCTTGGTATGACCCAAGGGAAATACATTTCCTCTTAAAAATTAAAACTCTGTGAACCAAACCAGAAGTTGTTCCCAGTACATGGGGGATGAGGAAGAACTTTGTCCCTTACGTTCACTTGCATTGCTTGGAACAATTAAGTACTTTCCTCTCCAGGGTGAACCCCAATTCAAATGCTCCACACTTTCCCCTTCCAAATATCCCTCATTAAGTGAGGGTGAAGTGTGGGCTTGCTTTCTCCTTCCTCCTTGGGAAGCTGGGTCTGTCCCCTAAACACAGCCTGAGGCATTGTGCATTTCTGCCCACTGCTGTTGGCCTGTTCAGATCACCTCCATCCTCCACTTACCTCAGTAAAACCTTCCCCCTTCCTCCATTTTCCTGTCTCACAGTCACTCCTAATTAATGGCAAGATTGAATAGATGGGTTTTTTCAGATATTTACCCTGTTTCCTGAGACATAAGGAAATTTCCCCGCACCTTTCTCTCTATATTAACTGGAAGCTGCCTTCTGCCTTCCAGAGTGCTCAACCCCAGGCTCTCCATTCGTATCCCCTGTGATGTGGGCGATGGCACAGGCACAGGGGGATACTGGTCCATGAAAAGGACCTTGAAAAGAACTCCCCTCCATCCAAAGTACTTTGGGAGTTTACTGGTTCTCTTTGGAGACGAGCTCCATTCAGATGTGGCAATTATGCTCTTAGCATTCAGATTTTTCTCTCATTTTAAACCTGGATGTCATTATTCACGAAAAATCTCATCAAAAACATTCAAATGGTTTCCAACAAATCTGGTTTGCCAGAAACACACAACAGTTAGAAGAAAATTATTTTCCCCCTCTTTATCATCCTCCACAAAATCAAGAAGCTCTAAATAATGACTATTTTCCCCTGAGAAATGATGTGAAAACTATCTCAGAAGAGGAGCACTGACCCCTCACTCACATGGGCTGTGCGCAGCCAGCCACAGGGTGAAAAGAAAACCCACATGCCCTCTCTGAGGCAACGCTTTTCCATGAGTCAGGCTGAAGCCAAAAATGTCACGAGCTGCAGTTCCATTCCAAATGGAGGAGAGACAGTAGAAAACTATTCTTGCAGGCATCTAGCAAATATAAATTCACATGTCTCTGCTGTTTAAAGAGACATTTGGAGAGCAAGCCAAAGATAACTTCCAGTCTAAGAATTTGCATAAATCTATGTAACATGATTAGAAAACACTGCACACTGAAACCCAAAGATGCTGTTGCAAAAACAGAAACTATGGAGCAAAGACACACACATATGAAGGAGACCTCTGGCCACCTTACTGGAGGAAAGGAGCATGGCCTGTAAGAATAAATGAATTGTTAAGGGACTGTAACAATGCAAAATTTACTTTAGCTTCTGCAGGAGTTTTCTACCTGTTTAAAAGCCCTTCCTCACCTCACTGAAGACTAATGTGACACAGGGTCAACACTCATTTAATGAAGTTATTTTATGAGAAAGGTGAAGGAAATCTGTTTTTTTTTTCCTCCTAACTCCCACCTCCCTGCAGAAATAATCTGCATCCTGTTTTCTTCCACTTCTTCTTTCTCCCCAGGAACTACACTGGAACAGCACATGCAAAGTACATGGGGATTGCTGGGCTTCCTGCTACCACCAAATACAATGGCAATAGCCCTCCAATCACTGGAGGAGTGAAGGGAAAATGAGATAATTTGGGTCACTCTCCTTTATATAGCCACTAGTATTTGGGAAACTGTGGACTACTAAGACTAGGTATGAAATTGGCCAGTGGATCAGAAAGTATTGGCCAGGTTGGATCAGGAGGGGAGGCTGAGGAAGCATGGCTCTAGAAACCTCATTTTCATAGAAAACCAGGAAAAAACCCCAAATCACCGAAACCCAGGCAAAACTTGATGAGATTTCATAAGGACCGGAAACTTCTCAACCAGGCCTATGTTCTGTGATCTAGAGCTACAGTCAATTCCCGGGGCTAGGAGGCCAAATGTCTTTCAGTGAAGTATTTGGTATTTCCTCTGCAAACCCCTTCATGACCTGAAACAAGCTTATTTCCTCAGAACTGCTGGGAAGCCCAGACTGGTTATTCCAGTTGGGTATTCTGAAATCCTGGCACTTGACAAATCCCAGGCAACTAAAAATACTTGCTATCTATTCTGTCCCCTCGACCCTCTACTTTTTTTAGGAACCAGGCCATGGATGATCCTTAAGCATTGTTGCAAAGCACAGGACTGGAATAAACATGAATACTGGAATCTATCATTTAGACATTGGGACTGGTGCAGCTCTAGAAAAGACCTAAACAGCCACAGAAACTGATAGTTCACTGGAGACTTTTGGTTAGATACACAAAGCCTTTCCCTTGAATTTTGAGCTATTAAAGGGTTCTCTGACTTACTCCAAAATAGTGCAAGACAGTTTAAAATATCTCTAGGCTTCTGCATTCTTTCCATGAAACTCCACAGAAAGTCAACCTCAGATATAAAACAAAAACACAAACCAATAAAAAACAGCTCCTTATTCTTATTCCCCACACTGGCATCTGGCTGGCCGACCTCCTGACTCCTGTCCATGATGCAGACTCAAGTTTATGGCTTTCTCATTTGTGTCCCATGGTATAAAAAAGTACTGTAGAGTATTCAGGCAATATTAATAAACAGTCATCTGTGAGAAATTGTGCCTAGGAGACATAATGATTTTTTTAAGGAACTCATTGGCACATACTGTTAATTTTCTAATAAATCTCAAATTGTCTGGGAAAGTTCAAAGATGTGCTAGTGTCACAGTCATGTTTAAAAATGAGAAGTGGGCTGACCTTGAAAATATTGACTACAGTTACAATGACAACAACAAAAAAAAAGCAGTGAAAAAAACATATGGATTTCAGAGAAGAAAAAATGTCAAATGTAATTACTGCTAACTGATAGTTTTAAGGAAAACAATGTAAAAAACCTGCTTTCATAATTCATGATATTAGACATTTAACTGGCAAATATATCTGTGCAAAGGTAATTCTCTTAATCTTTACTGAAATATTTGTGATAGCTCACATTATTCTGCTGTTATTAATCCTGCATTACTATACTGATGACATTGATTTAGGAGGAGTTAGAGCTGCCAAAATAGAGATTTTCTAAAGAAGCAGACAATAGGAAACCATCACTCAGTCTGTTTCTAGTGGATTTCCTCTGTGATCAGACTAGGACCCAAGCTATTAAATAGTTTAATTTATGGTGTGGAAGTACTCATAAATTAACTTTTATAAATTTACAGATGCTAGAAAGAATCTTGGAAAAGGAAAAGACAGAGAGGAAAGAGGACAGTCCCTATAAACAACCTCATTTACTTGTTAAACTGAGTCCTGTTCACTCAAAGAAAATGGGGCTGGAGATAGTGAAAAGACAAGCACTGAGGGCAACAAGGGATGCTGTATATTCAAAAGGTTTAGAGGTTGAATAGAGAAATGGCAAACATGAGCTCCAGGGTTGTGAGGTAGAAAGAGGAACAATAATCTCCAGAAAGGGCAGCAACAGGAAGGTGACCTCCATCTCACTGATGCTGTTATCCACACATGATTCTGCTGCTGTTTTCTATACAGGATAATAAACCAACAAAGAGCAACTGGAGAGAAGAAAACAAAAGAAAGCAAAATCAAAACAAACCCAAGCCTCCAAGGGCTGGATGAAGCACATCGGGGAGAAAAAGTTAGAAAGAGCTTGACATGTCAAATTTCTAAAAAAAAAGAAGAAAGATATCTTGGTTACAAGAGTCAAAGCCATTCTATCCAGTTAGAAATAAGGCATTGTTTTGTTTCTTGATTTAGTAAAAAAAAAAAAAATCTTACTAGAAGAGTTAGACATTGCAATAAATTACCAGTGGTTATAACAGACGTCTCTCTTTTGCTGTATTTGAATTCACAGAACATGCATTTTCTGGAAGACGATAGATTCAGACATAAATGACAGAGAGAAATGTGGCCTGTGACAAACATGGTGTTGTGTCAGAACTGATGCTCAGATGATCTCCCTCACCTTTAACGTTCTGAAGAAGCTTTTGTAAGGTGCAAATCCATCTACTTTCAGCAGTGCATAGAGTCATGTTAATTACACACCAAATTCTTGCTCAAAGTTAATTGGAAAGAAAACAAAAGTCACCGCAGATCCTGGTTAGACTGGCAGACACAGACTTGCACAACTGATAGGAAGATTTAGGAGTTATGTTAAGTCACAGGAAAGTTGTTAAGGCATTATTGCTAATAAGATTTCCAGACCTTTATGCTGCCAAGAAACTTGGGAAGAAAAAAATGCTGGCTTAGACAAAGCCGTATAAACTCAACGCATTTTTTAAGCTACACCATCACCGCTACCTGAGACTATATTAGACA
The DNA here is from genome assembly GCA_013399225.1 of Rhipidura dahli. Lineage (NCBI taxonomy): Eukaryota > Metazoa > Chordata > Aves > Passeriformes > Rhipiduridae > Rhipidura > Rhipidura dahli. Next base: position 687,543 of record VXAC01000790.1, on the reverse strand, counting down.
GTTCCCCTTCCACCTATATAGTCACATAGCAGTACATCTATGCAAACATAGCAGACCAAGCTGACTTTAAAAATTTGACTTGTATTCACTGTATACCTCAGCTGACCAGTTTACTAAGGATGCTGGCTTGCAAAGACCTTTCACTACCATCTTACAGAACAACTTTTGGAACCATGCAAGAACTTTCTCAATCGATTTTCTGTCCAAGAGTGAGTCACACAGCAGGACAGTAGTACAGGGCACTGCTATACAAGTGTAAAACAAAATGGGTCCTGCTCTAAAGAGTTCACCCTGTGAGGAAAACTGCTCTACTCAGTCCTTATATGTCTAACTTCACTGCTGTGTCTGCCAGAGCCTTCTTTCTTAAAAACTTTTTTCCAAACAGAAATCCCCCCATAACTTCAAACAAAGAAGTCTCTCATATTAAAGTTCCTCTTAACCATGCATCATCTACCCCATACCGTATAAATGCTTAATGCTCTAATTTATGAGTACCCTCTTTTTATTTTTTGTAACAATTTATTTTGAACTTTTATGGCCAAAAAGTACATTATTATCTATCTTAGGAATGTAGATAATTGCAGTCTGACAAGCTTAAAAGAAGAAAAATATAAAATCAAACTATTAATAAAATTGTATCTTGTCAGAAAAATAGTGCAAGAGCTCACTTCATCATAAAAATGATACATTAAGCAAAAGATCATGCCAATCAACCAACAGAATACTATTTGGGGAGCTGTTAAAAGGAATGCAAGAACAAGTGTACTGATGTTCATGATTTCAAAGGGAAAATAGCTGAAATGTAAAATGGAAGGAGCATGACATGCTATTAGCTATTGTTGTGATTGTGACACAGAGGATAATGCTGCCTGGATTCTGACTTCTAACTAAATGTAACCCTGGAATAATGGAATACACTGAATGCCCCAGATGAACTACCAGAACACAGCACAGATACTCGTAAATATGTCTGAAGATGAAGGTCTTTTTTGGAGCAGGGTTTAGCTTTTCTTTTGGCGAAGGCCTTACCAGTCAGAAACTATTCTGATGCTGGTGTTTGTATGCAGGCTGCTCTACAGGTACAGAAGCAGGGATAACACTCTCCCTTCTCCTGCACTCCAATGGCTACACTGCCTTGGGTGGGCAATTTAGTGTCAGTCAGGCTCTGCAAGCACAGAGGAGACCTGTGAACAGCATTGCTCCTAACAGCCTCACTATCAACTAGGACAAATATGCCAAGGAAAGTTATTTTCAGTGAGTGACAAAGGGACATAGTTTTACATAGTTTGCTTGTCCTGTTAACTTGTTACACACATAAGTTTGACCTTCCTGGCCAAATATGCCACTATTTAATCGCATGTCCCTGAAACTGGATTTTACGTACTTCTCTTCACAATTTATTTGACACCAGGAGATGAGCAAACTGCTGTCTCTTTTTCCTTTGTCTTTTTTTTTTGTTTGTTTGTTTGTTTTTCTGTCTCTTGGGAATGACAGAGAAGAATAATTCAATTTCCAAACCACAATTACATAGCATTCTGGGGGTTCATGCATTACTTACACTGACAAGTTTGTGGGACAGGATTCCATACTAAGATGGGCTAGCAGTGTGGCTAAGAAGCAGGTGGACATATATTACCTCAGACAGAGAATTTTCCAGTATCCAACTCATTAAGAACCCAAAAGTTATTGTGAAATACCTCTGGAGAATCTGAAAACCCCCCTCCCGTGGTCACCACCAAACATCACAGCAGCACAAAAGCAGTCTGTTAAGAACAGATCTAGACTATCCTCTTCCATAGTGGATTTTGTTGCTGAAAACAAGAGGAGCAAGGTCATACCAGAAAAATAAAAATGGACTTTGCAAGGTCTAAACCCAGTAAGGTGAGCTAGGTCTGTTTGCTCTGAATTCCTCTTCTTCCCCACAGACTCAACCTTCTTTCAGCTGAGGGTAACTCTAGAGCATTATCTCCAGGGCCCATTAAATGCTGCTCCAAGCTTTGCCAAAGGCACTGCTGCTGAAGGACATGACACCTGTGGGAGTGACAAAGTTGCATTTTCAGTGTTTGGGGCACAGGATGGACACTGGGACTTTGGCTTTGGCCTGCAGTGTACTGCATCTAGTGCTAGTGTTGCTCTCTGTGTTTAAAGCTGCACCAAACACCATCTGTGAGACTAATCCATACAGTTTCCCTATTGAACAGTATTTCCTGATACTGAATGAATTTGCTGTTTTGCAGTTCTAGTCTGTTACTCCAGTTATTCTTTCTCCTCCCTTGGCTCCCTCAAGTATGTATGTGTTCCTAATTAGGGAAAAAGCGTAAATTGAATCTCTGTGAATTCTGGAACTTACTTAAAGTATCATGCATACCTAGTTAATTACTTAACAGTTGGCATGAAAGCATCTTAGAGTGAGAGAGCAGCAACACATTCTTCTCCGAGTGCCAAAGCTAGCAGGTACTGTCAGGAAAAAACCCCAAATAGACCATCATGCAATGCACCCTCTCAGTGTACCAGAAGGTATGTAATAAGGTTTAAAAAAAAAACCAGTTCTAATCCTCATTCCTTGTCTTTCCATTAAAGGAAAAAACTTACAGCCCTGTGTAATAATTCTTTCTAAGATCCTCTGCAACTATGTGAAAAAGAAAGCCTGACTTTGAAGTACTGATAACACTGACTGCTAAGCATGATACAAGTGTAACAGTGCAGGTACAAGTGGAACATAAGGGCAGGGTCTGCATCCCTGCAAGAAGCTGTCCTGGAACAGAAAATTCCTCATGCAGGGCTGACCTTTGATCCTGACCTCAGTGGAAAGCACTGCTAATGTGTGACACCCTGGACGGGCACCCAGCCCAGACAAACTGGATGGGAAAAGTCTCATGCCCTGCTCAGGCAGGTGGCAGAGCATTTCTGGACATCAGGATCACTTCACTGTGAACAGCTACACTGGATTTGCAGCTCCACAGTACCATTTTACAGAGTGAATATGAGTTGGGGGATTATAATAGTCAATTACTCAGATTGTCCCAGTCAAGAAAACAGCTTTCTGCAGCACCATAACACCAAAGATCTGGGACTTTAGGAGGCTCCACCAAAACTCAGAAGCTCTGGTACAGAGATGCTGTCTATCTGATGTATTTTGACAGGAGTCACGGAACTTTGGGATGCATCATTTCTTTTTCACTCTGAGAAACTTCAAGAAAAGCCTTGACATCTTGCTTCCAGCATAAGGCTAGCTAAACTGACTGATTCTGTCAGTCCTTTTTATACACATGGCATTTCCACCAATCAGTGTTTCCTCATGTACATGACACTTATCCTTATTCTATGCAGTCCCCTTGGGTGAAAATCAACATGTACTCACAAAAAAAAAAAAAAAAAAAACCCCAAACCATTTTGCTGCTTCAGACACAGGCCAGACACAATGCACCTGCTACCATTTCCCTTTCTCCATCTACTTATTTTGGTATCCCTTAATGCACTACTCGAGTACCCCCAACCCTCTCAGAAGACAATGCTGTTTCTGATTGCATCCATTTCAGGAGAATGCTTGTGTTGCTCTGCTTGGAACACTGTACAAGGATTCACTGGTTGTGCTGAACTGTTCTGTATATTAATTTGGTTCTCATTTGGTAACACTAAAAATAGCCTGGATTAAATGAAAGAAGATTCAAAAGTAAGAGTGCAGACCCCTGTGTCAAGCTATAGTTCGTACTGTGAACATGAACTTTTTTGCTGCAATACACCAGAGGGTACCATTCTCAGATAATTCCCTCAGTGTTTTGTGGAACACATATGAAGTAAAGAAGGTTTTTCCATGCTCTCAGTTGTCCTTCCTTCCTATTTTTGTCCCAAGGAAAATATATATTTTGTCTAAATACAACATTAATGCAAAAAAACCAATCTAGTAGGGTTTGATCATCCAAAACGTGAAATATAAAGGAATCACTCAGTTTGAAAACAGTAGGTATTTCCTCTAGTGACTTCTACCAATTTCTATACAGTTTTAAAGTTAGTTAAAAGTCACCAAGACAGCAGAGCTCAAATATTTCAGTGCTTGTAATGGCAACAGAAGCATCTGTGGTGGGGCATTAAATAAACTGGAAATCTGTTCTCAACTCTGACCTTAACTTGTATTTGTAGTAATTTCTTTCTATGACACAACCCCTTGTTGCTTCTGTGTTTCCCATTGCAATAAAAAGCCTGAAATATTAAACATACAGAAGAATTAAATTAGAAATTGTAAACCAGCAATAATATTATTATGTTTTCAATGTTCTAAATCCTTAAAGTTCAGTTTAAATAAGCATCATGTACCAGCTCCTTAAACAGCGTTAGCAATGTAAACAGCATTTAAAAATGCAAGAAGTTCAACTTTATAAAATTTACATCTGCAGGCTGTTAAAGGGGAATCTGCAAGAAATGTCAAACAATACTGTTCCTTGTGTACTCCACTGAAATAACAAGAAAGCTGCATCTGGGAACAGTTACTGGCACAGGACTTAAATAAAGTATTGCATTACCTTTAATGAACTAAATATTATTAATCAAGAGCCAGATATAACAGTGTGCCATCCAGCTGGCTTGTAATGCAATTAATTTACCTTCTTGGGAGATGACAGTGGACTTTGATGATTTGATGGCTTTGCTGTCTAGAGTCCAGGTGACAGCTGCAGGGGGATCAGAGGATATCCGACATTGTAAGACCAATTTTTCACCATCAGCTACTTGAGCATCCTGAAGCTTCTCTGTAAAGGTGGGTGCTGTTCCTTTGTTTGCTGGGGGTTTGCTTGCTGGTGCTTTGTTTTCAGCTTTTTTCCCAATTATTCCGCCATCCACCACTGCACACCCATGTTCACAGTTTCTGTCATTTTTCTCCTCTTTTTTCACTGCTGGTTTGGCAACGGGGGCTTGAGAATTGGGGGTTGCATTCTGGGCTTCAGAGTTGGTGCGGGCATTTGGTGCTGGGGTGCCAGCGCTGCCATTCTCTGCAGGTGGCTTCTTCTTTGAGCCCAGCACAGACCTGAAATCTGTAACTGCAGGTTTAGGAGGTGGTGCCTTCTCTGGCAATGGGGTTTTTGGGGTGCCCTTCTTGGCCAGCACAGAGCGGAAGTCCACCTGCTGGGGAGCATGGACTTTCCTCTCCTCCTCTGACAAGGTCTTGGGTTTGACCTGCCGCTGCAGGTTTGCTCGGAAGTCCATTTGCTCGGCTGGGATTTCTTTCAGTTCCTCCTCAGAAAAACTTTTGGTGCTGACTTTCTTGCCTAAAATATCACGGAAATCAAGTTGTTCAGCTTCCTGCTGCCTCAGGCTCTCCTCTGTGTGCTCCCGAGTCTCCACTCGCCTCTTCAGCACGCCTCGAACGTCTTCCTGCTCCTCCTCAGCTACTCTGGTTACGCTGCTGTTCTTTTTGAAGCCACTTGTTCTACCAAATGTTAGTTTACCATGATCTCCACCATCTCTTTGCTCTCCACAGCTGGCTGATTCCCTCCCACTATGATCCGAAAAAGAAAAGAAAGAGAGCCAGGAAAGGGGCTGGTTTAAAAATGTCAGGGAACAATCTCAGAGCAGGAACAAAATGTGTTTATAGAAGGGGAGGTTGATTAGAGGAGCATACTCCATTAGTTTATTGCATCAATGATGACTTCAGGAGCCATATAAGGGCACAAACAAAAAAGATCTTCTCTACTCTGGCTTGGTACAATGTGCTTAGCTTGTATGATGAAAACAATTTGTTAGGTCGCATTTGGGGATTAGGTTGAACAGCAGCCAGCCTGGGTCTGTAAGGGCAGGGAATTAACGGAGCAAAAAATAGAACCCACCCATGCAAGTCCCTGGGAAAAATACTCACTCTCTGAGCATTTCTGCTGTGGAAGCTGAACTCTCCCGCAGCATCAGAGACACCTGGCAGCTGCATTCTCCAACTTGGTTCCTGAAATATTTAAGTGAAATCAGAAAAACAGGGGTTTCTTCCTCTGTAACTTGCCTGAGCTAAGTGATTGTGTTTTGCATTAAAGCTGCTCAAACCCAGTGTGGCATTCTCCTTTTCTATGCCCAGCATTGTGGGGATTGACTAGAGTGGATTTGGTCACCTTATATTTGGAGCCAAGCTATCTCAAATAGCTTTTACTGATCTGTTGCTATCTGCACTGGGAACAACGTACTCCCTGAACAAAAATCAAAGCAATTTACAGAAAGAAGCAGCTGCAAACAAACAAGCTAAAGGAAAATAAATACAAAAGCTGGAAAATCAAGACGGAGGAAAGGGCTATTTTGCAAAGCTGAAAATCTTTCCAACTCTGCCTTCTGTTTATTTATTCAAACCCAAGCTCTTAAGTTTTCTAATGTTAAGATATTAAAAACAGGGTCTCATTTCCTTCCCTCCCCTCTGGCCCAACCAATCAGCAAAACCCATCTACATGGATTGCTCTAGCCTGTACATGTTTATATTAAAAAACATAAAAGTGTCACCATATATGGTGCTGAGTACTTATTCTTCCTTTTGCAGAGGAATACCACAGATGCCTTCTGGAAAGGGCCTCCATTAAAGAATTCATTTAAAGTGCTCCCCGCTCCCCTGCAGCTCCCTCCCTCCCGCAGATATATATCATTCTTTTAGCCCCAAACAGCTCTTCTCTGCTTAACACAGGAGATGCCAAAAGCAAAATTTAACTCCCCCAGGGCAGCAGTTGTGAAACTACTGCCACCATTCCTCTGACTGCTATTAAAAAAACAGACTTGAATTGATTGAGGACTAGAGATATCTTTTATTAGGGAAAACACTTCTCTCCTTCCCAGTTTAAGTACAAGCTTGTAAATGGACTAGAAAGTCCTGGATTGTTTGTCTTTTTTGAATAAAAATAATTTTTGCTACCGAAAACATTTCCTGGACATGAGCAAAACACAAGTGTGTGTGTGGAGGGGAGGAAGGCAAGAGAGGCAGGTTTTCCAAGCTGTGTTCTGCTTTGAACTTGCTAGATAAGAGCACCTTCAAGTCCACTTAGCTCTGAAGTTTAAAACATGGACTTAGGACTGTTAGCTTGTCATAAATGTATTGTCTGGCCTGTTTTTTAAATAGAGCATGGAAATACTTTCCTAGATACGGTACTGTTTGGGTGAAAAAACACATTTTTAGCTTGCAATGAAGGCAAGATAATTAACATAGATTCGGCACAAAGCTTTGTCTTTATGAGAGCAATTAGTGCCATCACCTTCTCAGACAGATTTCCCTTAATTTCTATTGCTTCAGAAAAAGAAACAGTGTATCAGACTAATATGAAAACTACAAAAATTGAAGTGTTTGATCAAAATAGCTGGGTTGCAAAGGCCCTGCTAATAGAAATATATCTTATTTGACCTTAAGAACAGTAACAACAAGAAACCAGGGAAATGTTTTTAACACTTTTATATCCAGTAAATCAGAATATGTACACTACAAACTGCTATTGAAGGCAATCCATGAAGACAGCATTGAAAGCCACAACCCTCATTTTCTCCAACACAAAAAAAAAGAGATAATTTGAGTACCAAACAGAAACTGTCCAAAGGGCAGGAGAGGATCCAAGTCAATGCAGAGAGTATTTAACTCAGCCCTGCACTGGAGACCTGCCATTCTTCCTCTTGTGTGTGGCCTCCATTTGGAAGCAAGAGAAATAGAAAGAAGTCAAGACAAACGGAAAGATTAATTAAAAAAACAGCATGTCACCTCCTCCCAACATACTGATTGGCATAAAATTATGGCAGGGTACCAACACTGCTGAAAATCTGTTGTTTTCAAATAATGCATTTCAAACTGGCCCCTTTTACCACTACGGGGACTCATGAAGTTTTTTCCCCGCTTCTCCAAAACTTTTAAGGAAAGCAGACACTCTCTGAACTGCTCATTCACCAGTGCTGCAGGGCTTTAACAGGCGGTTGGCTTGCCTGAAGATTCCTCCTGTTCAGGACTTAAAACCAGTCCAGAGCTGACAAAGGACAACCCATGCATGCTGAAGTACAATTTGCAGAGTACATTAAATGTGGAGGTAGCCCTGCTCAGCTTCTGTCATGACTGTCTGGTAAAAATATTTGTCCACAAGAATTGTGTCACCAGTGGGAGAGGTTGAAGTATCAGAGACAGCACTGTCCCAGGAGAGGAATTCAGGGATAGGGAGCGTGGTCCTGACTACTGTGAAGAATGGTAGCATTTCTGCAGGACCCATTTCTGCAATGCATCTTTCCCTCTGCAAATTCTTCGCATATGCAATGAAGCAAATAAGGCAGGCAAAGTAAATCCTTCTAAAGCAAGCTATTTTTCACAGGGTTTGGAAAATAAAGGAGGGGGTAAGAAAGTAAGAGAGCATTTTGTTCTTTCTATTTTTAAAGCCTTGGGAAGCACTTACAAATTATGGCAACAGTGGGACATACAAGTACCTAGATGGAAAAATGATTCACAAGGTAGTTTTTTGATCTTATGATTTCTGATTCAAGTGAATGGCTGAAAGCCAGACTAGTAGACACAAACTTTGAGTCTGTGTCTGTTCAAAAGTGTAGCATTCTTAGGGCAAGTCCTGCTCCCAGTGAAATCAAACTGATGATTTTTAGGAGTAGGGCAAACATACTTTTCTCTTCTGAATTCAATGGCTGTGAAAGTGTTAGAAGTTTCACCCAAAAAGGTGAAGTCAAAAACACTAACCCACCTTGGAAATCACAGGATGGAAAAAGAGAAACAAGCCAAGAAAAATTAAGAAGGACTAGGTGATTTAGATACCAATTTTAATCAAGAATAATTCTGGAACCTCAGTAAATATTTTTACATTTACACGATTTCAAAATCTAGGCAAGACAAAGATCATAGGGGCAGTTAGAAAAAACAGGGCCTTGCAGTACATGGGAACATCTTCAAGTCTTTCACGTCTCTGCTGTTTTGAATCTTGGCAATAACAATGCTACTTGTGCAGCTTGAGGTTCTCTGTGTTGGCATTTTATCAACAAAACCCTAGACACAGACAGATCTTAGCGGCTCTGTTATTGTGGAATAATAGTAGACATGGATAAAACCTCTGCTTAGTAGCTTTGCTGTGAAGAAGTGCCTGGAAGTGTTGACTTTTGCAGGACTGTTCTGTAGAATGCTCACACACAAGACTTATCTTTAAAATGTCAAGGAATAATAATAAAAAAGCCCACCAAAAACAAATAAAACTCCAGCTGCAAAGCCTGAGGCAATTTTAAAAATAGCTCTGTGTCCTATTGTGGGATCAGTTTTCCCTGGAATGGCTTTTATGTTCAAAATATCTTGAAATACTAGTTTCTTGGCAGAACCTCCTCAAATATTTTCACTGAACCTTAGATGAGACTTATTGTCTGCATATCCCTAGGAAGCACTCTCTGGAGGAACAGGAAAAAAAGCACTTGTAATTATACTGAGGGGATGTACTGAAATTTCCTACCAGTCTACCAAGTGTGAAATAAATATTGCAGAATAAATTACATTTGTTCAAGAATGAACTGAAAGGGGCAAAGAAGTTGATCCCTACTTATAGGTGGTGCTTCAGTGCAGGTAACTGCAAAGCCTCAGAAGGAGGTTTTGCAGCTTTTCTGTGAGTTAAATGGAGAGAGAGTCCAGACTCCATGAAGATTTAGCCCCAAAGAAAGAAGCTAATCTACTGGATCACAACTTTGGCTGATAGAAAGCAGAGCAGCTCTACTGGCATCAAAGAGGATGCACTGATTTACCTCACTTGGAGGTTTTGCCAAAAGCTTTTTTGTTTTTGAAAGAACAATAATTTCATTTGCATTTTACAGCAGTGAGTGGGAGAATGGAACAAGAAAGGGTCATGGTTTTCTTCTCTAAAAATACACAGTGTGTTGATAGGAGAAAACAAGGTTTGCAAACTGAATTTTACAGGAAGACAGAAGTGTATCTACTGTTTGGTGTAATGAAATGTAATGTTAGGTGTCCTTTTCATACAACCTACATTGCAGAGTATTCGAGGTACCACTGATTTGTAAAATAAACGGTTTTCCCTGATTTTAAGCAGATTATCAAAATATCTAAATCAATACTAATCAACACTAATCAAGCTTTTATGGAAAAGCTTGGAATGGGGGAGAAGAGAAATATTTAATGTCTGAGAAGACAAAGGTTAACAAAGCACATGATTTGTTTAACGAACTGCAGGATGATTTGGAGGTCTCTCATGTCGACTGTATAAAGGTTTTGCTCAACAAACAGAGTCTCTGTCCAGTTCTTGCAGGCTTTTTTGTTTATCTCTTCATTTATGATGTACACTCTCAGTGAAAGAACGAGGAAAAGTCATATTGGGATAACAGGATACCAGTGCCTGCATCACTGGAAGGATGCAAAGAACAGGTGGGGAAATAGATACATCTATGTTTTTATGAATAAGGAAAAGTATTTTTATTTTCCATTTCAAGCATTTTGCAGGCTGTAAAGTGTCCAAATTTTGATACATGAACTGCAGTAGTGCATGAATCTCTTCTTCTTTTCATATTTATGCAACACTATTTCTCTAGGCCTGGGACATAACAGGCTCAATGGACATTATTAGGACAATTAAAATGAAAGATGCAAATGTAGAGGAATTATAGCTACTCTGCTAAAAGCCAGACTTAGCAGTCTGATAAACAGTAAAAGGCAAAGCAAAGATGTATTCTAAATAATGCTGAGGGATGGTAAAACAGAAAGCCAATGAGAAATCATGGATGGATCACAAGAGGATCACACTGGGCTCCATGTCCTTGCAGCCCACTCCGACCAAAGAAGAAAGAACCAACAAGAGACAAACAGATCTTTTGTTAAACCCACATTTTTAAGAACAGAGTTTTAATTTGTGAGCAACCAACACAAAAGGAAAACTGTGGAGGTATTAGGACAGAATTTAGAGCTTAAGAATAACGGAGAAGAAAATTGAAAAATAATTAACACTAGTAGGAAACCATGCCCAGAGTAAATTAAGACAGTTGGAGAAGGAATGACTTCCTAAGAGCAGCTATGCAACCTGCTTCTAAAATTAATATGTGAAAATGAGATGCACATTTCATTTGAAATGAAAATGATTTTGTTTAAAAATAGCCTACTGTCAACTCTATAAACTCTTCAGTGAATTGACTTGTGTTTTCTCAGTTACTCCGTATTTTTAACAGACTTTGTAGGGGATTTTGAGAAAAAGACACAAATCGCAGCTCTCCTCCTCTCAGGTACTGTTAAAACTGTTTCTGAAGATATAAACAATTCTCAATCAAGTATTCAAGACAAATGCAGCCAGTTCAACAGCTATTTAGACAAGACTATTTAGTACTGAAAACTATTGTAACTCTATTGCAAACCTGAAGTTAGACAGCTAACTTTTGGCTCCTTGGCTATGCCTGAGGCTGTTACCTCTCTGTTACTTACAGGACATAACCAGTGCCTGAAAACATATGACTTTCTGTTCCCTGAACATTAACTGGAATTTTACAGATAACAGCAGGGTAAAATGAGGTATCAGCATTCTCTGTGCTCTAATTGCAGCATAGCTTTATTCATTATGGATTAGAAAAAGCCAGCATGAATGCACTGATCTTTGTGGGATCCCCAGCTATTTCTCCGGTCAAAGGATTAGAGAGAATAGCTGCAACTAGCATGTAATCTGCTGGGCTGTTTTCTAGCTACAACTTCACTTTTTCTCCTTCCCTTGCTAATTTTATGAAATAATTTATTTTCTAAGTGTACATTCTAGACTTATGATATTGTCAGGCTTCCACTTTGAAAAAAGGTCTCCAGTGATGAATTTGGCCCGAGCAATCACCAGCTACAGCTGATCATTATGGTCAGCTTGCTACATCAGTCCCAACAAAATCCTCCACAAAGCTCTCTTGGCTTTTATCTTCTTTCATTCTTCCCTCCCTGAAGTTTTGCTGAAATATCTCATTCTCTTTTCAGGTGAAACCACCAGCATATCATAAGAGAAGATGTCATGCCCAGGGCACATACACTGAAGTGTACCAGCAGAAGATAGCAATTCTCACAGTTTTGGCTCTCTCCTGTCAAGGTTGGTGACCTGAATGAAATTGAACTGGCATTTCTAATCCTGCCAGAGGCACCAAGTGCTAGAAACACCCTGATCCCCACAGTAACATAAATGCAAGGATTTCTGTAGACATGACCTGCACAAATCAGCATTATGAATGTCCCAGATGACCTGGGACAATTGCAAACAAGCCAGTTCTGAAATGAGCCAGTTCACAGCTTACTGCAGACTCCAAAGGGCCTAAATCTACTAATGAGCTGATTTGCAAGAAGGCCATAGCACATGTAGCTGTACCTATATAAATGTTACTAAGACTTGAAATAAAGTGTAGAAAAATGATATTATAGGAAATACTGATATTCAACAGCTATAACTTTCTAAACTACCCTTTTCTGATGAAAAGTGAGCACCTCATTTGACTTCAAATACTAAAACACTGAAGTTTGTGTCTGCCAGTGACAGTCTATGAAAACACTTTTGAGCTAGGAGGCATCTACACAGTGACATATCCATCACTTAGGCCACACCAGTTGAAAAACAAACTATAACTATAAAAACTTAAACTCATTGTTTACAAGCTAAATAGCTTAAGTTTATTAAGAAATTCCCTCCCTCCTTGTATTAAGAAGATATGAGTAATTTATTTGCAAGTAGGCAAAGGACAATTCAGAGCAGTGCACCTGGACTAAAAAGTTAGTGTGTGGAGCAAACCAGATAATTTTCTTTCAGTGTAATGTATTCAAATGTTCATGATGATTAAGTAATTTTCATATAGAAAGGCACAAACATTAGCCAAGTAAAGCAACTACATCTATGCACAGTAAATAGCCTGGAATGATAACACCACTTTAAAGTTTTACACTATGTTTTCTACAGCCACGTGGACGGTACATAATTTTCAGCATTGGAGGTGGAAAATGCTGTAGCACTTTCTACAAAGTAAAGAGCCAGCAAATATGATTCTTCATTTAAAGGACAGTTATTTTACCAGAATAAAAAAAGAATTAAATTCAAAACAACTCTTCCAGATTTTGTAGGAATGACAAGATGTTCAAAGCATCAAGGTGCCTTGTTTCAAAGATACATCAGCAAAAGGAGACTAAAACTTGCATATAAAATTCAGACATTTCAAATTTGGCCAGGAAACACTTTTTCCCCTTAAAGGTATGGATCTTGTGTAACAGCCCTCCCTAGTCAGGCTGTTCCCATGGAAAGGGGCGTCCTTACAAACACCTAGAGAGATGCCAAACATCATGAACCATAGCTCCAAACTCAAGACATTGATTGTAGTTTTCCTTGCTAGAAATTACTTCCCATACTGCTGCCACAAAGCTTTGTTCTTCAGGATCCCAAAAGGAAACCATATTGCTTTGTCCTTTTTTTGACTTGTCTTGTGTTTCCTCTTTTCTCTTGGAGTTTTATTAGTTCTTTTCAATCCTCAGAAATATTCTGTTCCTTCAGTACCCTAATATTTCACATGAATAGGATGGAACTCTTGTCTTCTCCAGGTGGGAGTTCCAGCTTGAGTGTAAATACAGGTAAATGGTCAAAGGGAACAACCTTCTATTTCACAGCAAACATACCTGAGCTGAATTTCGTATTGCCCTGCATGACGAGACTGCACATTCCTCAAGACCAGCGTGAAGATGTCTTCGTTTTGCAGTATTTCACATGCTGTTCCTGGTATAATTTCTTTCCCATCTTTAAACCAGTGAACAGTGGGGAAAGGATCTCCAGCAATGGCACAGGATATCAGGACATTTTGCCCAGGAGCTGCTGTCACTGATCTCGGTTTGCTAATGAACCAGGGCTGAATACCATCCTGAGGTTCTGTAGTTTACAAACACAGTTTACAAATCAGAAGAAAATGACAAGCTTGAATATCACCACTCAGCTAACTAATTTCAGAGAAAGCAATTACAGGCAAGGAAAGTTATTTTGAACATGCAGGGTATAAGTTTTTAATCTGAAAATAAGTCAGGCTTTAATTTTGGAAGTAACTTCTGTTCATACTAAAATTAATCATTTACTTGGCACTTTACTGGCTCAATCCAGGCTTATATTAAGAGGGACAAAGGGACTTTAAAGCTGCCCTAAAAGGAATCTTGGAGATTTGTCCTTAGACAATATGGGCAGGAATAGCTTTAAGGGCAAGTAACAGTACAATGACTGCTGTGCAGTTGAGAGCTCATATAATAAACCATCATTAACAACTGTATAAAAGTGCATTTAATATGGAAGACTGACCCTGAGGCTGGATCTCAGGGGATTGGAGGAGAGAGGAAGGTCTGAATTCAGAGCAGACAGTGACAACAGACTAAACAGCTCTCTCAAACACTGTAGATAAGATAATCTACATTAAAAATAATAAAAGTCTCACAGTGATTTCCAATAATTCTCATTAATGGCTTTGAGGAAATGTCAATATTCAGTAATACTAGATGAACTACCCTGTCACAAAGGTAGTGAGTGCCCAGTCACAGGAAGTTTGCAGGTACTTCAGTGTTTACTATGGGGTTTACATCATGTGAGGAGATTCAAAGCCAAATTTTTTGCAGGTAGTTCTCAGATTGCAGAAATTGTGTCTTCCTTACCTGCTACCACTACAATGCTAACATTAAAGCCAGGATACCTAGCTCCTAGACAGCTTTTCCAAATACTAGGGGCTTTAATTAGAAACAAAAACATATTAAAAGGTTTACTTTAATCCATAGTTAAGTAAGCCTGATAGTTATAATCTGAAGCTGCATTTAGCAGAAGTTTTGCACTGTCCCTGAAATAGGACTCAGGAATGCATTTTTGAAATAGTAACATAATGTTCCAGAGTGAAAAGATTTTTTTAATGCTGCTTCTGCTCAATATCCTTTTTAATTCACACACAGAGACTGAGAACCTGAGCATCCTTTCAACAAACCTTATAAACACTCATGTATTTTAAACAGACATTTCTCCAGCACATTAGAATGATAATTTTCTTTCACCATTTTGTAAGGTGAAGAGGAAATTTATACCTTGAACTGTCAATGTAGCCTGTGTTTGACTTTCTCCTACTTCATTCCAGGCTTCACAGGTGTATTTGCCTGTGTCTTCAGGAAACACCTCCTGGATGTACAGACTGTACTCATTGCCTTTCTTCTCAAAGTGGAAATCTTCTGTCTCCTGGATTTCTTTCCCATTATGCAGCCAGATAATTTCAGGAGGTGGGTTAGCTACAAACAGGAAGCAACAAAAATCTGAGACACACAAAATCCCACCATATGTCAGTTAAGAAAAGGAATAAGGTTGGTTGCTTTTTGCCACCTGATTCTACAATTTCATCTTGAAAACATTCAGGAATTTCTATTATTAACTCTTCGAATGCTGTGTAATGTGGAATTGTCTTATGGTTAAAATACAAATGAATAAGGGAAGCATGAATACAACAGAGAGGGAGAATGAGTTCTAGACACCATGAAGATGGTTATTAGGAGTTTCTGATACCAAAGTTCATACCAGGACTGCTCTTTCTGCAGCATTAATCTTGTTTCTTTCACAAAAAAAGCTCTTACAAGTCCACTTCAACAAGAGGACCCATATTAAAGTTACATCATTATATCATTGCATTAAGAAACACTTCTCCAGGTCTGAACACATTAACAATGGACAATGTTCAGCCAAGCTGAAGATCAGATTAGACAAACCTAGCTTTTAAAAAACTGGTTTCTAGGAATATTGTTTCCAAATGCGAAGACTCCTGCTAACAATATGGAAAAACCCACACATTCTGCAGCAGGATTTAAATTTTTTAAGTAAAACTGTTCTATAGCTACACACCTGAAACCTCCACAGTCATTATCACTTGACTTCCATCCATTACTTTGAGGTCAGTCAGGCCTTTAAGGAAGACAGGTGCAAAAGTCTTATTTAACTTTGCAGCCTGTGCACTTTCTGCCTTCTTGCTGCTCTTCTTTTCTGTGGAGTGTAAAAGAGAACAAAAGGGGTTTCTTACTGGAATTTTCATGACAAACTTTAACTGACCTTAGGCTTAACACGATTTCGAGACAGTGGTTTTGTTTCAGCTCTCAGAAGGCAAAAATAACTGAAACCACCCAATATGGCTGTTTTGCCTTACCAGTATTCCAAGCAGAAAGACAAGAAATAGGAATGGAACTGTCCTCCTTCTGAGAATTCTCTTAAATAATTGTTAACAGATATCAGAGAGTATCACTCAGAAATTACACTAATTTTCCCCAAGTATATATGATCAGGTGAAAAAAAAAAAAAACCAAAGCTACCTAAAAACTTGTAACCAAAAATTCAATACCTTTAATCACTGCTAAATTAATCTAAAAGCCCTAGGTGATGTTAGAAGTTGCTATTGTCATGACTGATGAGTTACAAATGTAAACTCACAGCAGCACAGGATATGCAACTCTGTAAGAAATTACAAACCATTTAGATTGTTAGATGGCCAATATCCAATAGGTTTGAGTTCACCACACTCCTCTCCTGTACTTCACTTAGGCAATTCATTGATGATGGTAAAGACTAAAACCTGAGGTTATCAATATGTATCACAGAATGCACTCTTGGATTAGGGCTTTTAGAATTTCTTTTTGCTTTTGAGGCTGTACAATCAAATGCTGAGGAAATCTGGAATTAAATAATTCACTCTTGAAAATCAAATCTATCTATGATATGTTGTTTCCAGTAGCCACAGTGGTTTCCCGTGTCTTGCATTCAGAGGCTATGAAACAAGACCCTTTAATTGTGATCTATAGGGTACACTAGACCAGGAAGTCTACTCCTGCTCTGAAAATCTGAGCTAAGACACTTCTGAAGCCCAAGCAGTGATCATGACCAAATGTAAAAAGTCATAAATATTTATCGGTCACTTGGATACACTTTCTGTTTGGTTTAGCTTGTGTTCAGACCTCTTACGTCTTGCCTTTAAAATGCCAACCCTACATTCTATCCACACATGAAAATACTTTTATTTTGCTTATTCCTACCTTCAAAATTTTCAAAGGACTATCAAGAACATCCAAAATAGTTTTACAGCAACATAAAGTGCCAGGCTGAAGAAAAACTACAATTCATAAAATCAGTGATTAGAAAAAAAGTCAGCATCTCACTGAGCAAGCCCACTGAACCTCCTGGAGGCAAAAAGTTATGTTTGTACTGGGGAAATTTGAGCTCAGCATAACTTTGGAAGCAGCCTGGATGGGAAGTTTTTCTTCTTCTCTAGCAAAGCTTTTTCTAGCCAAAATCTTGTCCCGCTGGCTCACGTTGCAGGTCTTTTCTTGGCACTGAGCAGTGAGACATTGATGCATGTGAGAATGGAAATATGGGACCTGAGTGAGACCCATTTGGATTGGTGCTATGGAAGCACAACTCTGAAGTGCTGGATTCACCATCAGACCACACTGATCAGTCTTAGGGCTTCCCACAGCACCTGCTTGGAAGTAACTAATGCTGTACAGAAAATAGCCCAGAAGTTGGGTGGAACTCTTCTACAGAAATAAACTCCTGTGGTTCATCGTAGCCCTCTGTTTTGTAATGTTTACCCAGAGACACAGCTTCAAAGAGCTGCTGTACTAAGCAATATCAGCACATGCTTCTTCACTGCTCTAATGCCTTGCAGGAAATTGCTTTGTCCCTCAAAGTGAAATTTTGTCTCGCAGTGTGGGAGAAATCTATATAATGAAAAAAAAGGAGGAAAAGAAGACAAAGAAAGGAAGAACAGGAAAAAAACCAGAAAAATAGTAAGACAGGAAAGAGACATAGGGAAAAAACCCAATGAAAAGTATGCTTAAAAATGTTTCTGTTATTCTTTTTTACTGAAATAATTGATAACACTTGTGCATAATATGTGTACAATATGTACAAGTCTAGAAGGCAGATATGCAAGAAGAGGAAAGCAGGGAAAGAAAAACAAAAGGAGAGGTGTGGCTCTAGACCAACAAAGAAACAGACCTGGCACCTGATCAGAAAAGTTCAAGTCTTCAAAGAAGGACAGGTAAAAGAAAAAGAGTGGAACCAACTCCCACGAAATTTAACAGTGACCAGGAAACAAATTTGTTCATAGTGGTTCTAGCAGCAATTCTCCCAAAGCCCTGGCACAAACAGCATTAAGTCTCAGCAGCACTCTACATCCCTCACAACTGGCTCTTTGCTCTGTTGTATTCACATGTCTTCTACATGTAGTCTAAATAAATGGATTTTTATAATCAAGGAAGACAATACAGTATAACAGCCTCAGCTTATTAAAAAGAAATGTGTGAAGAACTACAGAAGAGGCAGACCAAAATAATTTCCCATAAGGAATTTTTCAGCAATGCTAACTCCTCCAAAATATATGCTGCAGACATAAAAGATTCATGTACTGGAATAAAACCACCTTCTTGCACAGAGCTGCATAAACATTAAATGTAAGCAAGCAAATAATTCACAGTAATTGCACATATGAATCACAAACCCAAAAAAGTTAGGCCTCAGTCAGTTTTTTAAGTTATCTCAGGCAGATGTATCCTATGGTAATGATGAGACCCCCTGGTATGAGGGATATCAAGATTTACTGGGGTGCAGGCACCTACTTCAAAAAGAGCAAACTGTAGAACTTAAAAATGAAAGCCAAGTTGCCACTGTTAATGATCAGTGCTCAATTTTTGTAAGGGAAGCTATCAAACTGAAATGAAGGGGGCCTGAACCTGCCTCACCACTGCACAAATCTTAAAATAGAATAATGCGTGCACTACATTTAAGCACTGCATAGGTTTATGCTGACCTGGGTGAAGACCAGTTCTGTGCTTAAACAGAAACTTAGAATGGCAAGTATTAAAAAAATAAAAGTCTGTGGTATGTGAGTAGTAAAAAACTTTAAATAATAGAGCTTCAGTACAAGAAAAGTTACTGGAAAGCCTAAAGAGCTATTTCATTGGGGGGAATGAATGTAATCATGCAGAAGAACATTAAGATGGATCATTAAGTCTGAAATACTGAAAACTCAAGGCTTAGTCCTGGGACAGAAAAGAAAAGCAGCTTTCTGAAAACATTCCTATCCTTGTAAATGTATCATAGAAAAATGCACATTTTGATTTGAAGTATTGCCTGATTTCTCAATACCTCTTGTAAGGAAGGAGAAAAAACATCTCCCTATGTATTGCTAGTGTTCTTTGGAGCACAGGGAAAGTGAAGACATTTCTTTACCAATAGACACAAAAATCTGTTGTATATAAGAGCTCAAAAATTAGAAGCTATCATGGCTAAAGCGACCAGCATTCCTACACAAACCTGTGTCATCAAGGATACAGTAAATATATAGCTAGTAAGTCTGACTCCATGGCAACGTGAATAGGCTTTCTTCAAAACACAAGCATTCCCCCATACTTTAAAAAAAATATTTTTAAAGGGGATCTCTAATGTTTGCTGCTGTTGTTTAGAAGTGAATGTTAATCAGTAGCCTTTTGTACCAATAATATAATCAGAATATCACAAAAATCATCAAATATTTCTTAATGTAGCAGCAACAATTAAAAAGACTTTAGCTCTATGACTAAACTATTCTTTTACTATTCTATACTATTTGTTCATTAAGAAACCATAGGGGCTCATTTCATGTAATTTTTCTTCCTTTACTTAAAATTTGATGTTATGGATTTCTAGACTTACAAAAAATTAAAATTACCTACTGACAGCTTTGGTTTCTCACAGATGTTTTACACAAGACAAGACAGTCCATTTTAGTTCTGTTATTTAGTCTAAAATAATTGCATTTTCTCAGAAGGGATTGATACAAACATGCAGAGGCCAAATTACAAAGTCTGAATGTTAAGTATTTTCAAATTCTTCTGAAGCTTGTAAATGCTTTTAGTTGTTTATTTATGACATAGCACTATGCGGTGACTCAGTGTTTGTCTGATAAATGCTTTAACATTTCACAATTTTACGATGAAATAGCACTGCTCTACATTTTCATATTATTTTAATATATCTAAGGGCTCTTTCAATTTTAGCCTTACAGGTCTTGTTTGGAAAAACAGCAATCAAATTGATTTTGGAGTGAGAACATGGAATGCTGATCATATGAAATTAAGCAAATACCTCTTGTTCCCATCTAAGTAGAAAAGATACTGTGTGATTTTACTCCCTTTTGAAAACTCCTGGATAATTACTTTGACAGTAAAACATGTAAAGGAAAACCATACACAAAAACCCAGGACCTGTTTGCAAAAGGGTGGCTTCAAAAAGTGCAACAACCATAAAAGTTCACATTCCCTGGCCACAGCCAGGTGCTTGCTAGTTTAATATATCAGGAACAAAATCTATAACTTAAGCCAGGAAAATAGTAGGGAAGAAGATAAGAAAACAAATAAGCAAACTGCACAGATAGCCCTGGCCAGGATTAGGGCTTGGGTTTCCTCATTCCTCCAAAGTCCCTTTCACCACACAAACTCTGCTGGGGTTCAAAATCCACACACTCTCGGGGGCGCTGGCTTCAGAGCCCAAAGCAGGAGGACACAAGGAAAGGAAGAAGCCAGAGGTAAAGCTCCCAGCTGAGATACTGCAAGGCACTGTGCTTCTGGCTGCCACATCTTCTCTCGTAACACTGCAGGGTGTTTCTGCTGCCAAAACTACAGACAATAAAAATGAGGCACATCTGGCACCAGAAAGGAAATCTGGAACCTAAGGAAAATTTTGCTTGACATTAGCATAAGGGCATGACTTCATTATGTATCTATGCATCCTCAAGCTTATTCAACTGGATGTGAAAAAAGAGGAGATCTGATCTCTCTCTATTATGTTAATGCTCTCTAATCGCCTATAGCCATTTAATAGCTCCCTTGTCACTCTTAATTCTTATTGCTTTCACGTAGGAGTAGGTTCATCTCTAAGAATGAAAACAAGGTATAAAAGAGTCAACAGTTACTAGATTTTCTCCCCAGGGCAGTTAATTTTCTCTGTCCCTTTCCCTTCCCCAGTCAGCTTCTGCTGGTGCACTCAATTCCCCCCACCTGGACCACGCCGAGGCAGGTCACGGGGACATCAGAGAGCCCCACCTACTGCTCCCATAGCTGAGCTTGATAAAACACAGGTATATTTCAATCACTTCTTTTCAGACCTTGCATCTAGTTCCCTTTATTGGAGCTTACAAAAGCTGCCACGAATTTTTAACCACAGCTGTTGGTTTCGTGCAGGTCAAATCGTGTAAGATAATACAGAAGAGAACTATGATTTTCTGAAAGGTGTCTTACAGAGAACAATTTTTGCACAGATCCGTAGTCTGGCACAACGTGTAAGCCCAGCTGGAGCCTTTCTGGTGGACAGTGATCTCTGTGTCATTTCAATATGTTTTTGATAAGGTGTTACACAGGGTGATAGATTTAAAAGTCCACCACAATAATCCCACTTTTCCTTTATTTTGCCTTTCCTCAGGCTTTCATGCAACATATGCATGAATG
Organism: Rhipidura dahli; assembly: GCA_013399225.1. NCBI lineage: Eukaryota > Metazoa > Chordata > Aves > Passeriformes > Rhipiduridae > Rhipidura > Rhipidura dahli. The sequence goes on along the minus strand of VXAC01000790.1, from coordinate 666,095 downwards.
TTGGGAAACAGTAAGTAATAAGATGCACAACTCAGTGGGAAACACAGCCTGGGAGACCAGAAATAGTAAGCAAAGCATGTAAATGGTACTTTATATACCCACATGCATTTTCTACAAAGCAAAAGGAACATAGGCTTTTCCCACCACATTCCCTTAACCTTGAGGGTTATTTTTTTATTAGAAAGATACTCTAATGAGCATCCAAATCTATGTTTTAAAAAGCCACTTTCTGCATTAAATCCATAGAGATTAGGGAGAATTTAAACTGTCCGAATTTCTCAGAAAAAATACAAATTCTCAGCATATTTGGATGGCAATGGGAAGAGATACATTACCTTTGATGTCAAACTATTTCTATTAATGTCTTACTCTGTGTTCCAGTACTTATGTAATCAATTGTAAGGTAATCTAACTACAGTGACTATATCAAAATTTGGATTATTTATTAACCTGTATTAGTAGAATTTTAAGGTAAAAGAAAATGCTTTTCTTTTATTTGAGTTTTCTCGATCCAGGTTTTAAAGAGTCCTTACTTTAATCTCTGCATATCTGCGGACTGGAAATTATTGCAAGAGAAGTCTCAATGTTAGCTGTGGGTCTAAGCCAAAATAAACTTGAATTTTTTAAAACCTTGGCCTGGATCAGAATTTAGGGCTTGAGCATATTTGTAAACATATTTATATTGATAAGCAAGGGTGAGTTATTAAGTTGAAGGTGTATAACTAACAGAAAAGGGGAAAATTAATGCTGCACTGACCAGTTAACCTACTATAAGTCAATTGCACAATGCACCTGTACCAGTCTAACTGCAATTATGCAACCAACTATTTATATTCTTAGGTTAAAGACATAGACAAATCTATATTCTTGGAGAGAAGGAAAAAAAGAATCAATAACTGCATTGTGCCATTCCCATTCCCAGCCTTGCTGCAGAAACTGAACAAGAAAATCCAGATCATGATGCAAACTTTAGGAAGGTTTCCAAAGACTAGACCTAGGTTTTACCTAAGCTGGTATTTAAAACAGTTAATATTTTATGGCCATCTCTAGTCTAGGAAATTTTCTTGTTCATCTGCCTACCCAGATGTACTGAAGATGTTTTCATGTGAGCTGCAGAATGCTGACATCTCCTGTTGAAATACCAGGACTTCAGCATACTGAGCAGTGCACAGAATCACACAATTGAGTTTGGAAAGAACTTCTGGAAATTGACCTTTCCAGCCCCCAGCTGAAGCCAGGTCAGCCACAGCACTGCACAAACACACAGCCCTAGTGCAGCATCTCAGCGGCCCAAGGCCAGGGTTACAACTGGTCACAAGTCAAGGACACACAAAGAATAGAGAGTTTGCTGCATTATGTTCAGAACACCACAAACAACTTGCAGTGTTTAGTCTTACAAGAGGTTTAATTATATTCGAGGAATCTGTTTGCCAGCATCATGTGGTTGACTGCCAACTAATGCCTGGTCTGAGCCGTGCGGAAGGGCTGCCTCGGCAACATTTACCATTTATGGTGTTTAAATATCATTCTGGCTCACAGGCTAATAACTCAACTGAGCTGCAGAGAATGCTTAACTCAAAAAGCTCTGTGTGAGCAGGCTCAGAGAGAGAAGCACCAGATTCCACTAAAACCTCTCAAAGCAAGACTCAGTTTCACACTCAGATCTCGAGCTTGAAAAGAATTTCACATCCTCAAATGCTTTTGGAGTAAACAAATCCAGGCATTAAAAGATCTTAAGCTAACAGTGCTATCAACAAAAAAAAAAAAAAAAGAGATTTTGTAAGGTAGAAAATTGATAGGAAGACACACTGTCTTTCTGTGAAGTGTCTTTGCCTCAGGCCTGAGGCATAAAATTTTCTGAGAGTTTTTCAAGCATTCAAAACTTGATTTATAATGACATAAAAAAGTATCAGTCCTTATGTTCCTGAGACATGTAGGAGTATTTCTGCTTTATTAAAGATCTTAGGTTAGTATGCCATTTTGCAAACTTAGGCCATGAGAACTAGGTGTTCAATGACCTAGCAGCGTTCCTTACACATTTATCTCCCATAATTTATTTTTGCAGTTATAATCTGTGTTTTGTAAGTGGAAGGTAAGACGTAAACATCCTTGGGAGATGCTTTCACTGGAGAACTGGGCTAAGTTATAATCTGTATGCTGTCCTTGCATTACACAGAACTGTTAACCTAAGACTGACAATGCCCTAAGCCTGTACCAGTAAGGGTGGTTGGGGATATACAAAGGAGACCAAGTTCCACTTTATCTTGTCTGGAAATCTTTTCATTTTACTCTGGGCTAGTCTTCCAGCCCTACCCTGCAGCTCCATGTATGCGTCTTCTTTCCAGAGTCTTTCCTCTGCATGGGGTATCACCAGGTCATCAGCATTTTAACCCATTTTGTCTACTCCATTTATTCTGCAAACAAATTGAGTTGTTCCAGCTGACCACCGGAGCAGGTTCCCCAGGGAGGTGGTCACAGCACCAAGCCTGTCTGAGTTAAAAAACCATTTGGACAAGACTCTCAGGCACATGGTGTGACTCTTGGTGAGCCCTGTGCAGGGCCAGGAGCTGGGCTTGATGATCCTGATGGATCCCTTCCAACTCAGCATATTCTATGATCCTGTGCAACTGAGATGGCACCCCAGAAATCCCACTGTGAAAAGGCTGCACTAGTAAGAATCACATTTCAGTGAAGAGTCAGAATAGAACAGATTATCTTAGTTGGATGGGGCCTACAAAGATTATCTAGTCCAGTTGCCTGACCAATTCAGAGCTGACCAAAAGTTAAAGGCCCTTGTTTGGGACATTGTCCAAATACCCCTTAAGCACTGACAGGCTCAGGGCATTGACCACCCTTCTAGGAACCCTGTTCCAGTGTCTGACCACCCTCTCAATAGAGAAATGCTTCCTAATGTCCAGCCAGAACCTCCTCTGGCACAGCTTTCAACCATTCCCATGAGTACTATCACTGGATTCCAGAGAGAAAAGAACTGCAGTTCCCTCTTTGCTTCCTCTCCTCAGGAGAAAGCTCAATAAAGAGTTCAGGGATCACAGATACAAAATAGATGTCTGGGTTCACAGCAGATCATTTTGCAGTCAGCAGACTGAATTCCTACCTGACAGTCTCACTGGAAGCTTCTGCAGCTAAAGTGGTGTTTGCTTTTGCCTTCAGAACTGTCTGCCTTATTAATGACTTACCCTGTTTGCAAGTTATTTATATCAAATGATTTCTCTTTTGTCACTGTCACAGACAGCAACTCCATGGAAGGCCTGAGAGCCTGTATACCTACCAAATACATTTATAAGGCAGCTCAGCTGGCCCACTGCTAACAAATTCCCCAGCATCAGATACCAGTCTGCCAGGGAGAACTGCAAGAAAGGTGTTTCATACATGAACCAGGTCAGCTCCACAGTGAAAATGTGCATTCTACTGAGGCAGAATTTCACCTCCCCATGTATAGTATCAATTTTTGTGTGACTGTCCAGGTAGATTTTAATTTAATTCCAAGGAGTCACAACATAGAGAGACACCAGCTCCATCAGAAAAAAACCTGGGCTGTGCATGAGCTGAAGTGGAAGCACAGTAAGAACAGGCAACCACATAAAGCACACATGTCCCTGAGGATGCCACTGATCTAAAGAGTTACAGCCCCTTCAGCCTTTCCCTCCTCTGGAAAATCCACACTGGCAACACAATAAGTTATCCTGCGGTAACATTAAAATAGTTCTGCTCCTCTCTTGGGTGAGCAATTAAAAGGATACTGTAGTAAGAATGCTGTTAGAGAATCCCTCAAAGACAAGTAAGACTCAGATTGAGAGCTAAGAAACCAAATTTGAAGTTAGACCAATGTAAACTGGAAAGAAAGAGAAAAAAATACTACAACATTGTATTTCTGGGTACAAGTTGGTGTCAGAAAGGAATTCTAAAGCAAGACCTGTTTGGTATTTAAGTCATAAAAGATAAGGTATCTCTAGTACAGCATTGCTTGTGGTCAGTTTTCTCTTCTTGATTAATTTATATCAAAAATATCTTGAACCAAGACACTACCCTGAAAAAAAAAAGACAGAGTCTGTGTATGTGGCCCAACAGTCAAGCCTTCATTAAAATGAAGCTGCAGAGAAGCACTTCCAGTAGCACATAGCTATACAATTTTTCTACCCTCTGTTCTGTTCCTCTGCTGCAAAGGAATGATAGATGCTTCCCTTAGGCAATTTCTGGAGAGTTTTAAAAATTTAATTAATCCTATGATAGTGGGATGGCTGTATGAGTTCCCATTAGCTAATCCACATCAGCTGCTCTTGAAAACCTTCTTTGGGGTAGCGTCATGCCCCTGCTTTCAAAATTACTCAGGCATATATTTAGTGAACAGGTTTTATATGTATTTTGATGACTTCCATTTTTCAGCTGTAACTTAGAACACTACAGAATTTGGCAAGCTGGGACAGATTATCCTTTGGCCAATGCAGGACCATTCCCAACTGTTATAATAATTATCTATTTTCTGTCATTCTGGTACATAAAAATTTAATGTTCCCAGTATTTGATTACATGTCACAGTTGATTTAGGAGTAAGTTTTTTTCTCTTCTTTCTCGTCCTTTTAAATTATTTTTTTTTCCTGTCAGCATCTCATCTTTTTATTTCATTTATAAGAAATGTTAATGCTATTTCTGACATTTAAATTTTCCTCATTCTGCAAGTACTCATTCCTCATTTGCATCCAAATTTGGCTCCCCTTTTTCTGGGAGTGATTTATAACAAGAAACTGTCTTTAGAGTGCATTTTTTATATAGATGGCACATCTATTGTAACAGCTCTCACACATTTTGCTGTTGTCCTTCAGTTTTGGTCTCTAGCTGGCATTCTGTTTCACATTTGGTCCTGACGTGCTGCAAGAAGGCAATTTAAAAAAACTACCCCAAACTTAGAAGGGTTATAGCTGTTGATGAACCATAGAGTTCTGGACTGAGATCTTTGGGACACTCTTGAAAGCTTTGGGACAGATTTTCTTTGATGCTCATGACAGTTTACCTCTGACTTTTCAATACAATTACAAAACCCCTCTCCCTTTCACTTAGTGCTCTGAAACCAATTCTTACGCAGACAAGCAGTCCCACCAGGCTACTGGTCTGGAATGCCTTTTGGACATTTACTGGGACTGGACTGGCATATTTTGTGAAGTCATCTATAGTCCTTTATATTTATGTTATGCTTGAAATAAAGCAAAATGCTTTCAAATAAGCAGTGACTTTGAAAAGCTGTCACAAACACTTCATCAGTGTTGGCAAGCAAGAGATCGTTCTTTGCTTACCTTTGTCAGAAATATGGATCTCAGAGAAACAAAGCTGTGGCCTCTCAATTAAATCTTCAAAGAGAGGCTGCTTATTGCAATGATAACCTTCTTTGAATGATTAATATCTAAGAAGGGTCATTCTCAGACAGAAAGGAAAACAACCCACAACCTGAAAAGAGCATGACTGAAGGAAAAGATTCCTACCTGAAAGCTTTTCTTCCACCTGGTTATACTTTATGGTCCCACTCACACCAGATGGAAGAGTGGCAGGAACAAAACAAACTGGTTTTTCAGAAAGCATCTCCCCTTGCTGCTCTGCTAAACTGGTTACAGCAGGGACTGTGACAGGCTTTCAGGTGGCTCTAATCTGCTCATCCAGTGATCAATGAATGAGTACAGTAATCGGCTTGGAAGGGCTACAGGTTTCCCAACATAAACGCTTATGCTGGAGAGGTTGCACCGGGAAAAAAGGCATGAACAGAAATTGGTGGGAAAGAAAGGGGAACAGATGTGAGTCCAGGCAAATGTACTGCTGTCAGGGAAAGAAAAATGGGGTCAAGAGCCAATAAGCAGGAGCAGCACTATCTGCTGAATAGTGTTTGCTTACAAAGAGTATTAGGCCTGTTGTAAAACAAACAAACAAAAAACCCAGCAGTGTGAGGAAACAAAGCATCAGCAAAATGTGTGGCTGCAGAGCATTATAGCCCACAGAAACACCGTGGCTGCCAGCTGTCCTGCTGCTCTCACTCACACCTCATGTGCTCCACCTTGGAAACAACCAGGGATGCTGCTGCCTGGTATGAGGAGGCTGGAGAGCTCTCAGGGAGGGTGCAGTGGGTCAGGTATCTTGCTTGTCATTTACTGCAGAACTGCAGGATAGAGGACATTCTCCTTGGAGTCACAGCGAGTGCTCCAGCTTGATACCATACCTAGAGAAAGCTGAACCAGGCAGTCACCTCCCCTGCTGATATGTAGAGTGTGTTTGCAAAGTAAGAGAAGCTTCCCACATGCAGTATTGATGTGGATCAGCACAACGAAGCTCTCTCTGCAGTCCACAATCAAGTATACCACACTCAAATATTGGTGTGAATGTCAGGTAATAAAATACCCCTTTGACAATTTGTTTCTACAGGTGGACCTGACATATAATTCCTTATATGTCAGTGATTAGTTAACTGACAGACAACCACATGTCAGAGGCTTATCTCAGGAGTGAGGCAGACCTGAAGAACGGTTACCATTCCTGGGAGCTGGCCTTACCTTCCAGCTATATCAGTTATTACCTCCATCTGTCTTGCCTTCATACTGATTGTCATGGCCTCAGCAAAACGCTAACACCAGCTCACTACACAGGCATATCCTGAGTCAATTAACTTTTTCTCACCTCAGTTTCCTGCTAATAAAAAGCCTGATTAAAATATTCAACCACCCCAATTAATAAATTTTTAAAACCCCGTTAATAAATTAATAATAAATAAATTCATAATTTATTCATGGTCTGATTCATAAATTCATAAATAAACCTGATTATCTGCAATCCCCATCAGTATATAATCACCATATATTTCAGATGACCTGAATGTCCCCTGAATATCCCTGCTAAGAGCTTGTTGGTTTGTTTGTTTTTTAAGTAGGATGCCTGGTGTATTTAAAAATGGCTTGTATACTTATTTTTATATCTTAGAATAACATGAAAATTGTGATATGAAATGAGAAAATGTGAACACCAAATACAATAGCTTGCACATACAATAACATTAACTTTTAAAAAAAACTTATTAAAGAAATATGCATCAGCCCCAAAGCCTCCCAAATTTAGATTTTTGTGTGCATAGAAAACAACACATAAGAAAAAAATAATCCTACATTTAGTAGCAAATGATACCATTTCAGGAACATCTGTAATTGAGTGTCTGAGTAACACTGACCATGTTTCTCACCTCTCAGGTTTACTTGCATTAGGCCAATGGAGCCAGCATTTACCCTGTGCACCCACTCACCTCCACTGGGAGGTTCAGTAAGAAATAATTCTCGTGGTGAAGACATTTGTTAAGCTGTTTTTTCCAGGGAGCACTGCTCAGTCTCTGTAGTTCATCTCTACCTGTGTGTCAGCTTTGAGAAACTGCTGACAGAGGGAAGACGGCTCTCAGGGTTCAGCCTGGTCTACTTAGTCCTTTACAAGGCCAAAATTAGCTTCACCTTGATTAACTTAGTTCCTCCACAGACTACCGAATAGCTCTACTCCAATTTACTCAGCCTTCAGATCACTTACTTAAGTAGAGAGATCTGAAGTGATCTGAAGATGTCAATTTCTCACTTCAAATAAGCAGAAGCCTGATTAATTTGAATTTTTAAAGACCACTGCATTCTTTATGCCCCATCCATACGAAATGTGGGACTTTTTTTTGACACAGTCAAAAACCTTTTACAAACAAATAAGTACCTTCACTGGTTTTCATACCAAAAAAAAAAAAAAAAAAAAATTAGTAATACTGAGGTTGTTCAGGGCTAGACAGAATTTATCCTGCTTAATATTAAGGAAGAAAAAGACAACCATAAATGAATCTGAGAGTGATGACTTAGAAGGAAAGCTATGCCACAATTAGCTTAGCTAATTATCCACAGCCCAATGCAAAGCATGCTGAAAGTCCTGGAAAAAATCCTACTGCTGTATTTAACTGGACTTGGAAGAGTAACTCTTTATGGGGCAAAGGGCCTTTAAACTGTTGTTTCCTACAATAATTTCCTTTCACAAAAACAATGTAATAGACCTTCCAAAAGGCAAAGAACGCACAGAACTTGATTAGAATACATGGCATGGGGCTAGATAACACCTGTAACCTACTAGCAGATTAAGGACCATCTTACACTAAAATTCAGATGTGATTTGAACAGTTTGACATTCATTAACCTTGCTGCTAACTTTTCTGAGTTATCTGTGAGCTGAATTTAGTTTAGAAAAATAAAACAAAAAAAAAAAGAATTTTACTGTTAAGACAGACTCTCCACTCCAGGCAGTTTCCCCAGTGATCACAGTAGATATGTCCCTTCATGAGATCCTTGCTGCAGTAGATTAGCAAAGCCAAAAATGGCAGCATGATGTGAAATGTAGAACTAGACAGAGATGTGTGCAAGGACCAAAGAAGCAGGTTAAGGAAAAGCTGGATTCTGACACTGATCTGATACTGATGATATGCCAAGAACATCCATTCCTTCTTAGGTTAAACACAGATTACTTCTCACATACAAAAGGAAAATATCTCTCTAACAATGAATGAACAAACTGAGCACTGCAGGAAACCTGACATCCTTAAATCAGCTTGGAGACAAAAAGGAACTGGAGAAAGATGGGTTACAATTCAGAAACAATTTTACAGACTTTATTCCAAAAATCAATGTTTGGCCAGGAGAGGATTTTTGAAGTTTTCTTCCTTTCCACACATACAACCATTTTCTGTTGTAATCTGTTTGCACAAGCTGAGAATTTAGAGAAGCAGCATTGAGAGTCTCAGAGAACTGTAATGTCAATAAGCTTTTGATAGAGGTCCTGATGGAAAAATATATATGAACAGATAAGAAATTTGGAAATTAGATTCTATATTTGGTACTATTTTTGGCAGAAGAATCCACATTGATCTGAGTTTTGGGGAAAGTTACTGTAATCCTCATGGCAACAGGGACATAATGAGTTTTAGGGAAGAAACAGACAGGATAGCTAAAACTGTAAATATAGTGAACTTGTAGTTTTACAGCTTGTCATATATGTTCTTAATTCTGCTCTTATTCTTCCCCCTCCCTAATCCCTGACTCCCAGAAAATAGAATGGGATGCAGATGAGAGAAACTAACTCCCCATGATGGTTCTAGTCCCAGACTATGTAAAGTGCAAGAGGAATCCAGCACAGGGCAACAGTGACTACGTGACCTGAAATAGCTCAGCAGAGCACACAAGCCCAGGGAAAGGCTTGCTCACTATTGCTCCCACGTTAGCCTTGCCTGTCAACCCTAAAATAACTCACAAATGCTCAGTTAGAGGAGACTGTCCCTTTGGTTTCTGAGTCCCAGTCAGGGATCAGAAGGCCTCATGTAAAAACCAGCTCCCTCGAGGCAGACCACACTTCATTGACCCTTAGCTAATGCAGATGAAATGCTTCAGAGCAATTATAAATGAGAGCTTTGAGAAAAGATTCATTTCAGGCTTATTTTAAATTGGCGTTTTTTTACTTTGTTCAATTTTTCAGGAGGGGAGGGAGGGGAGGGGATGACTGTATTTTCAATCTGGTAATCAAGAAATTAACTCATAGGTTTACCAGAATTAGTTTGTTTTCACTTTAGCCTTGTTACACAGACAGAATAGGGGCAGGCACAGCACTGAAGAGCTGTAGACAAACACTCCAGAACACTGGTAAACAAAAACAAATCTTGAGATCCCAGGAATCAGGGTACATTTCCCACCAAACTGCATGTACAAATTTAGGGCAGGTATTATTTAATCATGAAGAAAAGGAATATTTCCCTTGGCAGCTGTCACTCAGAAGTCTGTTGGACAGGCAGTGACAAACTATTATAACTTTGGGGAAAAATCATTTGCAGGTGACAAATACCAAGTAGAGGCTTGATTGTAAAGGGAGGGAGAGTCTGAGGGAGGGGATTGAAGAGAGGTGGAGGGATAATCTCTGGGCCATGAAACAAAATACCTATATAGACTGATGCCAGGGGAGACTGAAAGAATAAACACCATGATATTGATGGATACTACCTCACTGTCGAATTTATCCATGGAATTTTGTCATCTATTGTCTTCATTTTGAACCCTGGTCTTTTAGAATGTGTTTGTTGAGATTGTAGTACAGAATTATGGCTTTCAGGATCAAATCAATTCTGTCAAATCAGCACTCTGTCAGATTTCTAAGACAACAGGTCATGTCATTTGCTTACTACAATGTTCTTCTGGTACTTTCTCTATGAAAATTTCACTTATTTAGAGTTATACAGTCTCCAGTCAGCTGATACATACCTGTTCAGAATTATATCTGATAAATCCTGGTAACAGAACAAGAATATTGGCATTTGCTATCATAACTGCAGTCCCTGGCACTGGTCTCTGTGGTCTGCCTTTCAAGAGAAAGGAATCTGCCTCCTCCCTGTAACATTCTCTGCCTCATGGGTGATATTGGTGATACTGCAGTTATTTTTTTTTCAGCAGTCCCAGTGCCTTCTTACACTGGTAAACCTCTTCCAGAAGAGCCTCACAGCTCTGTACACTAAGCCCCTGGGAAGGTCAAAGCACTAATACCTTTTTCTGAAACGTGCTTATTACTTTACGCTCCACAGTCATTAAGAACTTAAGTTGCATACACCCCCAAGGGGGAAAAGAGGTACCCAGCTGACAAAAGCTTGGAAAAAACAAGGAATCCACTTACAACCACCTCTGTTAAGGATGCAAAATTATTTTTGTTAGAAAAGATTTTAGTTTATATGATTGTAGAAATTACAACTGTCTGAGATATTCACCTTTGACTGTGACCTGAGCACTGCAAGATGCCTGTCCTGTGTTGTTTTCAGCCAGACAGGTGTAAATTCCATCATCTTCTGGTAGGGCATCTTGGACAGTCAGTTTTGCAACTCCATCTTCAAAAGTGGAATGGGCATATTGAATTGGCTGGTCTGCAGACAGAAAGGAAGAGAATTGATTTAATACATCAGCCACGAATTTCACAAGCACTTCCAGTTTTCAGTGAAATCTGGATGCCTAACACCAGCCAGCACATTAAAGTGCAGAGCCAAATCCCACTCTCTGGTGCACAGCCACTGCTCTCTAGTGACTACAGCCAGCAGCATCCCAAGCACAAAGCACAACACAGTTCCCAGACACAGCTCACCATCAGATTCACTGGGTGCTACCTTGAGTAGCAGCAAAAGCACAAAAGTTTATCACTGATTCTCTTTGAGGTGGATAAGACAAGAAATGTGTGTTTGCTTCAGACACTGTCTCAATCTTGTAATTTGCCTGAAACTAGACAAAATGCAGATAAAGCTAGATATGCAAAAGCTGTTGGGCATGGAGAAACACATGAAGTCCTCCAAGAGGTACTTTGTAGTGGAAGACAATCCAAGAGAGACAATAAAATCTGAAATGGAGGCAAGAAGCTGATTTACAGAAGCAGTCAATCTGCACTACAGTATGGCCAGTAACAGAAGGGTACAGTGTCAGCTGTGGTGATGTGACTATTAAAGAAGTTCCTCTCAAGAAACCTGTTCCTTGAATTCATTTGGAACATGCTTGACTATTAGTATAGATGGCTTAAATTTGCCTTGCTATTGTTTCAGCAACCGTCCTCAACCTCAGCCTTACTTTTTGAAATGCTTCTGTAATCTGTTTTCCCAATATTAAATAGTTTCCACTACTGACTCATCTTTGGTTGCTTTCCCAGTGTATGCAATACTTAAGACAACTTTATACCTGTGCATAAACATCATGCTGGAAATAGAAATTAGGGTCATCTAAGAGAAGAGGATGAAACAGCAGAGAAATTGTGCAGGACTAATTTGAAGATGTCTGTTGCTTGGGAGCTTATGGTCAAAAAGATCAAAATTTATTACATTGCCAAAAAAAAATTAAAGGACACAGATCTGTGGTTTCTGAGAACCAGTTCTGCACTACAAGCAGGATAAATTAAATGATGGTATAGATTTTTCTCTCATCTCTGATTTTCAAAGGAAGCCAACTCAGAAGGCAGTGGGCACTATCTGTGCACAATCTATCTGCATACAAGGTTTCATTCTGAAATACAAACATGTGCCAAAATCAGCATCATCCAGTACTTGCATATATTATAAAATGTGGTAGATGATCTTCATCCTTTACTTGTAAACCATCTGTTCGTTAAGTTAGCAAATTTTCTTATTGCATGAAAAAGTGGGGTGAATATTTAATCAACTACCCAGAAGACTCCAATTTTAGAATAAACTCTCTCCAGCCTTTGTCATAGGTCACACATCCTTATTACAGGTTCCTCTGAGCTCATTCTCCCCCAGTCACACACAGACTGTTGGAACTATTATGTTCAGCCACAGAGTTCCTGCACATGGGAATAGCACTACATTCAAATACAGACAGGGAGAGTTAAAGCCCAAGCAGACAAAGCTTTCTGGACAAGGGACACTGGACTGCCTTCCTGGTCCAACTACAGAATGTCTAACCTGACAGGGTCCTTGCCTGGGATTCTGACATTGAAACTGTTAGTGGAAACAAATGATGCTATGATGCTGGATCAGAAATACACTCAGGATAAAAGCTGCATCATTGAAAGCAGAACAATGGCTTTATATTTGTGTTGTATGTAACCAAATAAATAGGGAAAGTGTTCTGCATGGAAAAACAAAATGTGGACTCCTTCACCATGTCCTCAGATTTTGTCAGGGCTCTTTTTCGCTCCAGCTCCCAACAAAACTGGCTATATTTGAGCATTATTCACAAAATAGTTAATTCACATATGGAACAGCCTTTTCATTAGACCCCAGAAAAAGCACATAAGCATATCGGCCCTTAGGAATAACCTGCAGCAAGATTCCAAGTTACGTCCACCATACTTATATTTTGATGTAATAAAAGCAACTCTCCCAGTAGTGAAACGTTCCCTTCTCCAGAGGCAGAACAGTCAAATCTCCAGGACAGCTTGGCAGCAAGAACAATAACAAAAAATACCTTTCTGCTGGCATGTTATGCCTGAAGAAAGGAAATTTTCCCCTGGCCCATTTATTAAAAGCTTTCTGGACAAATCACAAAGCTATCCTAAAACCAAACACTACTCAGAGAATTGTTATGCTAAAGTCATGGTCATACTGTTCTTAAATTCAGCAGAAAGAGGTTCAATTAAACTTTGAGAGAAATAAAACCCACACAGAAAGCAATATGAACAGAAAGATACTTAAAACAGTAATACACTCTTTATTCCTGTAATTGCAAAAGAAGCTACCCAGAAAGTATTTTAAAAAGATAAAGTAAATTGGAGTTACACACTGAAGTATTGTCACAGGGAGCACATGCAAAAAGTTATTTATAAGGTTTGGTGAGGCCAGAACTAAAACACAAGAAGTTTATTTGCAGGGAAGTTGCCAGTAAATAAGAGAAAATTCAGAAAGAAACTCAAATAAAGTGTCAAGGGAGAGCAAAAGGACAAAGGAACCATCTTGAAAAAGCTGGAAAAAGGTTTTAATGGTAGATTTGCAGAGAAGAGTAAGAGCTTAGATAAAATTCATAGCTCAGTCAGGTAGCTCTTATTTGTGCAGTGTCTATGAATATGGAAAAACTTCTCATCCTCACAGATGGTAAGAAGTAATTACAGACAGTGCAGAGCATACATCATCTATTTTTTGTCTGATTTGACCTGAAGGAGATGTCAATCTGTACAATGCCAGGAAAAGGCTTTCAATTCGCAGTCACAGCTGGCAAATCCTCCTGGCATCTCACACAGTACTTGTATGTAACATTGTGCAACAAGTTGTTGCAAGGCTTTCAGTTCTCAGGGGGTGTGGGTTCCCTGAAGATTGGAGAAGGCAGACTGGACACCATGCAGCCTGTTCAGTATCAAGGGATGGCCAGTCTGGAACAAGCAGGTTCCTTCCTTTTTTTTTTTTCTTATTTGTTTCTCAAAGCAGCCTTCCGTTCATGTTTCTTATGATTGATAACGTGGTCTTTACTTTTATTATTTCACCAAGATATAAATTTTTTCCTCACTATTTCCCTCAAATTAATTCTGGTTTGTTACCACTGTCGTGCTTGGAAGACAATTTGCATTTGATATTTTCTAGTGAACTTTACATGTCCTGTCTCATGTGATTTTTATTTCCATGGAGTTCTGCAAAAGTGCTGTATTTTGAACAGTAGTGGGACTGCTCACAGCATATTGCTTTTTCCTCTGTCACAGAAGAGTTCAGTTGTAAATATAAAAAGCTTTATATTCCAAACATGGAGAGCAGATGCTAATACACCTTTTTTTGAAACAGAATTGGTCTGCCTGCCTCAAATTATATACTGTGAATATACTGTTTTCTTCTTATGGCTAGTTAGTTGATGGAAGAGTCTGCCATGTCATTTTTCCCAAAGCACTGTTATGTCTGCTTGGAGTAATATTTCAGGACCAGAAGCACAATTTTCTCCTTTATTTGATCGTGGATATAAATATGAGACGTTTGTAGTATCGAGCTAGGTGGTAGACAGGAAGGAAATGTTTGCATTCAAGTGTCTATCACAACAGCCAATTTGAACCTTAAGTAAAATAATAACCCTAGGAGTGTAGATGGAATTATCAACATTAAACAACTGTTTATAATCCCTTCACATTTATATCAAAATGGTATATAAATAGTTATGTCTCACAATCCTGTGCAAGACAGAAAAGCTATAGTGATATGTTTCAGCAGCCTGGAATGAAAGTTGTGTGCTTGTGTCTTTAGAGTAATACATGATGTGTCTAATTTTTATTATTATGAGAGTTTCTTGTGCTTCTGTTATGCAGACTCATCACTGCCTTTTGATTTAAGAGCAGAGTTAATGCACTGACTCTCACTTACAGAACCCTAATGGTTTTAAATCCAGCTAACTACAAAACAACCCCTAGCTGCATTGTGATATTGAGCCAATTGCAGCTAGAAGTTTGGATGCAATGTAAACATGATTATACCTGAACAGGGGCAGACTAATATGAGTTCAGTGAAGAAAGGTCAATATAAATTAAACAACCTGAAAAAAGGCATGGAGTGCATCACAGAAATATGTGGCTTATTTATGTCTAGACTTTATTTTACAGGACACAACAGTGTTCTGATTAGAACATGGTTTCATAAATGGAGTCCATATATCTATACCTGATGAGCTGTAAGTCATTTGAAAATCAACTCAAAGTCAGTCAAGTGAGACAGAAAGATGCTCTGTATGTAAAGATAACTGAGTGTAACTACATCATTCAGTGTCTAAGGGAACACTAGGAGCAAGGGTACCTTGGAATATGAAGATGAAATGACTCAAAGTTGCTCCTGAGTTGCAAGACAATCATTGCACAGCCAAACAGAGATTCTACTCACATCTGCAAAGGAGGAACTTCAGCACAGCCTTCAGACAGAGAAACAAATTATGTCCAATGGGAGAGTGTCAGAGCCTTTACTCACATGTTCTGTGTTGTAAATAAAGCACCAGCCTTTCTATTCTAGACATGGAGTTATTGGGAAGAGCCAAGGCTGTGGGAACATACCAGTCTCAAGGTCACGGTTCATTTGCCCTGCCACCTTTTTCAGTTATAGCCCATTTACTCTGAATAGCTAAAGGAAAACAGAGATCATGTGTATATAATTAATTTTAAAATAATCCTGGAGGAAGCATCTTTATGGCAAATAATGCTATTCTTTGTTTAGAACAACATGCACACACACACAAAGATAGATACCCTGGGAGAATCTGCCAAAAAGAAAAAATCAATTGCACTTCAGGAGTAAAAGAGGTGATCAAGAGTTAAGCCAAATAAATTTTTCTAGTGTTACACAGATATGGTTTTAAATTGAAAGAGTCCTTAGGCAAAGCATGTAGTGCCTGGATTTCTGAAATCATTTGGAATTGAAGCAGAACACTGAGGTTTGGGCCTAACTTTGATATTAAGAGGAAGTTAAGGAAACTTGGCTGTTCAGCTGTGTCATCAGGACAGGGTAGGAGATTATACAGTCTGATCAAAGTAAAAAATATTTTACTGTTTTTTAGTCAGCTTTAGGCAAAAATTAGAATCTCAAGAAACATATTTCTAGTTGAGAAGCAACCAGAAGAGCTGTCATTTCAAGATCTTGGGAACAGAGCTGCTAATATTGATTATGACCTGCCCAGCTGATGGAAGGGTGGAATCAAGCATTGGTCTCCTCCCTACTGTAAAGAGTGAAATATTGCACTCAGACTGAAAAGCACAAACACATGTATTGAAAAATGGATGAAGTTTAAATGATCACTTGCATTCCTATATCCACCTTAAGGTTGTTTGCGTTGTACAACTGGAATTGTGCATCTTGAGGATGGGTTTGTTGCTTTGCATGAGCAGATTAAATTAATCTGTTGCTATGTTTACACATAAGAGCCTTTTAGGGCAAAGCAGACACAGTTCAAGAGAAGCCAAAATCTGAGTTAAAACTAAATACGAATATAAGCTTCGTAACTACTTCGCATGTGTGCAGGTAGGCCCTTCCTACATATCTTCTGTGGCAATTTATACATTCCTACAACATAACTCTTGAATGATTCAGAGTATTTTGTGTGGAAACTAAATATAAATTGGGAGAGGTACCTAGAGTAGCTGAACCAGAAAGGTTTCAGTTGGTCCAAGCATGGGGATAATAACGCCAAGGTTGCGAGTTTGAGCCCTGTACAGGCCATTCATGTAAGAGTTGGACTTGATGATCCTTGTGGGTCCCTTCCACCTCAGAATATTCTGTGATTCTGTGATACCTTGCTTAGAATTCACTGTCTCTGCAGGATTACGATGCCAACCCATTATGCTCAGAGCAGAAGCTCATGCCAAAGGCATGGGGGCAGCACAGGATTCAGCACGGGGCAGCACAGGATTCAGCACAGGGCAGCAGCTGCAGCACAGCCCTGTCACAGCGCTGTGAGGGGCTGTGTAACATAGCCCAGGTAACTCACCTGGGCACATATTTGTCACCAGCAGCAGCACAGCCATGTGACACAGCCCAGGTAACTCACCTGAGCACATCTTTGTCACCAGCAGCAGCACAGCCATGTGACACAGCCCAGGTAACTCACCTGAGCACAGCCGTGTCACCAGCGCTCCCTGCTTGACACAACGCAGAACTGCGGCAACACAGACCCTGCTCACATTGCCTTGCGTGTAAAGGGTTTTCCTCAGGTGTCCCAGCAGGTTGTATTAGGGTGATTTAGAGTGCTTTGGGGTGTCAGTGCGTTCGTGCAGGTGTTGCAGAGCAGGGGATTCCTTACCATTGAGAAGCCATGTGATGTGAGGCACAGGGACCCCTCCCACACAGCACTGCAGCACAAAGTCTTGGCCTTCGCTCACAGTGCATCCTTTCAAGACACTGGAAAAGCATGGAGCAACCTCTTCAACTTTAGGCCCTTTAAAACAAAAATGAAAACAGTTCCTTTAACTGAAAGGGATGAAATTAGCTTTACCACTTAGAGCCTTTTTCTAAGTATGCTTAGATGGCCACAGTTTCCAAAATGCACATGGGTTCACAAGAGCTTACTTACTTCTGACAGTTAACAACCAGGTGGTGGAAGTCTGGCCTTTGGGGTTGACAGCTACACAGCTATAAGATCCACTGTCCCTCAAGTAAGCTTTCTTTATCCATAGGCAATGAATTCCATCTTCCTCATATATTTGGACATCTTCTCCAGCTTTAATAGGTCGACCTTCTTTGAACCACTCCACACCTGGTTTTGGCTTCCCTGAAACTAGACAATCAGATACTTGAACTTTTATGAATAGGTATTCATAATTAGTGTTATCTAGTATATATTTATTTAGTATTATTTACTTCAGTATAAATTAGGTACACTTTCCACATACATAATAATTATGACCTTAATGGGCAATACAAAAAACTATTGTCAGAAAGACAGTTTGATATTTTTGATCTCCTAAAACCTCTTGGCCAGTCCATCTCTTAAAATAAAAAAATATTTGGTAATCTGAAAAACCATATCTGAAAAAAACCCTTCTGTGTGAAAACTGTTCTAAAGTCACAGACAAAATGGATGTGAAACTGAAACACAGAAGTTTGTCCAAACACAAACCCTTCTTTACTCAGCACTGACAAAGGCTGCCCAGAGAGGTTGTGGAGTTTCCCCACCCTGGAAATATTCAAAAGCTGCCTTGGTATAGACCTGGATGTGTCTGAGGTGAGGCTGCCAATCAGGGAGAAGGGTGAGTGAAAGCAACCCTGGTCAATCTGCAAAGAGGATTCTCAGGAGAGCTTCTCAGATTACTTATTAAAGTGCATTAAGGACATCCCACTGTGACTCCCTGCAGACACCTTTGCCTTTTCGTGTAAGAGTTTGTGCTTTGGGTCCAAATAAAAACTGGATGGTTTCCTTTTTTCCTCTACAACAAGAACTGTATTTCTCTACCAACCAAGGTCATGAATTAGTTAAAGCCTGTAAAGTGTGTGAGATGCTCTGACAAAAAGCAATTCACATTTTTAGTAGTATACCCGAAAAATAAACTATTCAAAATGTGTCAGGATCTTCAGAATCTTTTCTACGCTCTGTATGCTCTGGACTTCTGATAGAAATTATATTCTGTACTCATGGGACAAGACTTATCAAAAAATGAAATAAATTACCATGGTGTTGTGTGATTTGTTTTGGGTTTGTTTTTTTTTTTTTTTTGCCTCTAGAGAAATAAAAAACCAGTTTCTTCCTCATTTATGTGAACACTTTAAAGTGCAAATGTTATTTAAAAAAAAACCCAGCAGAAAAATGCTTCCAGATTATTTTCTAAAATTGCAATTAAAAAAAAAAAGAGAAGTGTTCCAAGTCTATTACCCAGATGCAGCAAAATGTAGCTCTCATTACTCTTCTGAGAGGTTAAAACCCGTTCAAATTCTGTGGAACAAACTCTAAACCTCCCTTTTAATTCTGACTTGAACATTTCAGCTGTTAGGAAGCACTCAGATCAGCCTGACCAAATATGAAATGTAAAAATAGATGCTGCAAGGGACATGCAGTGACTGATTGTGTTTTCTTATCAGATGATTTTTTGGCTCAAGGGTAGTGTGACTAATTACAGTTCTGGAAAGTGTGCCATCCATTTTTCTCTTGCACCCTCATATAAGAGGGCCTAAAACTACCTCCTAGAAGAAGCAGCATTGGTTATGTTTGTGGAAACCCCAAATGAGAGAGGAGATGGACACCATGGTATAGGATGGTTTGAAAACTTCACCAAGTGTTGTGGAAACAGCACTGGATTCTGCATCTGTTTCCAAAAGGCTTTAGGAGGAGAACAACTTTCAAAGAAGGAGGAATTGCTTTCCACTTCCATACACAGAAATGAAACCCCTTTCTGACTAACCCCAGGGGCTGCAATTTTCATCCCTTTACCTTTGCTCTTGAATTTAATCTCCTGGCCTTCTGATGCTTCCAGGCTCTGCGGATGGATCTCAAACTGAGGGGGAATTCCCAGGGGCTCCCTCTTCTCCTCCATTACAGATCCCCGAGCTCCAGACCTGTTTTCTGCTTCTCTGCTCCTGGGACTGACATGCTCTGTCAGAGGTGGAGTTTGTTGAGCTGACATCAGGAGCTGCACTGCCCTTTTCCTGTTTTCAACCTGTCTGATGGAAGTGGCCTGGGGTTCTGCCTTTGGTTCTGGTTGCAGTTTGACAGATTGTAGTGTGATGGTGCTTGAAGTTTTCTGCAAGACCTGAGGTCCCTTTTTTCCTTCTTTATGTTCATGAGAAGACACTGTGTTCATTTCTTGGTTCTCTCCTTGCTTATTTTCTTTGGCTTCTCTGGTGATGTAAAAGGACTCTTTCTTTGCTGATACCCTGTCTTTGGTTTCAACCATGAGTTCTGTGCTGCTGGATTTCAGCTCTTTAGCAATCCCATTGCTGGTTGCCTGTTTAAATTCTGAATTTTCAACAGCTTTAACGGCAAGTGTGGTTGGTTTCGATGGCACGCTGAAGGAAAATGAGAAGTTTGGGATACGTGAAACTGTATAAAGACTTATTATTATCAGCAATGTTATAAATATATAAGCCTTTAGCAAGAAGGTGAACTGATAAGCCTTTAGATTCTTTCATGCAGATCAAGAACATGGGTAATACAGGTAAAGTGAAAAGCTTCACAAAATGAAGTCAGGGCTCAGACACTGTCTCAACTCAGGAATTTCGCGATACAAGTCCACTGCTCAAGTTCTAACATGTTCTGTGAGTCAGACATTATCCTTGCATGCACTGATTTAGATGGGAAGCAATTGCATGAGATCTGAATGACCATGATGTAATACTACTTGATGCTTTAATAAATTGAGGTCATGTACAATTATAGGTCAAAATGTCACATAAAATACTTCCCTAAAGGGAAATGAAAATGTAAATTGGGAAGTGATTTTACTATTTCTAATTTATGGCGTCTTGTAATTCAGGTAACTTCAAAACAGGACTGATAGGAAACTTGACCAAAGTCTAGGAGAGGGAGAAAGGTTATTGGCACATTAAAAACTTGACTGGATGTAACAGTATCAGGTATGGATTTACTAGGAGGAGTTTCTCAGAATTATGATGGATCTGCTGCTCAGTACTTTGGGGACACAAGACTAACTGGGGACTTGAACCAAAGTCTCCTTTACTGAAGGTGACTGCTTTGATCCCTAAGTTATCATCTGTAGAGCACTGTGTCTGTGTCTCTCACTCCCACAATATTACTCCAAGGCAGAATTGGAACACCTTTCAAATAAGGGCAGTAATTTCCAGCCCAGCCCTGTTTTGCTACTCTTGGTGCCATTAACTCATTCTCTCAGGGTGACTTCTGATATTTATTGGGGTACTTTCTTCAGCTGGAGTCTGATGTACTGTTTGAGATTTGTAGTGACAACTTTAAGACTTTCATTTTACAAAATATCTTTTTTGTAAAAAAAATACCAAAAAAATGAATAAATGATGGAGGTTGCAGAACTACTCTGGAGAACCACAGGCATGGGGAGTTCCGCCTGCAATGCTTCACAGTTTCCTTTATACTAAACTTACTTTCAAGTATGTTCCTAAAAATCACACAGATCTGAAAAACAGAATAGCACAGC
The DNA here is from genome assembly GCA_013399225.1 of Rhipidura dahli. Lineage (NCBI taxonomy): Eukaryota > Metazoa > Chordata > Aves > Passeriformes > Rhipiduridae > Rhipidura > Rhipidura dahli. Next base: position 644,996 of record VXAC01000790.1, on the reverse strand, counting down.
ATTTTCAATTCCACTTTGCAGTTAGGACAACGTGAATATGCCATTTTGAAATCTCGCCCAGGGCATGTGAGGACAGATAAACATCCCAGTGACTACAAAGAAACTGGCCTTCATCAAAGTATCTTACACAGGCAGCCTTGAACTTTTCATTCCCGCATTTTCCATTCATGAAGAAAAGTAATTTTAAAAAATAATTTTAAAATATTATAGTAATTTAATTTAAAAAATCTTGATAAGGGCCTAAATACTAATTTTTTCTTTCTTGTTACTTTACCCCTACTTCTGTATGTATTTTCAGACAACAGCAAATACCAGGGCCATAGCATGTTTAGTTTATGACAGGAAAGAACAACCAGCTCAGTACTGACAAGGTGCACTCAGGCTGTTAACTCCAAAAAGGAAATTTGACCCTCTGGTACAGTGTACAGCTTCTCCTTACATAGCTCATATTTTTCAATTTTGCTTTCCTGGAGCAGACCAGAACTCTGTATTTCATAATGTTGCCACCAGTTCCACCAACTTTTTCCTACAAGTCTACCAGGACAGCTGATTTGGGCAGCAAGAGAGAATCTTATTCCAAACAAACATTTTCTTACTCCCAAATACAGACAGACCCTCCAAAAATTCATCACTTTGTGAAGAAAGCATATGCAGTAAATGTTGAACTTAGTGCACTACAATTAAATAGTCAGAAAAAGTACTCCAGTAGAAACATACCAAGGTGGCTGAATGTATGTGTCGGTCTTATCTGGACCTGAAATATAAAAGAAGAAACAGGTAAATTACACACATACCACTGTGCAAAATTCCAAAAATTTGAAAGATTTTAAGCAAAAAATATATTTAAGAACCTTCACTCTTTCAATTTTCAATCCATCGAAGTCAAGATTGACTATCACCACAACTGAAATTGATATGGACAACAGGAAGCTGCTCAGGTGAAACACAAAGAGGTCTTGGTCCATTTTGACACATCTGAGTCATGTTCTCACAACCCTGCAGAACTAAAGGTTCAGTGAGCCTCAAGAGCTCTGTCAGGGGAGAGCAGTAAGGAAGAGATTTCAACTGGGAAGCAGCTTATCAAATTTTATGATAACTCCACAGAGTTTGTACAGGGGGAGAAAGACAAACCATGAATCAGTCCTACACCTGAGGGTGCTCACAGTGAAACTGCAGCTGTCCTTTGGCTAAAACACAGAACCAAGTCAACAGGAGTAAAACCTCCTAAAACCTGGATCCCCTTTGTAAACATTTACCAACCCATTTGCTGTGTAGCAAGAATTATCACCTTTAGCATGAAAAACACAAAAGCTAATGCATCACATTTCTTCACTTTGCAACACCACCAAGAAATCTGGGAACATGGCTGGGCCATATTGATTTGCCAAGGTGCCTCATCAGATGCACTGCTAGAACTGAGCACATATTTTATTTGCCCACAGTCAGTCCCCTAATTTGTAATCCTCCATGACAGTGTTTGTTTCTCCTGGGGGCAGCATGAGATAATAAATAGTTGCGAGGAGAGAAATACCATTGTAGGTCAAATACCAACCACATATCTCCATTAACCCCTAATTAACATTTCAGGATGCAATTTGTTTTCTCCTGGTCAGATCAAAGTTGCATCTATATTGTTGTCAGCTGTGAGACTAGAAACTACAGTAGAAAGATATGTAACAATATATTTGCAAGATAAATTTTTCAAGTCACCAACAAACACTTCATAAAAATGCTTTCAGAGTCTCTGCCTCAGGGAAAAGACAAAATCATGTGATGGATGATATCCGGATTTCCACTGTGTTTTGCAAGCAAAAATCCACATCTAAATGCTTGGACTTGCCAAGCCATACAGAGTGGCCTAATGAATCTATTTACACACAAACAAAAGTTGCAGTGAGAGAGGAAAAAACCCATTGACCTCATTTTAATAAACCTGCCAATAAACAGTAGCAGAAATATTGAAATTAAAAACTGAAAAGACTGGATAAATGCAGAAAAGGAAGCTTCCTAACCACTAGTTGCAGACAAAAAAATACCATGCAACCCTGTCAATTAAAAGAGTATTTCCTCCTCCCTCTTTACCTTCCACTCAGAAGAAATATAGCTACTGGAGGAAAATATCTATATATAAGACTGCATGTCTTTGAAAGAAAATGTAGTATTTCTGAGCCACTTGATTGTCTGCTAACATCTTGCAGCAACTCTGACAACCTGATATAATGGATAGTGAAAGAATTAGGTATTATATATTGTGGTCAGGTAAGTGGAATCATCCAGTTAATCAAGAGCATTGAAACAGAGTGCCCTTTTTACCGACCCACACTAATCCAAGAAAGAATGCCCACATTATTCAGAGATGTGGTCAGCATCTGTAGCAAACATATACCACAACTGACTTTGTGACCCCAGTTCTCCATCATCTCTCAAGGCAGATGTAGCCATTACAGAACAGAAAGCTCACCACTTCAGGGAGAGCAATTAGGGATCGAGTTTTATGTTTAGATAAAAGGCTTATTGAAAGGAACAGCCATTTCTCTAAAACTACTGTTGAACGGGCAAACTATGGAATCTTCTTCTACAATGGCTTCATCAGGTTGTAACTTACAGATAAAAAGTACAGCTTTAAGTTGTAGAAAGGTTAGCTGTGGTTCTGAGCATTCCAAATGTACATCCACTTGTTATTTATATTCTTGATACCTTACAGAGTGACAGCATTGATGTGAAACTAAAAGTCTTGCAACAAAAGACTCACTGCTGGCTGCATATGTAACCCACTGACCTCATGACTGCAGTTGAAGTCAGCAGCTGTTGTTTTAATTATTTAATTGGGTCCAGTGACTGCTTACCCACTGACTGATGATGTTCCTCTTCAGTGTGCTTGCTGAAGGCTGTATGGAACAGGACATCCTACTTATGCAAAGATATTTGTTTCTTTAACAAGCAGAGAAATAGGCAGGGTTGGGAGTTGAGGAGCCTGAATTTTAATCTTATTAAACTGGGTTTTCTTCTCTCTCACAATTTAGAATTATGCTCCTTACTTTACTTTCTTAGTTCTACAAATACAGACAGAATTTTGCCTCCCGCAAGGGAGATGGTATAAATGTGCATCTGGTGCTAGTACTCAGCAAATACAAAATTAATTACTGATTATAATGACAAGGACCAGGTTCCATTTGCTGAAATTCAAATCTATGTTCAAAACATAGAAGTCAAAATCACAGTAAAAGTGAAAAGGTGTTTTTAAAGGAAGCTGTTACAAAGCACTTGGATAGCCTTTTTTTCCCATGAACCAACACATCTACAGCTGTAGCAGGCTCCAAGCTATCACAGCACTGTTTAGTGAAGAGAGAGAGAGAGAAGAAAATAATGAGAAAAAGTCAACGTTTCTTGTGAATGTTGAGAACACAACCAGATAAATTTAAAAGGAATGTCTATGGCTCACTTTCCTCTCTCCTGCAAACCCTTTGCTGTACCTTGAACAGTGAGCTCTGCAGACACAGATGCCTTCCCAGCGCTGTTCACCACTGTGCACGTGTAAATTCCTGAATCAGCCAGCTGAACATTTTGGATCTCCAAGAACTGGATGCCTGTTCTCTCATACATGTTGAGACGCTCATTTTGCTGTAACTGAATATCACCCTGCAAGTATCATAGGACACCATGAGACAGCAGCTCTTGTTAAGAGAAGGGCAGTAAGAATTTTTTAGTAAAACATTAAGTCAAAATTCCTTTCTCCTATCCTTTAGCCAAATTCCTTCTATGAATAATACTCATATGGTATAAACAAAACAATAATTTGTGTCCAAAATTCTGTAATTCATATCTTCAAGAGGCTTTTTCCTCTATTTTTCCACCTACTCATCTCATTTTGGTTTTGGCCTTTCCCTGTTTATTATACCCAGATTCCTAGAAAAAATTCTTTTCATTGTATGTGAGCTCAAACCAGTTTTATGTTCCTGTTTGCTCCAGGAAGTCAAATGCTTTTAAGCAAAAGCTTCCAATCTGGAGAGTAGTTCTCTATCCCTCAATAGTTACACTGGAGTTAAAGCCAAAGATATGGCTTTGAGGCAGGAAGAAATGTGTGTAGGTCTGTGCTCTCTGTTACATAGAGTAGATGATCACAAGGACAATTTTTACCTTTAAATTCTACAAAGCAATTGACCAATACTTCATTTGTTAGCACATCAGTGCTTCTGCTTCAGCAGCAGCCATCAAGAATGAGTGCCTTGCTATCAGACACCACAGTTTCTCCCATCCTAAGTTTAGGAAGGGAAATCCTACAAAGCTACAATTTTACTTGGGCAGTAAACATTTGAGAAACATCAGTGTTTACAGACACTGTCATTCTTGAAGTCTATCAACTTACTGCTATCTGGGTGCTGTTTGTCCTAATGGAATTTTAAAAAGCTAGTTCACATCAGGGGCTGGTGATGATACAGAAGCTTCTGCTCCTTATAACTTAACAAGTAAGAAAATTGGAAAGAAAACAACAAGCAGAGTAAGATGTTTACAAACAGGATTATTCATTAGTTCTGAAAAGTGCAATTTTACTTGTTGATAAAGCTTCCATGCTGCAGGGAAGGTGGTCATCTATTAGTGCTGCAGCAGCCAGATGTGGTCCAGCAGCCATGTAAGTTCATTTCCATGAGGCACACATTATAGAATGTGATAATCAATAGCAGAATATATAATATAACCTCCAGCAAACTGCAAAAAATGTATGGAGAAGTACCAAAGTGTAGATCCAAACTGCTGGATTGGTAGTCCCTACTTCCCGTTTACCACACAGCCCTGAACAAAGAGAACTGAGTGACAAATCCTGTTTTGCACGGAGCTGCATGTCTGGAAAACCTGAACAAGCCTGGTGAGACTGGAACCAGGCTGTGGTGCAGCAGCTGCACTGCAGAGTCCCAGAGAGCCAGCAGGTCCCACAGAACTGAGGGCAGCTGGAAGGAGAAGCAGACTCCAGATGGAGCCACCAGCTGAAGGAGATGTCAGTGAGTGCTTCCACAGCAAGAGGCTGCTTGTGTTCAAGGATGTACCCTGACATCCTTGTGTTGCAGACAAGGATAAGTCTGGAATAAAGTAGAAAATGACCTGGAAGCATTTCCCTTTTGTCTGAGAAGTTTTCTGAGAGTTTGTTTTAGCTTCTTCCCCATTGCCCCCCAAACCTAGAGATACCAAGAGAAAATAGAAGCACTGATGAAAGTTGGGTTTTTTTCTGTTGACTGGACATAATTGTCTGTTGAAGGCTGAAGGGGAGCAGAATGCCCTCAGAGCAGTCATATATTTGTCCTTCCAAATTAAAGAAAGTAACTCTAATCCTCTAAAATACTGACAGTTCTAGTAAAAATGGCATAATCAGTGTAATACCTAACTATCACATGAAAGCTCTCTTCTTACAAACAAAAAAAGTGTTTGGATATCTTGTGTATGCCCAAAGGGACACTGGGACTTAAGACTTCAATGTTTTTTTAATAGTCTAGTGATTTCAAATACTGCTCATATATATGTCTTTTCTGTAAATGACAGATACTCACAGTTTCCAGTTTTACTGCAGGTCTGAAGTTGACAGCTGCTTTTTATGTCCCCTATTTTCTGTCAGACACTTTTCTCCTACCAGTGTTTTAGCAGAGGCCAGACTGAAACAGTTGAACAGTTGTTCATCTATCTTGAATTTTTCATTTTTAATTTGAAAAAAACAATCGTGTATACCAAACCCCAATCATATCTGTTCATTCCTAAACAGTTATTTTTCTTTTCAATTCAATTTAATTTCTTTGCAAGCATCATCTTCAATATAATGTACAGGTAAAATCCAATGTGAATGGTACAGAAAAGGAAGTCTATGACTGAGACATTGACATGGAACTTGGGAAATAGAGCTATAATTTTCACAGCTGTCAGAGACTCCTCTGTAACCACAGTTGAAGCTTTAAGTCCTTGCAGGCCCTCCCAATAAACCAGAGGTAGTGGTGGTATTTTCATTCCTTGTCCTTTGTCCATTTCCCTGACCTATTTAGTAAGGTCTTTGGGCAAGTATATCCCACACTTGGTATTTTTTAATGGAACCTCAATGTAGTTCAGTGCTTTCAGATGGTTTTTGTAGAAATATTTTCAACAATGAGACACATAAGGGAGAAGTTTAGACTGAGAAGAAGCACTATCATCTTTTGTGAGTTTCTTCAGCATAAAAATGAGGAAGAATATGGCTTGCCTTGTATGTAAACTCTCACCATGATCATTTGGACTGTCAAGTGCATTTCATCCTTTCAAGTCACAAAATTTCAAAAGAGACAGAAAACATAATCTTTTAGGGAAATCATACCTTAAACCAAGTTACTTGAGGCTGAGGTCGTCCTGTTATTTTACATGAGAATTTGCCTGTTTGGCCTTCACGCACAACAACTCTGTTGGGTTTTGTAGCAAACTTGGGTGGACTTTCTCCCCAGATGCTTGGCCTCTGCTCCACAGATGGAATGGCAAGTCTTCCCCTGGAAAGGCAATTGACATTCTGGTTTTACAAAAGAGCTGGAAGCTGTTGTGGTTAGAGCACATGTCAGGAAGTATTTTAGACCAGTGGTCTGCCAACAAGGGTATATAATTGTGGCAACCTATGCTGTAGTTGCACAATGCTTTTCTTGGCCAGTGGAAGAAATGGAAGTGCTGGTGATGACCGCTCTTGACTTCTCGTGCAACTAAACAGTGTTATGTTATGCACCCTCATCTGGCATACACAGAACAGATCTTGGAGAAAATTTCAGTTGTTTATAAGCAGAGCTGGGCAAACCAAAAGGTAGGAAACACTGCATGCATTTAGTTTTCCCCATCTTCTGTTTCTTAGTTACCTCCTAAGAGTTTATTTGTGCATACTTGTTCACTGTTCACAGGTTTTTATCATGTAATTTGTTTTGCTCATGAGTGCAATTGACAAAGTAATTTCTGATTTATGAATCAGCACTTTGGTTTTGCAACATTTCTGACATGTCCTGGTAAATATCTTTGGTCTGGGGAAGACTTTTATTTGTAATCTCATTTGCTAGATTGTTTGCAAAGCAAACATGATGAGGGCAGAGTCCCAAAGTACACCTGTCCCAGGTGAATTACTGTCTAAGTGTAAATGCCCAGCTCTACTTACATGGCTGGCATAGCTGGGAAATGACATGTGGGATGAAACTGAAACTGCATCAATGACTGCAGTCCAAAAATGTAAACAGTTACAAAACCATAAAACATCAAGCAGTATTATAGCATGAAAAAAACCAAAAAGGTGCAGCTTCAGGTCTGTAAATGTCAAAGGAAACACACTCACTCTTTGCTCTGAAGCCTTGGTACAACAGACACATTAGCAGATGGCAGATGGTGATTTCTTTTTTTTTTTTTTAAACATTTAATTTCAAGCAAACGGAACCATTTTCAAGGCCTTCTTTTCCAGATGGCCTTTTACCACATGCAAATAAGATGTGTCAATACCTCACCATTTCTGCCAGGTGTCAGATACTAACAGAGACTGCATCGCCTTAGTCCACGGTGCTGCCAAGACATGGTGGTTGCCATATGGGCAGCTTGAGGTTTCTAAGCAAGAGATGATACCAATGAAAGGATTTACATGGACAAGAGGACCAGCAAAAAGTATTGAAAGAAAGGTGATTGTAACATGCTAAAATGAAAATCACTTTATCATATAATTAAATATCTGATAGCTTTTAATTGTCATCTCCCTCATACTACCCCTAAACAAGAACATAAATTTTTATTAAAGAAGTCTTTCTGTAACCATCTTTCAGTTGTGACTCTATATATAACATAGGAAAAGAAAATCAACTACTAGCTGGCCTGCAGCTTTATGGCTGGTTCCTAGACATGAAAAAATGGAAATTAATAATGTATATTTCTTTTTCTTTTCCCCTCTCCTACCACAGAGTTATTAATACTGAATTGGAGGAAAACACAGGAGGATGAAAAGTGGGACAATCACTCTAACTCTATGCAACACAATGGATTAAGATAGTGCTTTGTAAAGTCTGAATATACAGCAAAACTTAACAGCAACCTCAACTGTCCTTTCTTGTTTTGATTATTGTTTATCCTGTGTGTATGTCTCTAGCTTATTTGCAACACAGAATTTATCATGTAAAAGCCTTCCTGATTACTCAGTTTTACTTACCATTTGCACTCTTGTAATCTCAGTTAATTTTAAAATTCAAAACAAACATAAACAATGTTCATATCAGCAATGAAATTAAAATCTCCAGTTTTAACTCTCTGTATTCTGATCAGTAATATAATCAGAACATGTATTTTTGCCTACATCCAGAGCTACTCAGTGCCAGAGATATAAATCAGAAAAAATTCTGCTTATATTCAAACTATTTATAAAGAAATTAATTCAGCTGTTGGAAGAATTAGGCCTGGGGCTTTCAAAACAGTGATATTTGGGTAATTGTAAGTGCTTACTGAAGTGCAGAAAGTACAAGTAGGCTTTTGTGTGCCAGCTTACATCACCCCATCAACCCATTCTTGGTAAAGTTACTCCAAACCAGAAGAATTATTTCTTCTAGACTCCAGTTTACGCACTGTGTTGCTTGGAAATATTTAAATACTGTGTGAGAGAATGCTGATTTCAGTTGCTTTTATTTCTTACAGATGACTCTTAAAGCAGTATTTGCTCTGGCTTTAAAAAAAGACTGTTGGGTCATGGAAGTTCTGGGGAAGGATCCTTGAATATTGGAGAGCAGAGAAGAAGGTGCAAAATTCCAGCAGAGGAGGGGGCAATATTTAGGTATCAGCAGGATGTTCTGTTTTCAGCCACATTAATTCCTCAGTCAGTGTGCTGGAGCAGTAGCTGTACATCTTCCTGACTGCCTCAACCATTCTGCTAAGCCAGCAGCTCTCACAGTAGCTATTTTGCTTGGGATAAATGGAGACTTTTAAAAAGAGTAATTTTACTTGTTTTCCTACCAAAATATATTTAAGTGTCTGTTAAACAATATCTAAGCCAGTAGACTGCTTACCCAGAGGTTTTGGCACTGGATGGCAGGCTGTATTTCATCAAGGAGTTTCCTGTAAGCATAGGACAGAAAGACAGGAAGTCAGAAGTTCTGTCAAGCCCATTGGGAATTACAGAGACTAAAGCCTACGTAAAATATGTATTTCTCCAGGTTTGAAACATAAAGGAGGACTGCAACACCTACAGTATAAGGCTAGTCCAAAGTTAGGCCCTCCAATTTCAAAACCAAGCTTTATCCAAGTTACTGTCTAGCTCCTGGCCTCAGCTGTAACAATGCTGCAGATTATTAATGAAAAAATTAGTTTTTTAAACAATGAAACACTGTGTATAATTCCTACAGTGCACCAGTACTTCAGATTAAGATAGCAGGAGGTTTTTAGACTGTGAAAGAGGTCTCGCTTTAGTTGGTCGGGTTTTCAGTCCTGTGCCAGCCCGAAGTGCCTCTGCTGCAGATAACACGGCTCGTGTCTCGCTGCCGTGCGCAGGAGGGAGATGCCGCGGGAGCCCAGCGCCATCTGCTGCACACGGAGCCCGGCCCGGGGGACCCCCGGAGCCGCAGCAGCGACACACAGCTCCGGGGCTGTGGAAAAACACCTGTTCTAGAGCCTTAAAAGAGCCCACGTCACTGTCACACAGGACAGCCATGCAGATGGAAAGACTAGATCATGTTTCAATCACTCATTTTTCAAGCAGCAGGCAGCCCCACGTGGTTATCTTTACAGAAAACAGGAAAAAAAAATCTGTGCTTTGCTGTCTTGATGCATAAAGGGATTTTAGCACAAGACCATATAATTCTTAGACACTGAGAAATTCAGCCATTGGGTACTGCCCCGAAGTTGTTTTGAACTGCAGCAAAGACCAGGTCAGAAAAACCGATATAAAAACAACTTTTAAAAAATTCTCCACCTCCCTGTAAATTGTCGTTCATAAAGTTGTCCTAACTTAAAACGAGAGGAAAAAAGTATTTCACATAATTTTTACAAAAGAAGGCAGTAGAAATCACGCCAGATCTATGCATATTTCAGTATGTACTCTGAGGAGATTAGAGTTTTTGCCTCTGAATAAACACAAACACTGACTGTTTCAGGACTGCTGCAGATATTTTCTTTGCTTCAAGAACTCAACACAAAGTTGTGACCTGAGAGGTTTTGATATTCAACAGATCTCTGACACAACCAAACTGCAAGAGAGAACCAGTACAATTTACTTCAATCCTTCCCTGGCTTTGTGTCACTCTTTAAATTTTAAATTTGGCAGTTTGCAACTATCTAAAATGCAGATATGGTCTTAAAAATTCCTGGGTTTGATCTTGGCTGTTTCTTGCATGACATTAGGCATGTGGTTACAACCAGGCGTGCAGCTTAGCAGTTTCTGTCCTGAGTGGTGACTTCCATGAAAATTACAAAGTTTAGAACAAAGTCTTTAAGGTTAGGAGCTTTGTTTCCCACACACCATCACCCACACCTGAAACAGAATTCACACACAATCTAATTGTAGACGTGTAGTTCCCTGCACAATGTCTCAACCTGTGCAATGCAGGAAATGAACCTTACTCTTGTATCAGTGAGAAAGGACGTACAGCTGGGATTTTAACCAGACTGTTTAACACACCTTGTTCCTTTACTTAAACTCTGTAATCCTCACAACAACAGCATAAGAATCTTCTTACCTTCCACTGTCAGTTCCACAGTCACCTGACGAACCCCACCATCATTTGCAGCCTCACAGGTGTATTTGCCACCGTCACCTTCCTGCACACCTTTGATGACCAAGCTGAACACCCCCCGGATGCTGCGGTCCACGACGTAATGGTCTCCCTCTGGGACAGGATGCCCATTTCTGTACCATGTGATCTGTGGCTCAGGGTAGCCTCTGACCTGGAGAGATGTGAGAGAGAGAGAGGAGAAAGAAGGTAAACTTCACAGATGATTGTATCAGGAAGAAATGTTGAACGTTTAGCAATGCAGTGGAAAGTTCTTGACACGGGAGCTGTTAAAGACATATTCTCCACAAGCCAAATGGCAGAAGATAATGAAATGAAATGAAATGAAAAAATACTCTTGGATAAGTCAAAATCACAAGACTAGTCAGGCAGAAATACTTATGCAGAAGAATTTCCGACTGGAATGGATTCTCTGCAAAAACCCAGTGACAGTGCCAATGAAGAATCCTGTCACCTGGGTCCCCACTGCTCAGAAACTCAAAAAAAAGGGCAGTAATGCTACTACACCTCTAAGTATGCAAGAGTGCAAGGCTGTTTGACCAAATATTTCTAGCATGATTGCCAAGGATTGGGCTTGTAATAAAAATATGAACACAGCCATAGTTTTCAAATGTGCTGAGATATAGTATCTCCTGACAATATACAGGCAAAAAATGCTGACACATACCAAATTTTGTCTTGATCTTCAAAAGCAGAAGAAGAAGCTGCAATCTGAGAAAGCATCATAAGGGTCATTTTCATGTTATGGTGGGAGGGGACTATTAGCACGTGTACATAGGCACACAAACACACAGCTCAAAGAGATTTCTTGTCTACCCAAAAGAAGAATTTTTGTCAAAATGAATCAGTTCTGTTCTCATTAAGTAACAGCCATATTGGTATATCCCTGCTTGCTATGGCACTAATGATATCTTCAGATTTACAGGCAGATCCTTGGCTGGTATAACTGAGATCTGAGTTACTGATTTGCAATTGAACTCTTGAAACTTGATGAGGATCTGTGACTTTCTTTAAAAACAAAATGGGAAAAGCAGACATACACCAGCTTCTACCAAATAAAAAACTACTCAGGCAAAGGTCCTTCCTCTGTTTTGTGTGAAATACCATCCTCTTTGAGGGTCACTTTAGAATGTGTTAATTGTCAGCAAACTTGCCCAATCATTGTAACAACTCCTGATTGCAGATTCCTTTCCTATCCCCTCTCTGATACGACAACTACTACATCTTCTGACTCTTTGATCCTTTGCCTACAAGTCATGAAGTAACTGAGTCGATCAAGATGAGCTGGGATGAGTAATAGTCATGGCTGTGTTTGCTCACTGGGAAAGAAGCAATGTTGCCTTCTGAATTACCTATCAAAATCTGGCAACTGAGCAGGAAGTCCCTTCAACCTCCAGGTGGGCAAAATATTGATGATCTGTCTTGGAGTGAAGAAGGCTTGGCTGTGGCTTGGGCAAATTCCTCCCAGCATTTTCCTCTCAGTTTCCAATTCTCATTTCAGCTCTGCTTTCTCTAACTGCACAGCATTTACTTTCCAAAAGACAATCTTTAGCCAAACCTTACCCATTCTTGGGTTCTCTTCTTTAAAAACCATTCATTTTTAATCCAGCCCCACCTCACTCCAGCTGGGTTTCTCATCTGCTGCGGCTTAACCTACAGCTTTCAGAAATTATTTGTCTTCTTGTCTTTAAATCTTGAGATATCAGTCCAGACAAATTAATTTTGCCAGTGATGTGGTGACCTCTTCTCCATGGCACTACTTATTCAATATTAAGGACATTAACATTTGCCAAGCACTGGATATGCTGAATAAACTGGAGAAACTTTTCACTTCTGGTATAATTTCTCAAATTCTTTCTGAGTCTATCTTTAACTAAGCAAAAGCCATGTTCCCACAAATTGTGGAATCCTGCACAGTGGGGAGCTGATTCCTGTTTAAAAATGTCACAGAATTTTTCTAAAGCTCTTTGTGGCCATGTCTTTTTCCAGTGCTTTCTGAAAAACAGCAGCTCCTGCTCATCCCAGACCCCTCACCCTAATCCAGCATATTGGTTTGGTGCTTACTCAGAGCGCAGGCTCCAAGGAATATCTTTCTCAGCACATTTCATTTTCAGAAAAAGGGAGTTGTGAGGCATCAGTATGAGACTGCTACAATACTGTAACTCCAGGTAGTTGATAATTTGCTTACTGTCACAGAAGGTGACTTGCACTAAGTAACTGTTTCTTACTATTAACTTGTCAATGCCCTTGTACCTATCTTTTCATTCTAGATTGAGAAACCAACAGAGAGATTAAGTGATTTACCCAAAGCCAGAGAGTGTATTGGAGTGGAGTTACCACTTTTCATTTTTACTTCACTATATATTAAGATTTACTTGAAATGTTTGAGGCAAAAGTGTTTTCAAACTAATTTATCAAGTATATACTGTACAGTAAAATGGAAGAGTAGCACTTCAACTGATGTGAAGACAGAACCACCTTTTCAGTGGTTCTCTCTTCACATCACAGCCTCTTTACTAGCATTAGTCCAGCCACATCTGTTTACAGCTGCTGAGATTCTGGCCTGCAAATGAAAGTCATCAATTACACATCACCTAATATATTTACTGTTTTTTCCAGTTCATAATAATTTCTTCTGGTTATTTCATTGACTTGTTCAACCCAGCTTCAAAGGTCCCAAGCATTAACCTTCTATCAGTTGTAACAGGGAACAACTGAGGTCAAAACAATGGGAAATACCTTTCTTCCTTTTTGATTTTGTTTTAAAATATTCTTAAGTCCCTCTTGGACTGCACAAGGTCATTTCTAGCTGATCCCTCAAGCTCTGGTAGACCATGATGTATGTACTTCCAGGATCACATGGCTGAGGCTGCATTAAGTATTTTTCCACTTCTTCTCTGTGTCTTTCTTTTATACTTGCTCTGTCTATATTATTGTGTTCATCCACACCTCTCCACTAGGGAAACGCTGCACCAAAAACTACAAACACAGACAAACAACATTCCATTTCCTTTCAAAAAGTTGAGTCATTCCCTTCCCAAACTCTGATTTCTTTTTCTTTCATTTTTTTGTCAAAAATGAAATGACAGGAAAGCAGAAGTTTACAGAATTGCTCTGTTGCAAGGATTTATTTCAGGTTTGGGTTTGGAATGTGTTTCAAACTGAGCCAGCCCTCTCTGAAATACATGGTCTTGCCATAAAAGTGTCAGGGACCCTTAAACAAATCACTGGTTACCAGGTTTTGATCCTCATGGATCAATTCCAGAACTGCAGCAGGTTTTATATTCCTCCAAACCTTCCAGAGCTCACTAAAAACATCTGCCTTGAATAAATCCACAGCAAAGAGAAATTTATCTGCTTATTTAATGCCCAGCAGCAGCATGCTATAACCCTTATTTACAACTTGGCCTGTGTGAGTATTGCCAGTCCCAATGAGGCTGCAGCTTCTCTTTACCTGCTCTACTAGAATAACAAGTGGAAAATTGACAGCAAGCAGCAAATAACCATTGTATTAGCACAAACACAAGTTTTTGAGTTCTTGTCTGGACCCATCAATTTCTTAGAGCCTTCCTGAAAAAGTCTGCTATGGTAAAAGAGTCTTTCTGCTCCACGCATCAACAGCAAGTGGAAAGAACTGAGAGAGAACCTGTGGTGTGTGAAACTCACAGAGTTTAGGTTGTTCTGCATCTGGGTCTGAGAGAATGCTATTGAAAAGGAATGGTGCTAGGTTCCCAAAGAAAAGAAACAAGGGAGAAAAAAATTTAAACAGATCCATGGAAACCGTACGGTACAGGACAGTATTATTAGAAAATGTGTCCCTACAAACTATTCTCCACTATCACAAACCAAAAGGCATTCAGTGACCACCAACACCAAAATACAGTGATCCTTTTTCTTCAGTGATCCTTTCCTTCTCAAAAGCAGAGGAAATATTTTCTAAAAACTGGTCTCTATCTATGTTCCATACAAGAGCTGTTTATATACCAATTTCAAAAAACACAGGTTTGCCTACTTAAACAGAGTTGCTGTAGCAATTTAAGGTAGTGGGGTGCACCCTTTTGGCTCACATTTTTAACCTCAAAGTCATATCCTTCTTTGTAATAACTGCTACTGGACCCTGTGAGGTCAACAATGAACATAAACCCCAAAAGGAATCCGCCATACGTGACAATAAACCAAGGTGTAAGTGTGAAACACTGATGAGGTGTGTACTGAGTGTTGTTCAGTTTGACAGTAACACCTAAAGACTATTAGAAATGATGGCAAACATTACATGACATATTCCAGCACAACATCCATTATACTGGCTGAGGTGTTCAGTGCTTGATATTATTAAGGACTAGATAAATGTCCCATTTTGTTGAATAAGGTCACACAAGCAACGAGATCAGGAAGAAAACATCTAACAGAAGTTACTGATTTGCAAATCTCCCCAGATTACATCACATACAGACAGGCACATCAGAAGTCATACTAAGACTGGCAATCTTACAACTGTTAAGAAGTTGCTATTCAAAATAACTCCCCTCATAGAGATGATTTCATATGCTGAAATATGAATTCACTAATGACCAAAATTCCTTTCAAGAGACAATTCTTCTCCCATGAAATAAGAATTTTAAAACATCCAGATTCTGTCAGCACACAGCATTCAGTTGTGCTGCTATTTCTGTGGACTACCTTTGCCTTAATTTGCCAAAGTCCAGAATTAAGACTTATGTGTGTATAATCTTAAATCACTGAATGAAAGAATCAGTTTTATTTGGGTGGTTCAATCCATCTAAAGAAAATTGATTTTGAATATACATTTAAAAGACAGAAATATTGTCTATTTCTGCATGTAGTGTAGTTAGCACATTTACAGTTAGAATGTAGTGTCTGGAAGCAGTAAAACAACACAAAGTTTGGATGACATGGGTAACACGTCATAAAAGAAGAATGGCAGTAATGAGAATGCTAAATGTTTTCTAATGCATATAGGTATCTCCAATGCAGAAGAGAATAAATTAATTCCCACATCCACAGTGGATTGTGCAAGCAATAAACTTTCAAGATAAATTGGCCAGTGGGTTTGTAGATGATGTCTGTCAGCAGTCACCTCCTTGAAAGGAACAGCAGGTGTTTAGCATATTTGGCTGCCTGCCTATCTTAATGTTAAGGAATGTCAGAAATTGAGGAAAGCTTGAGAAGGCTCTGTAGCCTGTTCTCTGTTCGGTGCCCATCTTCAAGAACAAACCAGCAATTTCTGGAATCTACATATCAGTAAAGGCCACAGAGATCAGAAGCTGCAAAGGAATAAAATGATGATAGCCTCAGCTAGAGATGTCAGATGTTACCACTGAGCTCCCAAATATGTGCTTTGGACAGATCATTGGAAGTCACTAGAAGGAGATGTCAAGGCAGATGTGGAGAACTGCTCAGAATATCTAACAAAGTCTGACCTTTATTCTGCTGCCTGCAAGCCTGGCAAAACAAATACTCATTACTAGGGGGGAGTAAAATTCTTGCACATTTTACAAAACTGAGAGTAATAAGCCATCAGATTGTATCAAGAAAGCAGCAGAACAAACTCCATTAAATAGCATGACAGATTTTGCAAGTGTAATTCTAATCAAAGAAGTAAAGATACAAGAAAAACCACTGTATAGCACTTACACTTGAAATGTGGTTGAGACTGGATAGTGTGCCTATTCTTCAATTGTCTTGATATCAGCAAAAATAGATTATTATTGCCTTTATGGCAAGTTACATATTAGAAGGGCTCATCTGAAGGTCATAAGGTTGAAGGCTCTCATGCAGCCCCAAGAGATTCAATCCAAACAGTAGCAGCTGTTCTGTGGATGTGGCTCATCCTAGCTCCTACAAATAAAGAGGTGTTTCCCATAGTCATCAGAGGGCCAGTATCCTCTATTTTGCTCAAATCAAGAGCCAACAGGTTTTGGCCCTGGACCTTGATCAAAAGATTTGTGAGGGGCATGAAGCACTTGAGAGGAAACTTAGCAGAGGATGCTACACCATAACATACATTCTGTCCATGCAGACAGAGCTGTGCTGTCAAACTAGAGAAAAAAGCCACTTTTTTTTTTATATTTCACACTGCTGTGAGCTCTTAATTTCAGTCTTAGGAAAGAAGCACTATAAAACTGTTGAGACTACAAAATGAACATTGTAACTACAGCCCACCTAATAGGTGCTGTATTTTGATTTAAAATTAGATTTTATTGTTAGTGCAGGTGGGAAACAGTTCTAGACAGTGCAGCTCTTTTTAAATCTTGTAACAAAGTTTCTGTTAGGCTCAAGCTGCAGTTTGCTTTAACAAATGAACCGCAGATGTTCTTGATAAAGGAGAGTGGACATGATACATTGTTAAGCTCCTTGTGAGACTTTAAACACACAAAAACCATATCTCAAGAATAGTTTATCCCTTTTTAAAAGCTTGCTTCTAAAACAGAGAACTTGCCTGGCAAGGTTAAACATGAAAATGTTAAATATTTGGAGACTTAGCTATGACCTTGCAAACAAAGTGGAAAACCTACCTCTTCTACAGAGCAGTCTAGAATTCACAGTTGTGTCATTAAAGCAAAAATGGAATACAGAGTAGGAGCAAACATGCTCACTCCAAAGCAGTACCTACAGTACATACAAGAGAAGCAATGGTCATTTTTAAACCAGGGACGTGTTTTATTTTTCTGCTTTGCACTTATCAATGCCAAATGGCATTTGACACTTTATAGTCCAAGCACCAAACACAAGATCATTCTACAGATGGCACCCCAAAAATTTTGGTTTTGACTCTTGAAAAGTAGTTCTGCATTATCTGTTTATTCAGTATCACCCTATTCACCTCCTTTTTGCAGATTGCAAAGGTTCTGAACACTACACATACTACCACAGGTCTTTAGGGGAATCAGTTTTTATGGTGCTCAGCAGGGAAGAATTTATGACCTATCCATGGAAGACATGGTCTGCTAACTGAAAAGCAGACAGCAGCTGCACATAATTTCTTCTTCAATCTTCTACATTTAATCTTTTTTTTTTTTTTTTTTAATTCAGGGTCAAGATTTCCCAGAGGTGCACAGTGTGTTGTCTTTGTGCTCAGTCACCAGAGTATAGCCATTTGAAAAAAGCATTGCTATCCCAGGTACCATAACCTCAACAAGTCCATTTGTGTTGTATTTTTTTTCTGAAGGACTCAAACAGAATTTCAGAATAGCACTGGGTGTCAATCTGCCCTGAGTTTATCTAAGTTCAAACACCAGTCCCAATTTATGCAGCTCTTAACAGAATGTTTAAGCCCTATTTATGTCTTTTGGAATTAATCATATATACAGGTGCTTTTCCTAAATTAGATTTCATTTCATTTAAAGAATAAGTTTAACTGTATTGCTTCTAAAGTAACATTGTTGCAGGAGTCTTCAGACAGCCACAAAATAACCTGAGACATCACTCAACTGAAATACAGAACACTGCCAAGATGGACTCTACTCTTTCCTGTACAGAGGACATGAAGGGGACACACTGCATAGAGAAACACATCTGTGGAG
Organism: Rhipidura dahli; assembly: GCA_013399225.1. NCBI lineage: Eukaryota > Metazoa > Chordata > Aves > Passeriformes > Rhipiduridae > Rhipidura > Rhipidura dahli. The sequence continues at coordinate 626,719 of VXAC01000790.1, read as the reverse complement.
CTGGGATGTCAATCAGCAACTGAATCAGGGGCTGTAAACATCTGTTACACTAATGGGGGCATTTTCACACAGCTGTTGCTGTCTCAGGCTGGCAGAGCTTTTCTGATGCAGTTTTCATAAATCATTCTAGCAGCAGCAACATCTGCCTTTTTACTCTCCCCACGCTGTAGCCAGCTGACGTGTAGCCAATAGGTGCGTGACAAGAGTTTTATGCAAACCACCCATAGAGTTCACCTGGACCTTTTTCCTGTAAGTACAAGTTTTCTGAACTTAATATGGGATTATAGGTAGACTGAATCTCTGTCCATCTTTAGATCTTTTTTATATTTGTATGTAGTCATTGTCTGATTTTTCCAATTATTAAAAAGCCTTCCTCTAGGCTACCAGTTCAAAAGTCTTAAACCTTGGATAAAATCTAGGAGAAAGCTTAGGTTATTTCCTCCCATTTATTCCACCATGTGCAACTTACTGCTATGCCTTAAATAATTAAGATTTCTGTACAAAATCCTATTGAAAAACATCAACTGCTTATTAGCAACTGTCAGTGATTCTTTTATCCTGTAATAATCTGTGAAATTGATAAGCCTTCCTAACTTCACACATAGACTTTTTAATAACATCTTAGCAGGAGTAACTCAGACAGTACAGTGTACGAATGTCTGTGTTTAAAATAAAAATAAAAACCAAGGGCTGAGCAACAACAGTTTAAAAGGAAAAGCCCTCAAAGCACTAACTGAAATACTAAGTATAAATTGCTGTGACCATAAATTTCTAGTTCAACAGTTCAGGATAAATATTTATAGACATGCTGAGTTCAAGAGAAAGTTTGTGGGCTCACCTCTTCTTTCTAATGCTTTCTCTCAAAACTAAAATTGCTGTGATCTTGGTAAGACAAACACACACGTGCACTCAAAAGTAGCTGTTTGGGTTGTGGAAAAAGTGCTTGCTCTGCGTGTGCTTTCAGTAGAGCTCCACTGAACTGCAGTTGCTGACATTCTACTGAGGTCTGAACAAATCCAACATCGTGTTCTCCATTAAACCTATGGGCGTGCAATAGTCTCCCAGGCAGGCAAACCTTCTGTTCATTTGCATATTCCAACAAACCAGCTTTGAGTCAGGGCTCTGAAGACCCAGTTCTGGCATTGTGAATGTGGTGCTCTTAATCCAACAGCAGGCATTTAGATAGCTGTGATATTTGCACCTACTGCACATCTTACCTTCCTCTTCCAAAATCAGAAGATCTTTATCTCCCAAAAGGAAAGGTTCATGTCTAGGATACCGGATGAGAACTGAACCTCTGGAAGACAGATATGCAGCTCTGAATCCATGCATGTATCTCTGTACTTCTGTGTCATCTTGCACAAGACAATAAATCTCACCATGCCTTGGTACCCCACTTAAATGTGAAAGGGGTAACTGTGATTATTTCCTCTGTTGTTTAAGCTAGAAAGGCCACCAGAGAAGGATCCAGCTCTGCTCTGGACTGTGTATGTGTTAAATACTGCAGACAAACACTAGGCCTCCGGTTGAAGTAGGCTGTTTAAGTGGTACCATGAAATGAGCAGAAATCAATAACATTTGTCAGAGTTCTTTAATCTGTATTTCCAAGATTTTATCATAATTTTTCTTCCAGTGCCTTGGCTTTGAGTATAACTTTGTTTTGAAATATTTATATTTGCCTTCCTGCAGAGACAAACTGCTGAGTTATTCTTTTATAAAGGAACACCAGAATTTGTATAGACAAAAATAATCAAGCTTAAGTATATTGAACTCTTGTTCCAGAGAGTTCACAGAACAGAAAAATTCTTTATTCACCGTTTGCTAGTACAGGAGTGTGATATAAATGAGTTAGGTTTCAGACACAAGTTAGATTTCATACAACCATGTGTGTGCAAGTGCTTTTACAAACCTTTTACAAAACACTGTGCACTGCATTAATATTCTAAGCTTAGCAAAACCAATTTAAATAATACATATGCCACAACTAGAGGTTTGCTTGTGTATTATGTGAAATACGGAAAGAATGGCAGAATCTCAAGCCACACAGTTATGATTTGACTCTACTTTGCAGCTGGAGGAAAATTACCATTCTCATTCAACGTGAATTGAGAGAGCACAGAGCTGGATGAAGTAAGCTCAGTATGCCATTGCCAAAAGGCAAATAACCATGAGCAGAATTATTTAATTTGTCAGTCTTTGCATCCCCCTTTTCTTTGGGCTCCATGTGCAGATTGTTGTCATCTTTAAATGAAAAATTGCACTTGGAGTGCAGCAAGACTTTTAATTAGTGTTTTAGTAAGCTCAGCTGTTGTATTTGTAATATACAGTATATTCCATACAGTAACATTTACAACAGTATTTGAAAAAATAAACAGAAAAGCAAGGAAAATTCAGAAAAAGATAAAATAACTTATTTTTCCATTTTGCCTCATTCTTCAAATGATTTAGAAAGGTCTCCATCTAAGCAATAAAAACAATGCAAAGCTGACTTTGATTTTGTATCAGTTTTAGCCATGGCATTTTCAGAAGACAAAGATTGCTCTGTTCTATCCGGCTACAGGTTTACAACAATGCACTGACTTACAGACAATAAAGCTCCCTTCACCATCAGAAAACCTGTAATTTTTTTTTTTTTTTTTTTAATGAAAACCTTTGGGTTTTCACTCTGTCTATTCCTAAAACTTCTCTGAAAAAGAAAGGTGTAAGATCTTAGATAACCTCCAGAATCTCACTGCAACATATTCTTAATGTGGGATGGCTAGTCTAGAAGCCAGGTTACCAACTTGTGAGTCAGCAAATATGATTTAATTCCTAACCTATAGCCTGGTTATTACATTTCCTAGAAGAATAAAGTCAGCCTATTTAGGCAGGTAATTCAAAGCCCTTGACCTGGACTAGTCACCCCAGGGATGACCAGTCAGTGAAATGCCTTGATTTTCTGGCTCCAGCCAGCGCAGAGCTACGACGTGTAACCTCTGACAGCAATAGGAGTAGCAGTGTCTCCCTCAGCAAGCACTAAACCAGCACATCGACATCTCTCCTCTTCCAAAGCTTATTTCCCCAACATAAGAGAAGAACACAGAGATGTGTATTCACATGGGATGTAGAATTATGAACTGGGATGACTTTTGGCTTAAGAATCACGATGAAGGCAGGTTTGTCCCCAGACACTAAACAGTGAACTCTGAAAGCTTAGGTAGAAAAATGGATGCTGTTTCAGGCCCCTGCCAAAGATCCAGTAACCTCTAGTATCAAGATAATGTCTTACAGACTGAACATTAAAAACTGAACTGGAAACCCATAGAAGAACAATCAGGCCTCACCTACTTTTGCTCCAGACTGTATCCTCTTTTGGGATCCTGACCTGGTTCATTGTTTGCCATGTCTGGGCGCATCAGAGGACCCTGTCAGAGCACATGGCAGTACCTGCTGGGAGCAGACCCTGCAGGACTGTGGCCAGCTGGTGATGGCACAGCCACGCACGGCTCCTGTTCGGCTCCTGGCTCATGCTCCTCTGGGGAGCAGCCAGCCCTTGCTGCTCCCTGTCAGACAGATGGGTTTCTCCCCCTCATGAATGGGTTGAATTCACAGCAATGCAATTTTCTGTTCAGCATGCACTTAGATACTGGGGAGTCCAAATTTTACATGGAAAAATATTATGTTGTCTGGTTTTGCCCAGTAGGTTTCCAAACTTCATACTGTATCCATGAGTGAACAGAGCCAAGTAACATATCAAAAGCAGAAATTTTTAGCTTTGGAGTCTAGGTGCTAGAGTGAGCGTGGGCTGAGCAAAACCACAATGAGTAATGATGTGTTTTGATTATAAACCTTCTCCACATGTGGCCTTCTGCAAAGATTCTGAATGCATCATGCTTGCTGTCTATTAATGACTACTCTCTTTTCCCACAGGGCAAAGCAGAATTATATCAAAAAGTGTGACCTGGCGCCATTTGGTGCAAATTCTCGAGGACACTTTTACAGACAGTCAAAAGCATACTTTGCTATTTTATGTGGGGTTCTCATTGCTACATATGGCACTGAACCCTCCCCTGACCTTTCTGGTTTTATCAGCCAAATGCAGGCAAGGGGCTTGAAGTTCAAAACTTGTTTATGATGGCAGAAAGCAAATATATTGCTAGTTTGCCAAATGCACATCTGATGATAAGCACTCCAACCTACCTTTAGGGTGAGCTAGAAAAACAAAATTTAAAGCTTTCTAGGTAGACACGTATTTCTGGAAGTAAAAAAAAAAATCAACCAAAATATTTTTCCCCCCTTTTCATAACTGTCACACCACTACAGGCTATTGCAGCACAAGGAAAAGAAAGTCAACTACTCTCCATTCTGTTACAGTTACTAGATCTTTTTTAACTTCCAAACGTAACAGGACTGTGATAAGAATCAAATGCGCAATTCCCCCAAAAATCAAATTTAAAACATCATAATGCTAAGCTGTTGTCATATTTCATGTACTACTAAGAACGTTTATTTAAATAAGAAAGCGCAATGCTACATGATGAGTTTTATTGCCAGTGGAATCAACCACAACAAAGACTTAGACACTGACCCAGAGGAGCAAGAGAGACTAGTCTGGAAAAGATGATGATATTTTTCAAATTAAAAACAGAACTAAAGTACTTAATAAGACATTGTTGAAATTTGAGAGATTCATGATTAAACATCATGGGACAGAAAACCCAAGAATTATAATGACTGGTTCTACTCTGACCTGCACAGATTCAATCTCTGGGCATATCTTTGTTCAGCTATTTAGGATATGCTGATTAGCTGTTTTTCTCTTTGGAAATTAGTTAGATTTTCTTCTATTCCTTTTTCCGATACTTGCATATTATCAACCCTAAACAGTGGCCTTTATGATTAGTCATGGCATTTAGTCCATCATTATCTTTGTAAAAGACTGAGCCTCTTTTACATCACAATATGAATATTTTATTTCCTCAGCAAATTTGTCAACACATAGTTTAGGATTTTTTTTTTTCTGATTTCTGCTTAATGACTATAGAAAAATAGCAAGTCCAGAAATCCCTGGTAATGAAGTAAATTTTCTCAAAATCAACCCTAGGAACATCCCTATGGATAAATTCTTAAATAGATACTCTTTTCCTCTTTAGCTGACATAAAGCCAGGCTTTAAAACAACACATTACACTAGTAGGTGATCACAAAAAAGACTCCTACAATAAACGTGTCAGAGCAAACAGTTTGTTGGTTCCCCCAAAGCAAACTGGAGGCAGGTAGATGCAACTAAATCACACAGATTTTTATTGTCGGCTTTGTCATGTGATTTTAATTGCTTCCACCTCAAACTCCAACGTATTTACAAGGACATTGAAGAAAAGGTAAAGAAAGAAAGAAAGTGGTGACCAAGAGCAGCACAAATTTGTGGTCTGGCTTCAGCTAAAACAATGTTGGTTTGGGTAGATACTACACAAAGTAATAGAAGATTCTCTTTAATTCCATACATACATTAGTTGTAGCGTTTTAAAAATCTTCTGTTATTATTACCATCACAATTATTAAATTATTTTTGATATTCCTTTAATTACAGCAGCTCCTACCAGAAGAACCAAAAATAGGGAGCCAATCTTTCTGGCACTGCATGAAGCAGAACTCCTGTCCCCAGCTGGTTGTAGATAAGCAATTAGGTGGCAAAGGAGACAGAAAGCAAATAGAACAATGAATGTGATAGGATCAAATAGCACATTTCTTCCACAGTTTGGAGGTGGGTGGGTTACTGAACACAGGCTCAATTATACAAAAGAATAAAACCAACCCTGAGAAAAGAACAGGGATATGTATGTTCAGTGTTCCCCAGTCATGGCCTCTTTCCTGCACAGAAATTTTGTTGGGGTGGAATTTGAGGATATTCAGCATTGTCTAGGATTTCTGAACATCTGGTTGATCGAAAAAAAACCTCTGCAAAAGGTCTGACCAAACTTTGCTGCCAAACATCCAGAAGTATTGGCTGTTGCCTCAGTGCATGCACAGATCAGTTGCAGGGGACGGTGTATTAGGTCCAGCACTTTTGAGCACCATCACATGCTCTGCACACAGACTACACAAGGAAGGCCTAAATGTTTCTTCCAGGAAAATCCTGAGTATATTTATGATGGCCACAGGTGACAGGAAGACAAGTATGAAAGGAATTTACAAGAGACAGAAGTGGAGCTCATGGGCCACCAGTCCTGCCTAAAACCTAGAAATTTCTTGAGCAGCAACTAAAACATCTACAGGTTTTTCTAAAGGATGTAACATTTGCAAGGCAGGAAAAATGGGTGTCAACACATGGGTGCTTGTGTCAGTTGATGAAAGGAAGTGTGTTTGAATAATTCTGGGTGTAGATGACACTGTGTGGGGAAATAATTTTGACTGAATCTCTCACCTTAAGCACTTCCCAGTAGAGCAGCCACTTCCACTTTGGCCTTGTGTAAAGCTGACAGTGTTTCTATATGCCAGTATAGAGTTACACAGTAAAATAAACCCAAATAAAATGATGTGTGCGGGAAGCCAGTTTGATAGGAGGTCAATTACACCAAGGAAGAAGACACAGGAGTAGAAGATCCAAACAGAAAACAGTGTGCAATAAGCTGTTCACAGCCACCCTTTGCATTTATTTTTGTGTTTGTGGGGTTTTTTTATTTTTATTTCAGCATACTTCAATGTCTGTCTGATACAAAATGTCTTAGTAACTTCTCAATGCACCACGTTTTTCCCAAGAATGTTCCAGTGGTACGTGGAAAGGAACATCAAAATCTTCAGTCAAGTAAAGAACTTTTTTCAATTATTTCCCCCTCAAAACATGCCTCAGTGTTTCATATGAGGTTTCTGGGAGTATCACAATATCACAGATCAGCACGAGTCCTCTCACAGCACTCACTTCCATCAGACAACTGTCTCCCATGAAAACATGGGTCTTTCCTGAATTTCTTCCTTATATGGCTGAGAACAGGCAGCCCTCCAGAAAGTTCAGATCCAAAGCCACTGGCAGCTTCATGGAATTAGCTGCCCAGTACATTTTGTAATAGCAAATATCTCCTGCCAACAGCAAAGGATGTTGTGCCATGTCATCATCATCTGTTGTTACATGGGCTTCTCTCAGATCCTGCATCTGAAATTGGGCATGTGGTGTAATAAGGCATGCTTCTGGAGTACCTGCTGACTGAGGGTTGGAAATGACACACACAATGCTGCCTTGAGCCCAAACCTAAGGGAAGATACCAAAGGTTTTGCCATGCACAGCTCATGCTATGCATGTAAAAAATGCCACAGTTAAACAAATAGGTTAAAAATTAGTTTTTCCTTTAGCAGGTAGTTGAAAGAATTTATAAATGCTGTGGGAGTGTTTCCCTTTAACACAGTCTCCATTGTTGCAATGCTTCCCTATTCTTTACTTCTTAACACACTACATAAATGGGTCTCCTCTCTATCCCAGAACAGATAGCAGAATCACTGCTGATCATCCCATTGCCTCTTGTCTCTCACTGCCTGATCCCAAATCATTTTCTCAGGCATATTGCTCCAAACAGTACCTGTGCAACCACCAGCAGGAAAAGCAACTCAAATTGATGCACATCACTGGACTTAACTTATTCAAACAGATGCAACAGCAGGATGGTAGAAGGACAACCAGAAAGCACATTAAAAGGGGCAGGATTTGACACTGACCTGGCTTGCCTTAAAATTTACCATCCAGCTCCCTTACCTGGAGGGTGGTGGAAGGGGAAGGGCAGAACAGTAACTACTCAATGGGGCACCAAAATGAATGTAGTACCCCAACACCTACTCAAATCATGAGCTACATGAAATCTAGCTCCCTGGGATTAGAATACCAGACTAGATTTAGTAGTTTGACATCTTGATTCTGGCAATGGATCATGTATGATGGCTCACATGAAGCAGAAAACCACCCATACTGCACTGTTGCCAACAGTGCAATGCTTTATCCAGAAAGGAAAATTCTTTCCTGACCCCTAGGCAACAGGTTTGTGGTCTGTAAAACATTTGGCTGTTCCTCTCAAGCAGGGCTGTAGCAAAAGTATTTTTTTAAACTCATCAAATTAATGACCATCAGTAGTACCCTCAAAAATTATACATGGGCAAACAAGGCAGGTTAAGTGCTTGCTGCATTCAAATGCACAGTTTAACATCCAGTGCTCAATACAACAGAGAAAGAAGTAGCTTAAAACAAAGCCTGGTAACATTTTGGCTTGCTCTTCTTTTCCAGGGGTGTCTTAAAGGTTCTGACAGATGAGCTAAAATGCCTTAACACAAGGCACAAAATTACTGTCTTGAGCTGTTCACCTCACACGTGATGTGCAGCTGAAGAACAGCACATCAGTCGAGTCCTAACAAGTTGAGAACATACAACACAATTTCACAATAATCTGGGATGGTTTTCCTAAAAATCACCTCAGCAATTTATTGATGAACAACTGCAATGTCCATCCAGCAGATGTTTGGGGAGTATCTATTGAAGGAAACCTCACCTTTGCCTTACTAAGTGTTTCAACTCTGTGTTCCAAGCCCAAATCATGCTCATACTCTTGAAAGATGGTGATTTAACTTTCTGTGCTAAGGAAAACTGAGATCTGCAGTCAAATATAAATAAAATTCCTGAGATTTTAGTAAGAAAATCTGGGTGGTAGTTTAAGGAACAGGGAAAATAAAATCCCATTAAAGAAAGTGCCAGTTTCTTTCTACCTCAAATTTCCTACCTTTATGGGCTATTTCTCAATTTCTACACTCTCTTTGATCTTGAATTGCCATTTCACACAACTTATCTAATAATGCCGCTGAAAAGAAAACCAACAAGTTTAATTCTGGGGCCCTCTCTTCCTTGTTCACTTAATGAGAATACAGGATCATCACAATATCAGATTTATATCCTGTCTTGGATTCTAAAAATGTTTGTTCTTTCTGATAAGATCAATTCCACTGCAAAGAAACTCTTTGAAGAAAAGCTCCTGTCTAGCCATTTAAAAAACTTTTTATTTCTCTTTAGCCTGAGTCTGGTTTAGTATTTATACTCTAACAACATATCATAACATCTGTAGCCTATTTTCCAGGATAAAAAAACCTAAGTATGTTGAGTAGTTTCTATTACTAAATCTTAATAAATTGTTTTTGTTAAGATTGTCATCCTGAACCTGTTTTTCTGAATAGATCAACTGTCCTTCTGATCCTCTGAAACATTAAAGTGGCAAAAGAAGCAGCATTGTATTACCCAGCTGAAGATGGAGCCAGATGATAAAAGCTCTGCAGGCTGCTGCAGCTGTTCAGCAGCAGTACCTTTCAAACTGGGCTGTTGTGCTCCCCCTCATTTTGCCCATGTTACCAGAGTAGAGCACAAACAAAATGCTAATGCTGTCACCCCCACTTCAAGGACAGAAAATTCAAGGTTTTGGCCATGCTCATATACTGAAATGCCAGAAGAGATATTGAGATTTTTCATCAAGTAAGTCTAACCCAGGACTTCAATCAAAGTTTTGTTCCTTCAAGGAAATTAAACTTGACAGTTTAATTAGTATTGAATTTGTGTATTTTTTCCAAGCTACTAAAAAAACCCCTCAGACTTCCCCCTTCCAGTCTTCAAAGTGCCTTTAAAAAGTGAATAGTTGTCCCTGGAAAATTAACACTTTAAAGCCAGATATAAAAAAAAAAGAAAAGTAGTGATGGCACTCTGGCTTGTAGGTCATTATATTTTACAATTGTTTCCATTTGACTTAATAATAAAAACTCTGCAGAGTGCAATAAAAACTGTAAATATCCCACTTGAGCTTTTAATTAGGAAACATGAGAACTATAAAACCAAATCTTAGCACATGCTTCTACCTCGATTTCATGGAATTGTTATTGTAGCCTGGAAGAACCAGGTGGGATTAGAACAGCATTGTACACAGGTGTCTCATGGAGAAAGTAGAGACACGCTGCCATTTTCCTACTGTGTTTGCAACAAGGTGAAATAATGAGGGGAAGAGGAAAAAAGGTACAAGGAGTAAGAACAGGAACGCTCATTGGGACTAGCCGATGTCATACACAGAAAGGGTTTCTGACTGGTGCCTTAAAATCACCTAAAAGTAAGCAATTTTTTAAAAAAGATTTTTTTGACGGTTTGGGAAAAGACTTCTTCAGTTCAAACACTTCCATTGAAATGTGCTTTCTATGAAAAATGCCAAGTTTTCTTCAGAAAGTCAAATCTAAGACCTACTTCTGTAATTTTCTTTAACACTACAAAATTACTCCAAAACTTGTTTTCCTACACAGTTCCTGTTGAAAAATCCCAGTTCCTGGCCTGCTCTTACATAAACAAATAAGATAAATATCAGATGCCCTCTACCGGCCCTGTGTTTAAGTTAGCGTTTCAGAAGTTATGAATTTCCCAAATTCCTTCTAGCCCTTGCTTTTGTTACAGTAGAGCTGCAGTTTCCTGCCTCCATCAGACGAGTCCCACCACTTCAAAGATTACCAGTGCGGTCAGTCTGATGGTGCAGCTGTCAGCGTGCAATCAGGGCGTGACAGGAACCAAAGGAAGCTGAAAGGACTGTGAGGGAAAGCTAACATCTCCAGGAAAAAGAGCTGGGTTAAGGGAGGATAAAGGAAGATAGCTAAAACAAGGATGAGTACATAGCAGGATTGACACGTGAAAGAAATATGGATGCCAGGAAGCATAATTCAATAACCCAGAAATGAGAAAAGGAGAGAACCGGGGACACACACCCCACTACACACCCTTTCAAACCCTTCAAGTTAACAAGTTTTCCTGAACAAATCAATCTTTCCTCTGAAAATGCTCTTTTTCCTTTCAAGTTAGGAACACGCATAGCATGTGGTGCAGATACAGAACTATCCCAACACTCAGTGCAGTTTCCTACCTTGACTTCTAGGAAGGATACACTGCAGCAAGGTTAGATTTGTGTCACACATGAAGCTTCATGAATGGGCAGATATTTGGGATGCAGGGATATGAATGTGCAGTAGGTGAACATGTAGAATTGCAGCAGGGGAACATGCTGACTAGAGACAGCCCTTGAAGCAGTTTCTCACTGATAATCACCTCAGTTCCTGGCATGCTCAACGAGGTTATACTCTGCAATGCTCAGGTTTTGCAGTTGCACTCTCCTCTACACAGAAACAGACCTGCAATCCTCCTGCCTCCCCAGGAGGGTAAACACTGATGTATTCTTCTTGAGTAAAGGTCCTGTGTTGCAGAAGAAACTTCACTACCTTTGCAGCCCCCCAGTCAGCTTCAGGAAAGGGCAAAACCCAAAGGAGAAGCCCTCCATTGTCAGTTTCTTACCTTCCCCTCAAACCTCGCGGTGGCTCCCAGCTGCACTCGGATATTCCGAGGAGGAAGAGTAAACGCTGGTGCTTCAACAGGGACAGGGGGGCTGAGTGTCAGGGAGGTTTTGGAGACTCGAGTAGATGTCACCAGTTTCACATCCCCCATGATGTGGACTGCAAAAGAGAAACAAATAGAAATATAGAAGTTATGACGTTTAATTACTTTTATGACAGAACCAGTCAAGAATCAGACCAGGGGCAGACGTTCTATATGTGTGCTATACTTGTATACACAGCAGGATCTTCAGCCCAAGGTGACAGGTGCTATTTTCTGGGAGGGGAACTGAGACTCAGGAATGGTGCCTGTGCCCGTGGTTGTGGTCAGGGTCACCACTTGAGGTGAACTCAGTTTGAACTCTCAAGTCCCAGGCCAGAGCCTTAACCAAAAAGTCATCCTTTACAACTGCATTAAAAGGTAATAACTTATTTCAGGAGGATATTTTCATAACATGACTTTGATTTTCCTGGCCTGGAATACAACAAAATCAATAAGTCTCAAAAGTGAGCCAGCATTAAACAAGTACTTATGAAATAAAGAACCTCTGTTTGCACTGGATTTAAGTTGCAAGCGGGAATGTGGAAAATCTGATTTTTCATACCAAGCTTTCAAGATCTTAAGAAATACCTGGATAACTCCCTGCAAAGTACTGCTAGTACAGAACAAATGCTTTTGCAGAAATTCAGTCTTTACTGCAAACCCTTCTTACAGCACACAGAGTAGTAAAATAGTATGGAAACCAAATTTCATAATGCTACAAGAACAGCATTTTTGAGACCTATTTGCGGTTATCTGCTTCAGAAGGAATTCTTTTGCTGAAGAGTTCATAGTTCCCAAGAAAAAGCAAAAATTATTGTATTTTTTAAAAGTAAAATTTCATGGTTTTCAGGAAAAAACGTAGCAGCTGACCTCAGTACTAATTCCTTGAATTGTCTATGCAAATTAGAAGCCCCACTGTAAAATGCCTATTTAATAGACAAGTTTAACAAAGAAAAACCTGAGAAATGGCTTGACCCACTAATAGGTCATGTTAAACCAATGAAAAACTCTGGACTTCCAGTCTTAATCCTCTACCATACACACCATATGATAGACTATGCATTTATTCATCTGATTCTGATGGAAGTTGCAATCAGCAATACTTGAGTAGACAGTGAAACTTCACTTTGAACAAGAGAAAAATCAATTAAAGTAAGGCCACATTATTTCTGTCTGTATGAAGGATAGTTTTTCTAGAACAAGCTGCAGTTATCTGGGGAGCAGGGAACAGAAAACTCATTTGTTTCCAAACAGGACTTAAATGCCACATGCATGCACCTGAGAACCCTGAACCTGAGAACACAGTTTTCCATAGAACATACCTAGCATGCTCCATAAACAAACAGAAACACCTTCTCTACATTTATCCAAAACAGTTTAAGAGGGCAGCTCCTCTCACAGAAGTCTAAAAGTTACATATTTTATGTGAGTTTTTTCTCCCTCATAGCCAACAGAGAGAAAGAGACACCTCCAGTGGGTGTTCTAAGGTGTGGGAGCCACAAAGCTTTCTGCTTCGCAGTATGCACTTGTCAGGAACTACAGTTTAGAAAGCAAATCCTTCCAAGATATCAGATAAATTATGCACACAGATTTTCAAATAATGCTCGTAATCTCCTTCCTCATTCATAAGAACGCAGATGATATGAACTTCAGATTCCTTCTGGCATAGTGCTCTGTTAGCATTTCTGTATATTGACATCAAAAACCCAAGAAAATCCTCTAGCGTTTCTAGAATTTGAATTGCTGAGACCAACACAGAGAAGGAATAAAGATGATTTCCTTAACCACGATGTAAAGCTTCAAACTGAGAAATTCTGTCTTCATTTCCACAAGGCAAACTTGCAGTGTATGTCTGTATTGGCACCAGTTACTTGAGAGCACAGCTTAAGTGTCCCTTCCCAGTATAAGCGCCTCTTTAAAACACACACAGGAAAAAAAGTTGTACTTGAAATCACAGTATCATTTAAATAAGAAAGAAACTGCTTGCGTTTCCAAAGACACGAGGTGATATCAAAGCCTTGCTTCTCTTCTGACAAATGTTACTTAGTACCTGAAGGGACAAACAGTCAAAGTCTCTCACAGCTATAGTCACTGCAATAAACAACAATTTCCCTGAAAAAGAGAAAGAATTATTTGTTCAATTAATTGTTCTATTATTAAGGACAAGACTCCAAATTCAGTTCTCCACTCAGCTAAAACCACGATTTACCCCAGCAGACTTTCAATCAACTACACAGCTGTAAACTGCTGAGTCCATATTTGCCAGCACATTTCTAAACTTTATTTTTCTTTACAGATGAAGACCAAACTTTTCAAATAATCAATCTTCAGTACTTCTTCCCATATGTCCTTCTCGCCTGCTAAGATACACCTTTCCACAGCCTATAAATGCCATTATTTGCAAAGTCTCTCTAGCTTTGAAACTCTTAACTAACAAGTAAGTCCACTACTACAAACCTGCAATAAAATTTTCAGATCACCAATAGTGACAATAATGTGCCAGGTATAAAGTTGATGGTATGAAAAACTTGTCAGGAGGCATTATAGTGCAATCTGAACTAAATTGCAGTGAAGCTGCAATACAAACCATAAGAGGCCAGTAACAAAACATCTCCTTCCCCACACATCTGTATCGACTTTGCAGAGTGTTTACAACACCAAAACAACATCAGAGAAAGCATATGCCACCTAAATGTTGTTTTAAAAACAATATTGTAAGCGTAGTAAAATTGAAAACAAAACCTAACCCAGCAGCCAACATCCAGAATCCAATTCAATGTTCACCCATGCAAAGAGCTCTTCACTTTGGTCAGTGCCATTGCAATGGCTGAAAACAGCAGGAGAGAAAATTATATGTATTGCAGGTGCTCACAGCACTTCTGTAGGGACAAAATGCTCAAGTGTCTGTACTTAGGTACAAAGCACTGCTGTCACTGTCACAGGGTGACTGTGGCATGGAAAACCACAGAAACCTGGGTCTAGTGCAAGACCAAATTCACCAAGTACCTGAAACAGATGCTGGCAAGTGGCTGGAAAACACACTGTATTCAACATTCACTCATCCTCCAAGCATCACGGGGCTCAGGTATGCATTGGACAAACAGTCCTGTGGCTAAAGTCCAACTCCAAGCTCTACACAAAATGAAATGAAAAAAAAAAAGAAAGAAGAAAGAAAGAAACAGTGTAGGAGGAAGTAGAAAGAAAAAAAAAAGAAAGAAATCCTGAACAATCAAGCCACTGTTACTGGTCAGGTTACATTTCTATTGCAAAAACTATTGACAAATTGATGTGTAATATAGTGAGACTGTAAAGCATAAAGAAACAGCTAGTCTTTTCCATAAGAACATCTTGCAAAGATTTATGCTTTTTCTAAAAAAAGTCTCCAAAAACGATTGAATTTGCAAATTGAATATTAGCTCAAATCAGCACAAGCAGTTTTCCAGCAACATAAGCCTCCAATCATCCACATTTAGCAGTCTGACATTAATTAACTATGGATGCTTCTAGTAAATAATTAGGAAGTATCCTTTTACAGCTTAGAGGATGTTTAACAGTTCTGTTCCTAAACAAATAACTAATTCCATGTTGTGCACTCTGGTGTTACAAGGGAACTACCATGTTCAAGTATTGTAAAGAAATTATGCTCCAGAGAACAAATCTTGTTCAAGCTTACAATTTGATAGACAGGAAGAAAGCACACACTTAAAAGCTATGAAATGTACCTGATTTTTTTTTTTTTTTTTATTTAAGCAACAGTATAGAATGAGAATATCCCTGAAATATTTTTCTTAGGTATTTCAAGCTTGCTGCTGAATAAGATTTCAAGGATGCTACATGAACTCCTTACATTTCATCTCACACACCGTGCACACCTAGACTATGGTCTTTAAACAAAACTAACTGTAACTGAAGTTGCAATACAAACATTGTGGTATTAAACATAAAAGAAAACCACCACACAAATGTTGGCCTGTAGAGAAGTGATGTGGTTAGAGAGCATTTCTAATCTGGACTTTTTTTTTTTATTCTTAATCCTCTCTAAAAAGCACATAAATCCTTACAAATTCTCACAGTGTGCCCTCTAATCTTTCTAATACCAAAGCAGACTAATGTGTTTCAAGCATTTTCTACTGGGAACAAATCTCTGTCACTCAATACTCTGCTCCCAAAAATAAACCCAAGAAAGCAAACACTAAGAAATCTACCTCATGCATTCTTTTCTCCTCCACTTATTTTATAAAAGTAAATACTTACCATCAGCTTCCTACATAACCATTTAATTATACCAATTTCCTTTCACCAAGTCCTTCCTCCGAGGCAGGAGAAAAATGAGTTGCAGAGAGTGCATGTGTTGTGTGCGTATGAGAGAGCAAGCTCAGGCAAGCGAGAGGAAACTAGAGCTGCCAGCGGAAAAACCTTTATTTGACTTACTGATATTGCAACTCTACACTAAGCAGCACATTTTCACTTGGTCCAGCTATTCTGTTATTTCAGTCTGACTGGATTCAATAACCCCTGAACCATCCCTGAAATCTGGATACAACCTTTTGAGTGCTTTAAAAATGTGAGCTCCAGGACAGACAGCCCTGGGGATGGAGCATTTGTCTGCTGTTTGGGAGTCCTGGTTGAATTCCCTGCTCCATAACAGGCTGCCTGCATGACCTCAGGCGAGTCACTAAGCCTCCCTTTTGCCATGGCTCCCCATTTGTAAAGTGGGGATTATTGTACTTCCTTACCACAAAGAAGTGCTGTGAGGATAGCTATATTAGAGTGGGAGCCAGGCTACAGTAAAGGACCACATAAATAGAACAACTAGCAAAAGGCACAAAATTACCATAAATTTACAGGAAGCTGGAACTCATTATACCTTTCTTTTTTTTTAATAAATCAGTTAGGGGGTGGTTTTTTTGAAAGCACATATTTTAAAACATTGGATACAGTTTATTCCTTTACATAGATCACTGAACTGAGATTTTTGCCAGGGACAAAGTGCTATCTATTATACTTAACATTTTTCAGTATTTAAATGAAGTTTTTTTCTATTCTAAATGTCCTTGAATTTCCCCTTCTCAGACGCTTATTTCCTTTCTTACAGCTTCTTTCTTTACCACAGGACTAACATGCACAAGGACTAACATGTGCTTACCATACTTCTGTACGAATCTATAACTTAACACGTTCTCCCCTGAACTACAGACAAGAATTTTTGCAGCCATATGACTTGTGACTATCTTTTCAGTCTTGCCCTACAAGACCACACAAGGAAGTATCCTGCCTTCTGTCAGCTACTGATACTCAAGAAACACCATGTAGGAAGAACAATAAACCATAAAGCATCAGCAAATGTGATAAATTTGTGTGTCGTTTAGGAGAGGGGAAGAGGCTGGAAGCTGGAACAAGAAGCAAGGGAGTTGTAATGCCACCAGTGTTGGTCATGCTGTCCTGGGCAGCTTCTCCTTGAGACACAGTAACTGTAGCAGATATTGGGCTCTGCTGAAGGAATAGGAGCAAGATTATGATCCTACAAGTAGGATTAATTTGAAGTGGCAATGATATTAATATGAGTGAAATAAATATTTTCCTGACTTGACTGGCATTTCTTCCTCTTCTTGTCTCACCAATGTTTCTTGCTCTCTACAAACGTGGTTTCTAGAAAAGTCGGCTTGTAAAAAAAAAAAAAAAAAAAAAAAAAAATTGGAGGCATTTTCAACCCAGACTCCGAAATGTACAATCCCTTTCCCAGTAAAATTTGATAGCTACTATTAGACATCACAGTAGGAACAGGATCAGATGCCAAATCTTCATGCACAGTTCCATGATCCAAAAGTTTTGCAAGCTAAAGTTTTGGCAAATGTGTGTAAAGTCCTGGGATATGTTCCCACAGTATGCTTTTGCATAACTGACCCACACAAAATGGGAATCACAGATCAACTTGAAATTTGTGCTAAAGCTTAGACTCAGTAAAGTGACAGCAAAAAACTCCAAATGAAGTCACAATTTGATTTGTGACAATCACATCATGGATTTTCCCAGAAGCAATAAAGTTCTTCAAATCTCATAATTTCAGTGCCTTCAATTTCACACTGAGCACACAACCACGAGCCTTTGCATTAGCATCAATCTTACCTGTACACAGAAAAAGGAAACAGGTTCAAACTGTTCCAGGTCTCATTTTAACAAAATACTGTTGCAGCCCCTATGTTCCATTCTGAAACAATAAAGTTCTCCAGGATGCTTCAGACTGAAATACTGTCAAGCTCTCATGTATCTGCATGTGAGATTCTGATAGAGTTTGAGCTATGAACTATAGAAGGAGCTTTCTGAAATGGAGTGAGGCCATTTTTTTTATGTTGCAAGGTATAATATCTTCCAGGAGTTTGGCCTATAGTGTTAGAGATAAGAGGTGTTCTGTGGCAGATTTCCTTTACTGCATGTCTTGTGTATCCTTGCAAGAAGGACAACTATTTCTGTGTACTTTTCCAAGGCTTCTGTGCTGCTCAATTGATTAGTTTTTGTAGAATATGCAAATCACAACAGTGGCTACTGTAGAAGTATCTGTAGGTAGAAGTGGCTAATCTGGTGTGACCCAGAACAAACTTCATGACTAACATTCAGATGATACATCTCTAAAAGAGACTAAAAAGTATTATACAGCTTTCATGACACAGAACTTAATTAAGTGGAGAGAGATGTAAGAAGATAATCTATCTAATCAACAACCTTTTTGTTTTTATTATGTTTTCATAGCTAATGCAGCATGGACTTTAAATTGAAATGGTTTCCATGGTACAATCACACAGATGGGTGACAAATTTCATCCTGATCTTATGTAAAAGAATATCTCAAGAGGATGCTAAATGACCTACTTTTGTTTAAAGCCGGCTTTATTAAAGGACAAGGATGGCAGTCAAAAGCTTTATTTATATAAATCCTATAAGAAAACAAACAAAATGAAAAATCACCCATGTTCTTTTAAAGGAAAATCATGGCCTCCATACGTGTCTGTGCTGCCTAGGAAAAATTCACTAGCAATGATGGCTTTCTTCCAATTACAACCAGTTTTAAACATCCTCTAATTTTCCTCAATTTATCAGTGCTATTTAGGTTACTAAATAAAGATACCAGGCCGACTGGATCTGTAAAAGTGTAACTTCACTTACTCTCAGTAGTTCATGTGGCTGCAATGGAATGTCTAACATCAGCCCTGATGTGTACCCTTGAACAATTGCACCTTAAAGGTTTATTGATAAATAAAGCAGCTGCAAAGGGTATTTAAGGTACAAGGAAGGGTGCAGAAATATAAGGAAAAGTGAAAAATAAATGTGTACCCTTGATAATATAGAATCATGATTATAAACAGACATGCTATGTTATTCAGTTATTCCATAACCACTGAGCATTAAACTGCAAGAAAGAACACACCCATGACAAAGCAGCGGAACATGTCTTAAAAGAATGCAATGACATTTGAAGACTCAGGTTTAATTTGAAACATCAGATTAAGAAGCAGTAAATCAAGAGAGACCACAAGAAACAGCTTCTTTGCAGTTGTTATTTTAGGAGAAATATGAGTAACTAAATGTGACATGCATTGGGCAGGTTCAGTACAGCATCCAATACCTAAGAACTGCTTTATAGCAGCAAATTGAAGCCAGAGGCAAACCCAGATGGCAAACGGGATGCAAGTTGGGCTTGTTCTTGCCGATTCCAAAGGGGCTTCCTATAGAAGCACACTGGGAAGAGTAATTCAATCTGACTTCAAAACCTCCTACAATTCTAGTTTATAAGCAACATTCTAAAAGAGAAAAAAAAAAAAAAGGCACGATCGACAGAAAGGTTTTCAGTGTACTAAGCAGCAGGTCACTGCCAATAAAATTCTACTGGTTTTCCTTTAAAGGATCATTTCTAGTACTCAATATACACCAAAATCCAAACACTTTGTCTAGAGAAAGTTTGGACTAAAAATCTCAATCTGAATTTCATCATTGGCAGCTGGTCTCATAGAGGATCAAACTTCTAGTAACACCTCTCATAGTCTTTAAAGAAGGATTTTCAGGATGTGCAGAGCATGCACTTAAGAGTATCTGAAGAGAGATTGCACTAGGCCTCATTTTACCAATAAACCTTTCAGTTTAATTTGTGTCATGTAGCTTGTGCTTGACAAGTACAGAATAACTGGTACAAGTTGGTGTTTAGGATAGAAACACACATGTGACAAAGACCATCCAAAATTCAGGGACACTTCAGGGTATGGGTATGACCTTGATCATTGAACAGCAGGACCTAGGTTACCTCGTAACCTGCTTTTGCAGGAAGGAAACCAATTTCCCAGTACTGTGCTGCCTCTCAGGACATACACTGATGCAAGCAGCAGAGAAAACACTAGGAAGATATTTGTTTCAGGTCATCCTCTCACAGCAGGTGGAATTTCCACTGTTTCTCCACAACTCACCTCTATGTGTCACCAGTGACAACACCACAGAATACCTGAGCATCAGCTGGGAACCCCAGATGAGAACGTGTTTAAGAGGACTTGTGTGAAAGATTTGGAAGAGGGGCTTTTGAAACCATCTTGAAATGCAACTTGCAATTTTAGGATAATTTTCTGTGCCAGGGGATGTGCAGATGGTCAGTATAAACTGATAAAAGCATGAAGCTTCAAGTCCACAAGATAAATTTGCAGCTACAGCCCTGGCTTCAGACCTTAATATGCAATATACACAACACTGCTTTGCTAGCATTTAAACAATACCTTCCATTCAGGCCCCTTAGAAGTAATTTATATATATTGACTTTCTCAGTATTGAGGAAGAAGAATGATTCAGTGCTTCAATTATTTAGTCTAGGATTATAGAGCTGGGAGACAGTAAAAGAAAATGTAAAAACAAGATCTCAAAGAACCAAGGACTGAATAAAAAGAATTCGACTTCTAAAAAGAAAGAAAAGTCTTATTTCCTGTTTATGTGGTATGGTACTTCCTTCTAGCTGAGTGCAGGTTTCAGAAAGGCTTTTAGCAGAGCTAACAAGTTTTATTCTGGTGCACATTAGCATGGGACAAGTTTTGAGAGGTTTTCCTACCCTTTGATTTAAATAAAAAGTTTTACAGAAAAAGTCCTGTTGTTGCAATGTCTTAGCAGTGGTAGAAGGTTATGCTAAATCAGCATATAACAGTGAAATTTCTGTTGGTTTGGAGGTTTTTTATGTTCCACATTTCAAAGAGTTACCACATCAACTTTCCTTGATGCTGATGCTGCAGGTGGCCAACTGCTGTTGCCTATTTCCAAGCCAGTAGGGCCATAAAATTGCATGAAAGGTGAGTCATGGAATATTAGTCGTTCATAAACCACAGAATTCTTAGCCTCTAAATTTTGCTTTATGCTTTAGTTTCAAATATATCCAGAACTCAAAAAAAAACACAGACCCAAGTCTGCCAAGTTCTAAACCATTTGGGAAAATGAACACATGTACTCTACTGGCCGAGATGTGTGAACCCTGGGGTAACATTGGAAAGAAACCTGTTGACTTCAGCCAGAGATAGACAGGGCCATGGATAAACACCACTAAGTTTCAAATTATATTGAAAATACTTAATACTAAAGGAATTAATTCTTCATTTGAAAGAGCCACTGGTCCTCCATGCTGAGATACTCAGCACAAGTCCACATACTGAACTGCCTTCTATTCTGTGAAGTCCCGTTAACTGCCAGCAGAAAACCCAGTCTCTAAGCTCTCCTGCAAGTTTATTTTTTCTGGAAACAGAAGTTTTTTTCATGCATGCAAACCAGCATACTCCAACAATTACTGGGTATACCTCAATGCTTAACAGTGGATTTGGCAATGTAAAACAAAGAGAAACACCACCTTGCACAAAAAGTTACAACCTGGGTGTAAGGTGGGGCTATACAGTGACAGCTCCTAATTTTTTCTACAGGGGTAGCAGCTCTCAAAATTTCAGGATAATGCAATGTCTATCAGACAGAATGGTTGATCCACAACACCCACAGTTCCCATCTGACACAGTTCCTGTGACTTTCTTCCTGTTTGTATTCATAGACTGATGAAACTTTTAAGAGTTTCAAGAGCCATTCCAAGAGAGGTGTAAGAGAGATGAAGAAGTTTAAGCACTCTTCCGATGATGGAAAGTGAACCCCTACAGGTATCCTTCCAGCTGGGGATTTCTTTTCTACTTTACCTTTACTGTCCAGATTTTAACAATGATGTAACCAAACAAGACCAACTCCTGACACTGAAGCCATCTGTCTGCTCTTCTCACAGGTAGTAAGGTTTCACATCCAGTGCTACCTGCTGCATTTCAAGCCTAAACCACCTGGTACTTCAATTAAACAAAAAGTGGTAGCATTTTTACAATTCTTAAACCAATTAACTCCCCATAAGAGCCCTGCTAGGTGAAGTTAATGTGGTAATTATATTCAAACAATTAAAAGCTTGCTGCAAAGAAAATGAAGACAAATTTATTCTCAATGTACACGGTAAATAAGATGTGAAGTCATAAGCTTTTAATTGTATCATGGACAATTCAGACATGGAAAGAAGTTTAATAATTAAAAATTGAAGCACTCCTGGAAGAGATTGCTCCAGGAGTCTGTGGAGTGTTCAGTTCTGGAAGTCATACAAATGTCTGTCAGGACTGACATGTACAGTTGATTAAGCCTTGGATATGGGAGAAACTGGATGGCCTTTTAAAGTCCCTTCCAAGCCCATGACTCTGTGATTCATCTAACTGATGTTAAATTTGAACACCAATATAGGACATTCACTTGCTGGATATGGGCCAGCAAGGCAACTCTTACTCTGTACAGAACACTATAAATCTGAAAAGAAACAATTGCTATATGGTGAAAAAAAAACAGCCTATAAAAATGACAACAATGTCAATATTTAAATCATTAACCTTGCAGAGTTTAGAAGCAGTGAGACAGAAGGAATCTGGTTTAATCGTACTTAAGCATCAGTTTGCAAATCTCAACCAAATGCCCATCTCTGATAACAAGTGAAAACAGCTTTCATTTGAGACTGCAGAGAGTAGGACACGCAGGCAGAGATATTAATGCCTTTAAAGACATTTCCATTTTCAAACATAAACTACCCTGCAACATTAAAATACCACATTGCATATAAAAGTTCTTTTACATACTTTTTACTGGATTTGTGAAGTAGAGAATCACAGTATGTTACTTAGATCACATCACATTTCTTCAGCTATGTTCTACAAAAGCACACAACAGGTGTTGAATCTAACAGCTAAAAAGTGCATATCAAAGAAGATTCAAATGTGAATCAATGGTATGGAGCCTATTCACATTTCCAAGAATGGCTGGACTGTCTGAAATCCAGGTCTGTCCTGACTGGCCTGCTTCCAGCTGGGAGGCAAGGGGCTGCTCTCCTTTTTCTGCTTGGAGCTTCCTTAGTATGGCCCTTCTCATGAAATCTGGACCCCATCCCATCCTTAACCCCTCTTTACATACTGTATCTATTTAATGAGCATATCAACATTTACTCTATCAGCAGGGAAAAACTGGTAGGAATACTGAAATCTTTCCATTAAGCCCATTGTATTGTCCTATCCCTTTCTAAAAGGTCCCAATTCAGCCAGACATAGCACTGTGATGCTTTTGTGAAGACGTTCTACATAGACTTGATCTCGTAATTCACATCTGCTTGCCTAACAAGTAACTGGCCCAGCTCTCCTGACAGGCAGTGAAAGGTAGGAGATAAATACACTGCCAGGCAGAGATGATCCCTAGAAAGAATGGAACAGAGAGGAAAAGGAACAATTAAGATTGAAAACAAAGAAAAGAAGAGACTAAGAAGGAAAAAAAAATCAACAGGAGATGAAAGAGACAACTCGGAGGACATAAAATATTGCCAGGGAGGAGGAGGATTACAGTCACACAGACAGAAAGAAAATAAGAAAGAAAATAAGAAAGAAAATACGATGAAGGCTGCCAAAGACCAACCAACATTCAGATATACTGGCAGTATCATCATCAGAGTCATGATGGCTCCAATTTTTAATTCCACAGTTTAAACTAAAGAAACTTTAGGACTTTTTTTTTTTTTAATTTCCCCTCCTCTCCCCAATATAAGAACAAATAAATAATCCAAGAATGAGTGAGGTTCATACAATCCTCTTTTGACTGACTTTCATCCACAAACTTGGTTGTTGAAGAGTCATTCTCCATGTTTTTAAGCTTTGTTGTTTGCAAAGTGTTTTATATTTCTCCCCACCCAAGTGCCTCACTCAACCTGCCTACTTGCCAGTTCAGGGCAATTCTCCTTTACATGAGATCCCAACAACTGCTCTGCATGCCAGTACTGAAAGTGAGCAGGTCAGAAAGATGCCAATTATCCAAGTGTTTACACAGATGTGAATAAAAATGTGCAACGTTGATATTAGAAACAGAGAAATGCATTCTTCACTTTTTTTTTTAACACAAAGCATTAAAGAAGATTTTAAAAATACACATATGGAAAAAGCTAGTTCTTCAAATGCTGCTGACACCTCACATACCATTACCTCTGTGGTATACTCCTTGCATATACAAAAATTGACTGAGTTTTCTCCACAGTTTTTTTCCAGTTCCTATTGAATGTAGCTCCTTTCAGAGATTTCTTCTTTAATGACAGATTAAGAAAATCATCCTTCTACTCCCCTTAAATTAGGTCCCACTTCAACACTGAGATAGTTACAGTTCTTAACATATGAGCATGTTTGAAAGCCGTGGGATTAAAATTTGACCTCTCTCTGATAAATTTATTCCGACAATCAATTTCAGCCACGAGGACAAAGGACAGAACCTGGCCAGTTTCTGTGTTTTGTTCCTAGTCATACATTTTATTCCATGAGCAGTACAGTGGAGGTGAGCAACAGGCAGAATAATGTTGTCTCACTTAAATTTTGCTGAAGTCAGTCTGCTGAAGCAGTGAGACTGCCAATGCCTACAGTGAGACCTGGAAAGGGAACCAGGTCCAAGGCGAGCTCTTCATTTACAAGCACTTGCCAGGAGACTTCTGTGCACTCCACACAGAGCTCTACAGCTCTGAAAACCAGTTTAGAACTGGGTACCCTTTTAAACTCTGCAAAGAAGCTCCAAACCAGATGTGCCTCAGGGATTAATTTATCATTTTAAAATGGGGCAGTATGCCTCAGCTCTAGGTATCCATGAACAAGTTCCTTAATAAATGTGGAAATAAAAGAAATGGGAAAAGTGATCTTTGATTAGTATCGATGAGGTCAAAAATATCAAAGAATTTTAGAAATCTTGGAGAGGGGGATTGAGAAAATATCAATAAAACTTGTATCATTTTATACCAGGAACAATCAGAAGGTTACCCCATGAAATTGTCCCAGAAAATGTCAAATTAGAATGCAAGTTCTGCAAAGCACCTAAGACCCTCTTTTAGACAAAAAATATCTCAATGTACTGAGAAGATAAGAGAGAAGGATAGAAGACAGCTTTATCCTGTGTATCCTAAGAGACAGAATGGACACAGTTCTAGCAAAAGGTGGTTTGGCCTGTTACAGAAGAAAATTTTGGAGATAATTAAAACAGTGTTTTTCCAATAAAAAGACAATTATATAGACAATTTATATCCAGAGCCTGTAAATAGGAAGCAGAAATAATTTCACTGAAAACTGCAAAGGTACACAAACAGAAAGTTCATTGGTCTTGCCGAGGAAATTCCTGGAATATTTACACCTCATGATACACATCTAAGTCTGCTGATCACGGAATGTTAAGGCTTCAGATTTAAAATATACCCCCAAAACTACATGCAAAATAATTTATTGCTGAAAAACTTTTGAGTGCAAACACTAAATGAGAGAAATAAAATACTTAAAACACCCAGTTGTTTCAAAGAAAAAAAAAAGAGGATTAAATTAAATTAAATTTAAAGGCATCAGAATGAGGTGGGGTTTTTTTTAACATCGGGTATAGTTTCTGAGGAATCTAGCAGTGAAGTCAGAGAAATAATCGATAATTAATAAAATAAGATTGTATGAAAACACAGACTATTTACATGTATCACTAAACAACTCCTAATCAATACAGAACTATTTTGACAAGTATCAGCAAACTCTAAATGCTCAGGAAGTACCTCCAGGATCCAAAGCACAGGAAACTAAGGTGGCAGTAAAAGCACAAAGAGCTGTTTGCAGAGCAAGTTAGAGGTCTGTAGGGGAATTCCTGCTATGTAACATCACAGGACACAACACAGGAAGATTTCCCCTATTCCTCAAATACTTTTCCTGCTTTTCCTGTAAGCATAACCACTTGGCTACTTTTTCCAGTGGCCATGGATCCCTTCTCCAGCAACACAGAATTATTAAGGTTTGAAAACACCTCCAAGATCATGGTGGTCAACCTCTGAGCAAAAAATAATGCTTTTAAGATTACCATTATGTTTCCATAAAGGGAAGGAATGTTTTAAGGTAAGGACCTAGGATTTAAGTTGGTTTAAATCAGCCTATTTTCACAGGGCCACAGGAGTGAGCCAGATTACACCAGCCAGGGATCTGGTAGCACATCTTTCTGTAAAAGTTTTGGCAGCTCAGTGTAAACCCATTAATCTTGAACTACAGGACTACAGTTCTGTGAGACCTGCAATCTCCATGACCCTGTAGTATTTATTCTATTTCTTATCTGACAGGAAAAACCAGCCAGCAGGAATCTGCCTGGTGAGGTACAGGACAATGGACAATTTCTGCCTCTGAGGCAACAGCCTCATGTTTGGAATGACTCAGTTATCTGAAACCAGAGGCAGGTAGTGAGCATTTTCTACTTTAGAGCAAACAGATGCTCCTGCTTTCAAATAGTGGAGCTATTTCAAAGCATCTTTGTATTGCTTTAATCAATAATTTTTAAACAGAGTAACTGAGGCAAATTCTACATAAAATCTAGTAATTTGAAGTGAGGACTGGGAACACAAACTTCCAGATTTCTGAACTTGATTCCCAGAATTTTTGCTTATGTGTGGTTCTACAGCAAACATCTGAAAGATTCACCCCACAAGTGACAAAGAGAACAGCTTTCCTAGGATTGTAAAGATGATGGTACAAAGTATGTCCAGCAAAGCATCAGTATTTTTAATGCAAACAAATTCATGAACACACAGGAAAAAAAATTTCTCTTTTGAGAAGTCAGAGAAAAAACAAAGGACAATTCCACTCAGGACAGCTACCAAAAAGACTCACTACTGCCCTATTTTCTATTTTTAAGTTTCTGATGAGGAGTAACAGCAGGAACAAATAACAGGATGCAGCAGAATTCCAAATAGTAATTGGTTTGTTGGTTTAACAGACAAGAACCACTTTTCCCAGCACAATTATCTATGTCTAGGAGATATCCAAAGCAATTATTAACCACTTACTACAAAGAGGTAGTTCCTCCTGTGCTAGAAAAGACAGACACTATCTGGATTTATTGGCACTATGCATGCAGAGAGATCTGGAAGAAAATGAGAAGCTAACCAACCTTTACAGGTTTTTGATAGTACAATCGGAAATCCTTAGAATGTAACACAAATAAAGAACACAATTGCTGAATTTGAAATAGTTTCGTGAAAGTCTAAAACTTAGACCAGTTTCCTGAAGCTGGTAAACACTTCAGTTACCATTGCTATCTCTAATCACAGCAAATTTTTCCTTCCAGTATTGGCTTTTCTCTGAATTTGAAACCCAAGCTTAATGCAAAACCACATCAAGCAGAAACAGGATAAAACAGATCCATGCTGAACCTGAATGGGTAAAGTTGCAGAGATTCTTGCTGCTCCAGTCATAATAATAGTTTCAGTTTAAAAACTACTGGTCTATTTCAGCAAGTGGCTGCTTTGCTGCTGTGCCACACAAAGTCACACAGAAGTGAAGCTAGCCTTCTCCTAGATTTTTTTTTTTAATGTATGTTATCTGGGACACAGCAGCAGATAATCTTAGAAGCTTGTAAAATGATTTAAGCAGACAAATGCACTGTGTTTGTTTTCAGTTCAATAGGAGGCTTTAATATTGAATACATATGAAGGACGAGACATGCTAAATTGAACAAGCCTGGAGGCTTAAAGTGATATTAATTCCACTTGCAATCAACCATGTGGATCCAATGATCAAAGAGACTTGGAAGCAAGAAAGGAATAATGGAAGTATCAACACTCAGCAATATTCTGCTGCCTCGGGGCAGCACAGGACCCAAACAGATGCCAGGAGAGCAGCAGGGCTATCTCTTCTCACATCGAAGGGAGACAGGAACTAAAGCCACACTGGATTGTCATGCACCAACCTCAAATCTTCAAGATGCTGCTATGAAAAGGTGCCAATTGCACTTCTACCCTTTTGCTTTATAAGCTTAGATACTGCCCTGGTTTTGACTGAGGCAGAGTTAATTTTATCTTAAACCATGTCACGATAAACCACGACAGAAACTTTCCATATAAAGCACTGCTAGTGATGGCTGGTGTCTCTTAGCATGACTTTGAAGAGATGAGAGACGAGCACCAAAACACAATTGTAGTTACTGAAAATTATCAGATAAGTCTTTAAAGAGACTGGAGACAGGTCTATGGAATAAGCAAGTGTTTATTTTAGCAACAGTACCTGCCACAGGCAATAAAATCTTGGTTTAAGCTGTTTAAAAAAGCCTGCCCATGATCTAGCACATGTATTTTGCATTATCCAGAAGCCATAATGAACTAAACTAGAAATACCAGCTGTTTAAAAAGATAAAAACAAAAACAAAACCAAACAAGATTCAGAGCAACTTTTTGTCAAAAAGTTCTTTCACAGCACAGGACAATTCAACATGGTTGCACTTCTGAATCAAACTAATCATGAAAGCAAATTCCCATATTATGAGGGCCTGAATTGCTCTCTACATTCTTGTAGCAAGACAGCTGAAGGCCAATAGATGAATTTTTCTTATTATATGCCAGGCCTTAGCTCTGTGAAAGAAGAGACCCAATATTCACAAGGGCTGCGAGTTTAAAACAAGTGGTCAAAACTTGGCATGCATTGAACAAATTCATATTTAGCTTTAGTATTCAACCTGCCTCAACTTAAAATAAGGTTAACACTTCCCATTCAAGTTCTGTTGAAATGAATGGGAACGCTCTCCTGAATTAACAGAATATTGATCATGCTTTTTGGCAAACTTAATCAGTTACAGTCTCATTCTTCTGTGCAACACATCCATCCAGGAAGGTGTAAAGTATTCTTATAGTAATAGGACATTGTTGGAAGAGTATTTGATGAAACACTCCTCCCTAGGCATGCTTATTTTGTTTTTAAAGTAGAAATTGCTTTCAAGGACTAGAAGATTTGGATTTTGTTGTTCTTAAATGTTCTTTGTCTTCCTGGCCTAAGTTTAAAAAAGTGTTAGTGATAACTTTCCTGACATCTTGCTGCATTTTTAAAATAGTTTAAATTTACTTTGGGAAGGTCATGTGGTACCTTATAAATCTCCCAGAGAGTAGAAAAGGATTTTTGTGGGCTTTCTTTTTGCCAGATTTCCCCATGCTATGTGTATTTTAACTACTACTTTCTGTAGACTGAAGCACTGCCTATGTTTTAACCCCTCTTATGCAGAGTTGCTGTGTCTTTTGCATGGGAGATTAAAATCACCAGAGCACCAAATTATCTGTTACAGTCAAAAAAACTTACACATCACTTAAATAACTAGTAGATGTCCTTACTGTTCCAAAAAGGTAAGGATTTTCAGTGTTCAGAATAAACTAAAGACAAGTTTCACACAAAGACTTCAGGTAAAAAAAGGTGACTAATGAAAAGTAGATAAATGTCTACTCACAGTTTTCTAGCCTTTTCAAGCTATCTGTGCTGTTAGAAAGTTATGTCTTTCCTCATTCTTTGGAGATGTCTAAGTTAATTTTTAGCTATAAACTGCTGAAGGGGTTTTAAAAGTAATTTTACATCTTGGAAGAAAGAAAGAATCAGTGGGAGACTTGTATTGTTAATGTTAAATACAAGAAACAGATAAATGCAAACCATATAAAACATAGCAGTTTGTAAATACCACCTATTTGTTCCTAATTCCTAGTCCTAGTTCATGTCAGTCCCTTTCCTTAAAGGACTTTGTTGCAAGATTTGTAGTCTTGCATATACATAAAGCTCTTCATTAATTTAGTGGGTCTACTTACATAATTAACAGAAAGTTTGCAGACCTAGGTTGAAATTGAAATGAAGAATAATCATGGAACAAGGATAAAAAAACCTTAGTACAACTTTCAGTGAGAAGAAACATGGTCCTGTGAAGTCTTTGGATGTAATATTGTTGGCCTCTGAATAGAAGTGCTATACTTTTGCATTTGAGTTAAGCAAATATTGAGAAAAGTAAATGTTTTAATGGCAGTGATTTGTTCTAAACTTACAGGGCATGAGAAACACCACACAGAGTGAGGCACTGCTGACAGGTTTAAGGCTCAGGAACAGACATTCAGTGAAATCTAGGCACATAAACATGGCTAAGTGAGACATCTGCTTCAAGTTACTCAGTTCATCCACAGAATGACACTGGTTTGCATTGTTTACAAATAAAAATAATAAATAATCAGGCAAATCTGTTGTTAGTTAAAGCATTAGGAAAAATACACCCTTTACAATGCCTCTTGCAGAAAGACATCTGTTAACTTGAACTCTCCAACCCAAATTGCTTACAGAATCCTTTATTTGGGTTTACCTTTTGTATCTTCCCATTTCATTTTCTGCTCTTACTGGTCACTTTATTAGTTATGTTCAAGAAGGAAACATGTTTTCTAGCAACAAAGGACATCATAATTTTGGCCATATGCTTACCATTACACCAGAGACTCAACAATCAGAAATTATTTAACCAGAAAAAGATTCTAGTGTTTTCAAAATGCTTTGGAGACAAACTTACTCATCTACAAAAAAACCAGACAACTTGTTTGTACTACTACATATGTAGTATCAGAGACTAATGTGCTTAAAAGACCAAACCTTTCTGTAAGGGAATATGAGTAAGAAATTTAAAATGAGGGGTAGATTTACAGCTGTAAACTCTTCTCACGAGCAGTTTTCCTATTAGTGCATCTTCTACAAACATCTGCTTTCTGTAGTGTGATTTTTCATTCTGATCCCATTGAGAAGAGAATTATCCACAGCACAGTGACTTCTCTTAAGCTGAGCCAAGTGCAGAGCATTCAAGTCATGAGTATTAGAGCCAGTATTTTTAATATATGTGTGTGTGTGTGTATTATAATTTATTTCACGGAGGTTACCAGCACAAATCAATAAGGAAAAGTGGCACAAAAGAATGTCTTCCATGGTTTTAAAGGAAAACAATAAAAATCAGCTTCAGAGTATTAATTTACCATCCTTACAAATGGTTTAACTTCCAGGCTCAAGCCAGTTTTCTAAGCTGGATTGATTCCATTAGAGACCCTAGCTAGGGCTGCATATCAGCTGCTACAGAGTAAGTACATGATAAATCTCATTCACTGGGAAAGGACACCAAAAGAAAAAATGCATCTAAATGCATATAAAACCAGCCAGGTGAACTGTATGCTAATAAGGAGACTGCATTAACATTCTGGAAACAGGGGTATTTTCTTTGTTGAAGACTCAGAGTCTTCTGGCAACAGGCAGTGATGGCATCTTGCTGTGGCTGAGTTGGAGGTGTCACTGTCAGCAGCAGACTACACCTCTAACCAGCTTCCTCTCTTAAAGAGGGACTGTGCACCAGACAACCAGGAAGTGATAAACACTTTTATATCCCTCTAAATGCCCATGTCAGGATTAAAGGTGAAAATAAGAGGAAAAACCCACTAAAAGACCCAATTAAGCTACTGTTGAAAGCCCAGCACCAAGGCACCTCCTTTGCAGGTCAGATATTGCCCATTCTTGGCACATTCTACATTTCTACTCAGTAGGGACAGAAAAGGCGATACATAACTTGAACTACTGAGTTTCTCCTGCATACCAGGAGCTATCTCGACTTTGCTCAGTACAATGGCTATTTCGTTTCTTGTTGAATATGCATATTTATCACTGCAATGCAAACCAGACATGTGAAACCACAAAGAAATCAGGATTTTACAGCTGATGGAGGATCAAAATATCTGCATATTATTGTATGTGGATCAAGAGACTGGATCTGCAATGAAATTATTGCAGCATGAACAAGAAGAGAAAACAGATTAAGCAATACTTGCTTATGACCAGTTTTTGTCAGCTCCTGACCTCTCACTAGTGCCACAACTTGGAAAAAAAAAATAAAAATAAAACCTAATGTCTTTAAATACTGGAAAAATGTAGTTACTTCTCTGAAATGAACCTCTAATCAAAGAAAAAAAAAATTAACGTCTTCTGGTATTGTGAATTTTGGCTGCTCCATCTCTATTCATATTCTTTCATGATGCCTGCAATGAAATCACCCAATTATAGGGAAAATGGAGACTCATGGTATGCTTAATTCACAGCCCTTTAAAGGATTCAAGATCCAAATTGTACCAAATTAATGAATTTACAGGAATGGGGCTACTGCCTTCAAGAGTTTTATATAGACACAATTTAGAGGTCCAGGAACCCATGAACAGTGGAAAATGCAATAACTGACATATCTTTAACCAGAAGAAGGCCACACCAGATTCTATTTTTAATCATAAAAGAAAGAAAAAGAAAATCAGATATTCTAGTAGTTTAAAAGCTGCTGACTCTAATTTGCAAAAACTTTTAGTCTAGAATTTTTATGCTTTGCATATTTAACGCTCATAATAGTTCATTGCTTCTCCTTTCATTGACTACATAATATAAACTTGTTTATCTAAAATTCTTTGGGGATTTCTAAATCCACTTGAGAAGCAGACATGAGAGGGAAATGGAAGGATTACAGAGACTTGCATCAGTTTTCTGAAGAGGTATAGTTCCTTTAATCTAGTCTCTTGTCTGTGTTCTTTTTTATTGCACCGAAGGGATATTTGGAGGGGGAGTGGGCAAGAAGGAAAGTCCAATCGCATAAAATATAGTGAACATCTCTTTAATTGGGATTTTAATTAATCAGAGATGTTAATTAATCTGGCAAAAATATGTGCCACTGCTAGTAAAGAAACAAACCTGAAGCCCTCCTAGTCCCCATGAGATTTTCAATAACTACAAAGATATTCCCTTTTACCCTGAGATGTATCTAGCACAACAATGGGCATCCAGCTCCTAATGTGGGATTGAGTGAGGGTAACTGCTTGTATGCTTGAGCCTTGGGAACACAGACAAAACAGAAATACCCCTCAGTTTCAAAACATGCTGTACTACTCCTTGCCTCTAGATATTTCCAAGAGACATAAGAAGTCCACAAGAAGAGTGAACAGAAGAAACTGACAGCACCCACAGAAGAGAATTTGCCACCTCTCTTAAAAAGATCTCTTCCCTAGACTATCCAAGAACTCCAATGCATCCTTCTTCCATATATATTTGTCACTTCAATCTATTAGCCTAAATGCTTCTCCACTGTGCCAATCACCTCACTATTCAATTTCTAAGGGTCTGAGTGAGACCAAGGCCTTTTCCAACCAAAACAAATAAGATAATGTTTACAGCTTTCACCCATGGTGATTTGTTGACTTTGGCATAAACAGTCTCATTAATCTTTTGAGATTACTTGAAAAAAAGAATGTGTTCACATGAAAAGCACTAGCACAGGACAATTTTTCACTCAGTGGTGGAAATACTGGGCTGTTACTCTTGATAATTTTGCTTAATAAAACCTGATTGCTTTTCAGCTTTTTATCTCAAACTCAGATCTACACATTCATAATTAGCTGTTATATAGGCTTACCTGTAACTGATAGAGTGGCAACTCTTTTTAAAAGATTGCAAATTACTCCTTGGAGTTAGTCATTCCCCTTGTGCAATACCATACATGTTTTCTTTATCAGTAGCTGACTCAGCCAGACTGAGGATAAAGACAGTTTATTCCTCTTTTGTGTTTCAATTTGAGTATGAGCTGAGAAGAGAGGCATTTTAAAAAAGATTGCCAGTTTTCCCCTAGCCCTGACAGAAGGAGACAGCCGTCCTTCCTGTGGCTTGACACACCTATAGTAATACTACCCAGCTGCTGTTTGTGGCTCTCTTCAGTCAAATTACTGTGATTGTTTTTAAGGGTCATCAATGCAGTGGAAAAAATAACCCAATCACCACTATGAAACTGGAGTTTTCCTTAAGTTTCTTTGTTTTGCACAACAAACAAAAACTTCCCTCAGCTTCCCTTGCTGCTTCTACACAAATATCACACTTGAGCATGTCCTGGGCAGACACACACATTTGTCCTCACTTATACCATTTTTGACGAACATGCACTCTCAAAAATCGCAGAAGTGGGATTAAAGCTTAAAGATTTATCCTTGTCCTGTGTTCTAAGGCTGGATACTCCAATTTTTCCATGACATACCTAGTCATCCATTTCAGTCAGCCTCAGATGTCTTTAAAGGCACATTATTACTTTTAAGATTGTTGAACATTTTGGCATCTCAGTTCTACTTGAAAATTAAATTCTCCTTCAGATTCCAACCTCTGGGTCTAATTTTACCATTGGTAACTTTCTGTCCAGGTAGGTACAATTATAGTCAGAGTCATGTTCTTATCCTTTTGAAACATTAAAAGAACTGAGCTTTAGTCTCTGTCTTCACAGCATTTTTCCAGACAATGCATCATTCTTTTTGCTCTTTCCTGAAACTTTTCCACTTTCATCCACTGTAAATTTTAACTACCAGAATTGGATATACTGAATGTATCATTATCTCCATTGTGTTACAAAAAAGTAACATCCCCACCTCTGTTCTCCTTGACTTTTTTTCACTTCTCTACATGTCCAGTAGGACTTAATCAGATCTCTTACCAACAGCATCACGAAACCAAACCATATTTTGTTGTTTATCAAACCATTTCCCCAAAATGTTTCCCCAAAACAGTTCCAAAGCTGCTTTCTCAGGTGTAACATCCCATTTTATGTCACCTACATTCCACTCCTGTATACATGATCTAACAAGTGACTGTTACCAAACATGAGTCTGTCTTGCAATAAACCCAGAACAGCACATATGCACTCCCTGCATTATTGGTTAAAAATCAAATATAAAAACAAAGAAAGAAGGAAAAAAACCCTAATTCTCTGCCCCACTGAGGCTCATTTCTGTCAACAAGTCCTTGGAATTAAGCACTCACCTAGAATCAGAACATGGTGTGCTGCAGTCAGGGTCCTGATAGGAGGGAATTTCCTGTAAGATTTCAGCAGATGCAAAGGTCAGGAGACAAGAACGGGTTTGTACGCGTTGTATTGGAACGCTGATTTGAAACACAGTGTGGATAAAAATAAGTATTGAATTTGATTCATTTCCAGTGACCCTTGGAAACAAATGCTGGGCTTTTACTTATGTATTAAGAGATGAACATCACCTCTGATGCAACTGATGCCAGTGACGGATTTATTTGGAGCATTTAGCCTGCTAATCCCATTAGTGAAGGCACAGTTGATAGAAAAACCATCCCTAGAGATGTCCCTATTTTCTCTTCCAGAAGTACTGAGAAACAGCTAGTGAATGAGTTAGGGATTTTCCACACATCATTCACACAAATCTTCCATTGCTTCATGCTGCTGACAGTCAGACAGGTAGCAAATATCACAAAATGGGAAAGACAATTTCATTGGGAAAAAGGAGCAGTGATTTTGCTAAAGCTGTTTTCTACTGAAAACCTCCCAAATGGAAACTTATTTGGCATCTCTGCTGGAGCTGAATTGGCAGAGTAAGATGGAAAGCAGTCCTGTATCTCATTACTGCCTCTACTATCACTAGCTAGAAACCTTGGAAAAATAGGCCCCTTTCTGTTTAGATACAACTGTGCTGCTGCTGTACAGAGTGTCTGGCTTTCTCTTTCCTCCTCAGTATGGATGACACCTGCATAGAAAGGCTCTTTGTCCTTTCAAAACTTTACCTACTACTGCTTATTTTGTACCTGACATCTATTTGTGATATCACAAGCATTTCCTAAGGAACAATGACAATGCCAGCAAGGTGAATAAAAAGCCACCATGCATACACAATTAAGTGTTTTCAACTTAATTTCAGTTTAACTTGGTGTAGTAAGTATTTTCATTAACTACTTAAATGCAGACAGATACGGCTTTCTAAGAGCACTAAAAATTGGTACATAGGAAAAGCAACATCAAGAGCTACTCAGTCTTCAGTGGAGCCCAAAGAAGACTTTGGATTTAAGGTGAGCACTACGTGACAGGAAGATGTGTAAGAAAAACTCTGCTTTTATGTCAGGAGTCCCCAGAAATAGAGGATGGTGGAAAAGGAGATCAAAAGCTATGACACATGCTTGACTGCAGCGGGTGAATTATTTCTGAATAGCTGCACTGATAAAAGAGACATACCAGCTACTTCACCAGAGCAGGAAAGGTGTTCTTACATCTCACCTAAGCCTCATCAGGGCAGTACAGTATTCTACAGACACATCCAGGCCAGTTCAAAGTTAAAATAGCAACGAGATCATGCTAATCCACTGGACTAATTATCACTCTTGAGACCTAAGCTATTTTTTCCAGGTTTTTTTTTTTTTGGATAAGATGTATCAGCACGGAAAGCAAAACTGTGGGCTCCCAATATTCTAACTTTCTAGTTTAGGGAACGTGGTTTCTATCCAAGACCAGCAGAAATCTGAATTCCATCATTATACTGTTTAAAGTTTAAAACTGAAAAGACAACTTGGTAAGCAGGCAGAACAATCAACTAGTTCCTACATGGAATGGCTGACACTATTTCTAGATAAATCTATATAATTTTTATCTTTGCCTTCTTTTTATCTGTATTTTATTCAGTGCAAAGGATCTGTGTGCTTATACAGAGCTGAGCACAATGGCATCACAAGCAGTCTTTTTTCAGTGCAACAAAATGCTACATTTTCTGTTTCCAGGCTCTCACAGTAGGGTAGGGCTGTGTCTCACACTTAAAAGATGTCTGGAAAACGGAATAGTATATCCAGATTAACGAAGAAGAAAAGCTAAGCTTAAGTCTCTCCTGTAACACAAAGAACCACAGTCCCTTTGCACACCCAGTCTTTAAGTATTTAGTTCACAGCTAACACCAGAAATTAGACCCCTACCATCCTCTTCTCCCACTAATAAACTGACTGATTTCTCTAAAAGTCACAGACACTCAAAGGGCACATTTGTTACAATTGTGCCGTATGTGCTCAGACAAAACTATCTCCAGTCAGATTGGCCTCTTTAGACACAGTGAGATCAAACAGCTCACAAAATCCTTTGATGGAAATTTAATTCTTTAAAAATATGCACGAGGTAATTGAAAACACATTTTATGATATTTCAGATTATAAACAGTAGATCTCTGGCTGGGTTGAACAAATAGCATTAAGCCTTTTTCTTCCTTCTGAAAAACCACAGTGCTTGGCAGCATAAGGCACTGATGTGTTTCTTGTACCAGCACAGGGAAGCCAGTGATTATAATGAAGAGCTTGTGTTAGGATGCAAATTGTATTCCAACAAAAGAAACTATCTGTAAACATCAGTTATTGTTCATTCAAAGCCATTTTGTGATATTAGCATGTTTTTCCAAGATCTAAGCACGAGGCCTGTGCTCCACCAGGCCACGCCCCACCCTGTGCTCCCTTGCACAAGTCTTCAGGAAAAAGCAAAAAGAAGTATCCTTTGCTCACAATCTCCAGTCTTATCATCAATTCTACACACCCTAGAACAGAGTAAAAATTCTAAGTCCAGCTTTGCTCACTTGATATTTAAACCCCCTTGTCTTCACTAGTACTGTGATGCTTAGATGAAACAGGTCTGTATGCAAGCTTTACAGAAAAACAGTTCCAAAGGGAGACGCTGCTTTATCCATGAGCTACCCCCTCCACACACATGGAGGTCTGTTTGGTCCATCACTAGTATTTTTCACATTTGCTACAAGAAAAAGGAAGCCCTTAGCAGCAAATGCCATGGGGCTGTTCTAAACTTCAGCATTTCATGCTGCTAGACCACTCAAACTTTGCTTCTGTTTGCTTCTGTCTTCTGGTAGCAAGGCAGAGATGTCACGTATCTGTGTAAGGTGTCAGAGAAACCACATGTAAGAACAGAACAACCAAGGAGTCCTTGTCTTCCTCTGAAGAAGACAGGATGTTAATGGGGTGGAGTGAGTGAGAACTTTTCTGGTAAAACTGTTTTAGAGAACAGTACCTTTGTCACAGCTGAAGTATTTCATTCAGGATAGTGTGAAGCATGTAATTTCTAAAAGAGAAAGAAAGTGCAAAACCAGCCTTAATTTACCCCAAAGGAATCAGGATCCAGGAGGGCACAGGTGTTCAGTCTGTGGAAGACTCTGCTTCAGACTCTACTGGAACCATACACAGGCCACCTGTGTACCTCAGTCTTCCGTATGACTTCATGCGTGGCAAGTGTCTCAATGCATTTAAAAGGTCTTTTAGCAGTAAGAATATAATGAGTTTGTGCCTCCCCTTTCTCCTGCCCTCAGGGAAAAAGAGGTGGGGGAAATCCAGAACTGTCTGGGGGTCCTTCTGTGGTAGAGTCACAGGAAAATTCTCATGCTCAAGACACCTCAGGTTTAATTTCAGTGCATGTTGCTCTTCATTATCTGTCACATTTGTGACAGACTGCGTAATTCAGTCCCTAAACTTTCTCATCAAACTACAAATTATACTCAGTGTGGAAAAGGAACCAGCTATGATTTTTATTTTCACAGACTCCATGTTTCATCTCAACTTCTTCCAAGTCAGTGGAAAATACACTTGAAAAATACAGTTTTTCTCCTGAGCTGGAACAACAGAGACCAAAGAAGGTTCGAAAAGCAGGCCAAGACTGATGCAGCATTTCACTAGGGTAAAATGCACCTTGTCGCTTGCTTCAGCTTTCTTACTGCTTTAGTCACAAATGAGAAAGCTAAGACAAACATTTGGTGAAACAATGGTACTTACCCTCTCTCTCTCTGCTTCCCCTTCTGATAGAAGCCTCTTCATTGTGTGAAGGGTAAAGAGAAACCCGTGCTTTAAGGAAAACGCTTCCCCCACCTCAGAAATAGTTGATGTTTAAATTAAGGCTTCCTGGTTTGTCAGGTTCACAAGAACACATACAATGTCTGAAAAATCTATTAATTTGAAATGTTAGGATGTTATCCATGCTTTAAACCATTGCTCTTGTTTTCCCTGGGTCACTGAAAGAATGTGCTGCCCTTCATACAAAATAAATTACAAGTTAATGTGTGAAGTTTACTTGGATCCCCTCTTCCACAAATTCCTGTTAAGAGTTTCTTCATCATAACTGAAGTTTTGAAAAGTGCAACAATCCAAAAGGACAGTGCAATCCAATAATAAATCAATCTTTAAAGTGAGAACGCACTCAAATTGTGCAGGAGGAATTGCAGTGCAGTGTGAAGGGAGGCATCTGTGCCTAGGTAAAGCCTAGCACACAGGGGTGAGGCAAAGCTCAATGGGCTGCTTATTGTTCTGCACCACACTCCCTGGGTGAAGTGAAAGTACAGGAAAATGAAGTCTTTCCCTCTCACAACTAAAGCTAGAACAATGTAAATCACAGGGCAGCATTGACTTGTTAAACAGTTTCTGCTGGCTCTATTTTAAAACTCTAAAGGCTTTGAAGTGGAGTTGTAAACTCAATTGATTTCAAACAAAAGGCTAATGTAATCCACTTTCAGCACCAGTACCACGCTGGCAGTGAATACACCCTTCTCAGTAATAGAAATTACTTATTAGTGTTTAAAGCAATTCATTTCAGTGTTTTCAAGCCACTTAAGAAGTTGGATAGAAATGCTTTTGGCTGAATTCAGCCGCCGAGGAACAAAGCCAATATCTGTCCTGTTTTACTGGGGGACAGTGAGGCCTCCAGGAACACTGGCATTAATATCTGACACATTCATGTGTCCTTTTTGTCCCAACTGCTTTCCAGGTATTGTAGTTTTAGATGTGACTTGTTACACCCAGCCCTGGAATGCAGCCATCTCTGAGGTGGGATGCACAGATTTAGCTGCGCAAGGTCAGCAGGATCACTTAGGGCAGTAGCAGACACTTCATCAGCTTATGGGGCTGGGCAGCTCTCAGCTTCAGACACTGGAATATGGAAAGTTTGGGAAATACTGGCCACCCTTCAAAAAATTTATAACACAAGTCATGAAAATGTGGCAACAAGATCAGAAGTCTGCAAGAACAGCCAAATGGAAAAATATCTAGGCAAGAATTGATTAGAAGAACATGGGACAGACTGAATGGAATTATCAATTGTAGAAAGTCTAAGAAAAACAAGTGGAACATAGAACAGGTCAAAAATTTAAATGCTTCCAATAAGTTTCACAGGATTTGGCCCCTTTATTTGGAAAGTACATGTGATACCCCAGGGAAGAGGAATGACACAAGGCAGAGTGTGAAACTAGGCAGATTTTAAAGTGGTCTTGACATAGTTTTACATGTGCACAAGAAATCTGCACTGCTGGGTTTCTCAGTGGGTTTGAGTTTCTAACCAAAAGGTAGAATTTGTGTTACCAGACACTTTAGGATGGGATGGAACAACCTCTAGAACAGTCCAGAAGGTGAGAGCTTGGCAGTGGGTACCCAGGATAACAAGCACAGGAATGATTCAAACTTCCTTGTGTAACTGGAGGCCTGTTAAAGGCCCAGCGACTACAGCGTAGATCACGTTGTCCAGCAGATGTATTCTGGGCTAGAGCTGCTAACTGAGCTTTCAGGCCTCTTGGCAAAAATCCACCATGTCATCAATGTCCAGATAGATTTGGACAAGGAGAATCTGCTTTCAAGAACCTTTTGTAAAAGGAGGGAGGGAGGGAGGGAGGACACAGCCTAAAAGGATTTTGCTGTAACTAATTACAAATAATCAAATGAACATTCCCATATTGCTGACAGTTTCCTTTTCTATCTATCCTTGCTTCAGCAGAACTAACTTACATGTTAATCCAAGAGCTCTTCTTCATAGATAATGTAACTTCACTGAATGTCTTGAAAAGCTTTACTACTTTCCTCTTCTACTTTCTTATCACTTGACCTCATTCCAGACTTAAGAACTTTGAGACTATCAGTCTCTTCCTCAGACTAGGACACTGAAGCAATTTAACACAACAGCAATTCAAAAAATATCAATAACAATCTGTAATTAGAGGAATTAAGCCATGTTTGATATGGAGAAAGAGAAAGGAGATTTTTATATGCATCTCAGCCTCTCAGGATCGTTTATTTTAATAAACTTTATTTTATTAACTAGTTAATAATTTTTGAATTAATTTTATTATTTCATTAACTTCATTAATGGTTTATTTTAATGAACTTAATGTAAATGTCCTCCATGTTCTCTAACTCAGATGGGCACAAAGTCATTTTTAATGCAAATGCCAATTACTCCGGAGTCAAGTTACACAGCAACATCACTCTCCCTCTCAAATTAAAATCTTATCCCAAATGAAGTACAGAAATCATTCTTTACTTTTGTTAGTAACAAAATACCACAGGCACATCCCTATCTCAAAATTCTGTTTACCAGGTAGGAAGTGCATGCTGTCTCTACTTCAGACCAGACAGGTAACCCCAAATCCAGAAAGCAGACAAAACCTTTTTGCTTGCCAAGAATGAAAAATAATTTGGTGAGCATGAGACCTCCCACAGGCAAACACATGAAGTGTTATGACAAAGATCTCTTTCTCCTATTTTTTTTTAACTCACTTCATACTTTCCATTGATTGTTGATGCTCATCAATACTAATGTTTAATTGAGCAGACTGGGGCTGCACAGATACTCAGAAACCAATGCTTAGCTCACCCTGAGTTGTTACAAGTTGCCCAACACAACACCACTCACCTTCATTACACACTCTTCTATTTTTCTAGCTGCTGTGATGCACAATGAAATAGTTAATGTTCACCTGTAAAGCCGTATCAGTGCCACTGGAATTAGCCATCCATTGAATGAATGAGAGGAATTTGGCACCTCAAGGCTTCTTGTTTGTGGCTGCCTGACAGCTCAGGTGGCTGCAGCAGTCACTGCACTCTGACAAAGGTCTCCCCACAACTCCCGAAGACAGAAAGTTAGTCACAGAAAATAGAGTATAACTGTGGTATCTGTCCAGTCCCCAAACTTGACCCAGTCCTTTTGCAGGAGAAGACTGTCTCACTAGTTTAAAAGGCCTGTGTTTATCTACAGTTCTTTCATTTTCATCAGAACAGCATTTTACAACAGGACAGCCTCCTTAGGAAGGCACAAACATTTCCTCTGCTCCCTGATGGCTTGCTTAGGGTTGCATACATTTACACAGCATGTAAGCTGCATTTTTATGTGCATGGCCAGGGAGGAAAGCTGTCACCTCTGCACCCCCAGAGGAGTGTGAAAGTTGGACTATGACACAAACCACAAAAACAGGCAGGGGGCCAGATCCCAGAAAGCAAAGCAATTCTCATTCCTAAGTACTTGCTGGTTTCCTATTGACTGCAGTGGGAAACTTCCAAGTTCCCACTCCCAGTCTCTGGGACAGCAGCAAAAAAAATACAGCCTTTCTGAGCACAGCACTACAAAGGTTAACAAATCTGCACGGCCCTGCAGCTTCACTACACTGGCTCACACACCACTAATGGGGACACTGGCATTGATCTGGAATTCACTCATGGAATTACAGATTTGAACAAGCAAATTCCAGAGCAGCCACATCTCAAAGCCATTTTGCCTATGTGAAATACAATTGTCAGTCACTTGTCAAGGGAGCTTTACAGAATTAACAGCTTACAGTATCACTTCCTTCAAATTCACAAACATGAACCAGAGCACCACACTTCCATCCCTTCCATGACAAAAGCAGGAAATTTTCCCCACCCACTATTCCAGGGGAGGAATATTTAAAACCCGAAGTGGACAATCAGAAAGGTTAGCTGGAGAGAAGCATGGGTCCCAGTTAGGGAAGCAACAGCTGAAACACCTGGATAACAACAGTAAATAACTTCAATATCTAGAAATACAGTAGGCTTCTAAGATGATTAAAGCAACAGCAAGTGAAACTGAAGTGATTACATAGATGCTACAGAAGAGATAAAAGAGAATTGGGATCAGCATCTCGCAAAGCAATCGTTCTGATGAAACTGATGGAGCCATCCTGCATAGGTAACTGAGAAATTCCTGGATGAAGCTCTGACAGACTGGCTACTGAG
Organism: Rhipidura dahli; assembly: GCA_013399225.1. Classification (NCBI taxonomy): domain Eukaryota; kingdom Metazoa; phylum Chordata; class Aves; order Passeriformes; family Rhipiduridae; genus Rhipidura; species Rhipidura dahli. Next base: position 584,097 of record VXAC01000790.1, on the reverse strand, counting down.
AGCCTTGATGTATGAAGAGAGGAGTAGAAAATAGATTATAGGATGTAGTTTGATCATTAAGTGCAATGTTACCAAACTATCATGTCTGTAAATGAAGTCAGACAGCCAGAGATGTTGGAAAGCAAGCCACAAAAATGCCCCAATGTCTCATTCTTATGTATATCATATCTCTAGTGACCATCAGTAGCACTTGCCTTGGGAAAGAACACAAAGCCAGAGTAAGCTTACAGCAATTCTTTCCCAAATACACCCTCCTGGCTTCTGGCAGTCTGCAGTTTACGGACTTAAGAAGTCAGACCATCATGTTTCATAGTCCCTGAGTTTAACCTCTATTAATTTAACCTCTTCCTGAACCCAGTTTGGCCTTCTTGATATTTTATTGTAGTGAGTTCCACAATGGAGTGCACATGCCTTGCAATACATAAAAAAAAAGATTATTTGTTTTAAGCTTGTTGTCTGAGTTTTACTGACTTCTCCCTTTACTCAAATGAAGCTATGTCTGATTACTCCTTGTTTACTGTCTCCTCATAATTTCTAGTTTTAAGACACCCTCGGACTCCAACCAAGATTTTTTCTCAAACTGCAGAGACCTAGTTTACCCTGTGGTCCTATAGATGTCATTCCATACTGACAGGGTTTCTGCACACCTCTGAATCCTCAGTTCTATCAAGCCTTTCTGAGTTATAGTCAGGGCTGCAGATACAAGTTACAAAACTACCAGGGTACCTGTTTCTGGTATATTCCTAACACTGGTCTATTCCTAACACTGTTATTTGCCCACCCCTGGAACTAACAATTTGAAAGAACTATCCACAGTAATGCCAAACCCCCTTGCTCTACAAAAGAATTTAAATTACATTCTTCATTTACATATTGTATGCAGATTCTCAAATCCTCAGTTGTATTTATTACTACAATAGTTTCTGATAATCAGTCTAGAATTAACCCACACACAATTCTCAGCACCACATCATCTCAGCAATGCTGTACATGTAGGAGAACATTCATCCCACTTCCATAAAGTTTTTCAAGTAGAAAGTTGTTTTGGGAATAAAACAGACCATGAACTAGTCTCATATCGTCCCTAGCATTTAGAGGTATTTGACATATAGAGGGACAAAAAGCTGCCAAAAAAATTCTTCATGTTTCTTAGAAGTTGATCTATAATGAAGAGAAGCCTGAAGAAAAGCTGTGTGCTCGATTCTCACTCTTAGCACTCTTGCTTTTCCCCCTTCTCCAAGAGCATGATATATGTATATAAACCAGTAGCCTCAATGCTTCAGACACACACACCTCCCAAGTTAACAGAAAAGATGAAAACCAGCTGGATTCTAATTTGCCTCTGTTCTAAGCAATTCCCACATTTATCAATATTTCATCTAGCTTTTTTTTGGCACCAACAATTTCCATATTACTTAAAGGGGAGACTACAGACAGGAGGTGAGAACATAAATATAACTCCCACACAAAAGTAAAAAAGCCTCACTAGTGTCAGGCTTTACAGTGGGACACTTGCTTTGCAAAATTATTCACTTCCTTTAATGATTTTTTATCTCTTGCAATAGGACTTTCAATATTTTTTTTTCCATTTTGAATAACCAGAACAAGAAAAATTAATGCAGATGCCTTTGAAAGTAGAAGAAAGCATCTAATTCCTTAGTTCTTCAGTGTTAACTCAGAGAGATTGGCCAATTTTAATCCACTCTTAAAAACCAAATATACCTCAAAGGGTGCTTGGAAAAGATTGCTTTTTGCTCACCCACTGAAGAGCTTCCGGCTTCTGCACATGCAAATGCAGGTTCCAAAAGAGCAACCGGCTCAGGACACTTCTAAGGTACCAAATCCACAGGTGGAATGCTGCTTGCCTGGCTAGCAAGTGAGAGAAAATTACTTCTAGAGGCTCTTGGAAGGCAGTGCTGTGGTTTTATCCCATGCAGCGAATCCACACACGCACTCCCTCCATCGCACAGGCAAGGGCTCTGCCGGCTCCCTGGTAACCAGCTCTCTGTTTTGTTGACCAGACTGTTGGAAATCATTAGGGAAAGAAAAGCATGACTTGGCAGTAATGCTCTGGACTCAGAATACATGAGTTGTGCCACTACCAGTTTTTGTGAGAAGGGGTAACTACAGTGACCTTTGTCAAGGTACTTCATCTTTCCAGGACAGAGTTCCTCATTTTTCACTTGTAAAAGGATGTGACCTTTGTGTTTCTAAGTGCAAACTCCTTAGCCCAGGAGCTGTGTATGTTCTTAGTGCTTATAAAGCAACATATTTCTGATTTTAATTCCTGAGGGACCTTGGATCCATACCTTACGTATCAGCAGTTACTAACGACATTCTCCTCCTCCCTCCTGTCCCCCTACCCCCTGTTCTCATATTCTAACCCCTCCTTTTGATTAACTCTAGCATTCACCTAAGCACAGAGGGATCCAGATCAGGACCAAAAAAAAAAAAAAATCATATTACATTCAAAAGGACCAGAATTTGGAGTCTGGAGATCTTCCTCTATTCCAAGATGCAACTTTTCAAACGTCCCTCTCTCCATGATGTCTTAAAAATATATTCTAGGTTAAAGTCACAATATTTCTTAAACTCTTTGTTAAGGAGAATAAGAGATGTAGGACAATACCATTTCCATGAACAAACAGACTGTCTGTCGCATCAGAATGAAGACCCCCGATGTAAAAATATGATCGAAATGTACAATTTCTTGCTGAGATCCAGAAAAGTGCAGAACTTGGATGACAGAGACAGCTTCAGAAACTTTCCACTAAATGAGCTTAAACATTTGTAAACTGATAACTGGAGTTTTGAGCAACCTGTTCCTGTAGAAGGTGTCCCTGGCTATGGCAGAGGGGTTGGAATGAGATGATTTTTAAGGTTCCTTCAAATCCAAACCATTCTGTGACTCAGTGAACCAGGACCCCAGATGGACAGAGTTCACCAGTTTTGTGAAACGCGCTGTAAAAGGTCTTTACCTTAATCAGGGATGAGGATGAAAGAAGAAAAACCAGTAATAGGTAACATAATGGCTGAGTCCCAGGAAATGTTAGCTGGAAAGGATCTCTACACATCTCTAACCCAAAATCTTGCTTGAAGTAGAACTACCATCAACAGAGGTGCCACAACATTTCTGGTCAACCAATTTCACAGCTGTACTACCCTCATAAATTTCAACAGGAATCACTCAAGCTGCAACCTGTGGACACTGCCCCTCATTTTTGCATTTGCCATTCCTGACAAAAGCTTGGCTGTTCCATCTTTGTAGTTTCCTTCAAGTAATTGTGGGCTGTTATTTGACTGACAGCTCAGTAGCAAGACTAAATACAAAGTCTTTGTAAATCCACCACTAGATCAAGACATACTTAGCAATTTAAAGGAAATAGTGAAACTGAAGAGTCAAATTTTCAGTTTTCTGCTAATTTACAGAATTTTAAATGAAATACAGTAGCACAAAGTAAAGCAACATCTTTCATTAAAAGTTTTATTTCCACACTATTTGAAAAGAAATAACTTTTGTCTGGTGGCTGTGATTCCCGGCTCTCAATTCCTCCCAGGAAATAAAATAAGAAATTTCAGTGTAAGCTTTTTTCTCCCCTTTAATATAGAAGTGGAAAAGGGGAAGAATTTAATGAATATTATCTGCTCTGCTGGCACTCAGAAGGGCTATGATTGAGAGAAAAAACACCCCATGGAATATGTAGAAATGGATATCATTACAAAATATAATTAGTTCCTGCAAAAATATCCAGTTTTAATGAATTCTTTTCCAAGTTTAATGTCATCATCACAGTCTAAGTTATATACTCAAATCTATGCCATTACAGGACGTTTGTACTAGCCTGTTTCCTTAACCAAAACAAACACACAGTCTAACTAGAATAGTATGTGTAAAGTTTGTGTGTTCATGCCAAGACACTACACTTTCACTGTTATTTGCTTTTATTCCTTCTGCTTCTGCGTACCTTTGGGATGTGTCTTCATAAAGCAGCTATTGAATCAACATACAGAAAATTAGTATTTTGCAATATGCATTCAAGATACTTTAAAGATCAAATTTTGGGTCAAGTAAAGGTAAAATTTTGGGTCTACTGATTTTGGGGAAAAATTGAATACATCTACCTCACTAAAGCCAAAACTCCTCCCTAGGTAATTCTCTCTAACTCTAAAGGTTAAGAGTGCATAACATTCCCAGTTCAATCTATTTGTGTTCTTGGATGAAAACAGGTTAATGACCAGATCCAGACTATATGCAACTCCAGTGACTCCATATGGTCTCAAACACTGTGAGAAGAATAGTCATGGTAATGATAACAATGAGCTGATCTGTCCAAAGTATGAAGCTGCTCGTGTCTGAGTGAGAGTTGTCTTAACCTGTCCATTCTCATAAAAATCAGCACTTCCATACTGCCTCAGTCTCCTACGCAATGAAGTCAAGCTGCTGAAGACCCACAAAAAGTTTTTCTACCATTTTTCTACATAAATTTCTCTTACTGGGTTGTTTATTCAGCCTCTACTAAAAAAGTTAAACTCCAAGAACTGCTGCAGTTTTAGTCAAGGATGGTGGGGTTTTTCAAGAAAATGTATCATAGTTCAGACAGAGACATGACTGGTGTGCTTTTAATCTTAAAATATGTTCTATACAGCTATAGCTTAAGGGGTTTGTGCTTATTTTCAGAATATGTTTAACTAAGAAAAATCTGCAGAATGGCAATTTTGAGAAGAAAGATGGAAAGAAGAACTACAACACCATGAGATTTGTAACATGAAACAGCTCTTTTCTAACCAGTTTGACCCTGCTTTTCAAACGGAAAAACATCAATTATGAAAAGATGGTGATGCTTGGTGAATGTCCCAGTGGGTATAGGATGATCAGGATAGTGGGCAACACAAACCATGAAGTGTATCATGTTACCCTTACAAGGAGCTCACTTAAATTAGTAGTTCATTTATTATTCTGTTTATCAAAGGAGAATAAATAAAGACATAAAGGAACATGCAGACTCTAATCTCACACTGGTGCAAAGTTGTGTTTGCTTCAGAAGACAAGTCTTGGGTGGAGGTATCTATTCCTTTTCTCTAAACACTTGGATGCAATTTTTAACAATCATGACAGTAAGTTTATAAAAGTAAAAATCTGTGGAGAGGGCATGCGAAATGCAGAAATCAGGAGATGGAAGGAAGCAGTAGTCTGTCAAGTCAATAGTTTGTCTAAGCCTTATTTTCCCCTCACCACCTTTTCCCCAAATTCAGCTAACAGGGAAAAGCCTCAGACAACCAAGAGCAGTATCCCCATTGGAAGACGGATGTCTTCTATAGAGTTCATCTACAATGGTATTCATGTCCCTCTAGGCCTCTGTTTGAACATTATCACTATGGAAACAGATCTCAGATGCCCTGCACCTTATCAGGCCTTCTCTAAATTCTTTTCTTCTGTTTTCAACAAAGCCATTCACTGAACCTCAACTAATCCAAGATTCTGTTAGGGGTGAAGTTTTTGCTTGGTGGTTTTTTTTTTTCCTTCACTATCATGTCTCTTCCAAAAGGTTCTCTCTCCCACTAATGCCATCTGACAGGCTTTATTTGACTCACACCTCTTCAGTTCCTAGCTCAAAAATATTATGGCTGCATTTGTTGCCAAACAGATTCTATAGTTTTTATTCCCCCCTCCTGCCCCCAAGGGTACATAGTTTTCAATGAAAATTCCACTCATTCAACAGCAACTTTTTCATTTTGGTTTTAGCTGTTTAGAATCTGCCTGCATCTACATCAGATGTGTCTGTAAGTTCTCTCTAGAGCATTCCTAGGTTAGGGGTATAAAGGGTTACATCTCTGTAATACCAACAGTTTATCAATTCCAGATGCATATGGAATCCAAAATCCTGTGTTTACAAATTCCAAATATTAGAGTACTTTTGGGGAACAGAGAACAGGAGGGGAACTGGGAAGCTTCAATGTTACATTATGCAAATGAAAGAGGGCAAATTGGGTTTGACCTCACTGCATCCAAATCTGGTGCACAGGCAAGAACCACAGCAATTCTTCTGCAAACTAAGCAAATGTTAATCCTGCAAGTTCTCCTGCAGTAGTAACTGAAATTCTTGCTATAGCCCTCCACCTAAGCAGACAGGAGACAAGCATTACTTATCCTTTGAGTTTTTAATATGGCCCATAACTGTAATTTAAAGTGAGGCTCCAAGATACATTTTTAAGGGGAATTTCTGGTACTTTCTAGTGTGAGGAGAGATGGAGTCTTATCAGTTTACATGGAACTTTGGTGCAGAGAAGAATGGGAGTCATAAAATAATTTTATTTTATTCTTTTATTACCTTAGGTATTCTGGGTTGGCTGAGGAGCAGAAGATACAGCAACACAGTAGCCAAAGACATGCTGTGGCTCTCACAGTTCCCAAGGGGACTAGTATATATATAGAAGCAATTTCCATTAACTATGGAAATTAATTTTAAAGCATCCTTATGACACCCACTGGGACAAAGCACCTGTATGTGTGATGACCCTTTACTAAAAGGTGAAACCAGAAGAAAGGACATGCCTCAAACATTCCCCTTCATAAATTCAACTGAATTATTTCTAGGTTTTCATTGAGCAAGCTCTCTGATGGAAGCAGGACAGCACAATTTACAGGCAATACTCACTGGGGCCCAGTTACTATTTCAAATGGAAACAACAACTTTTAGGAACCTCATAGCAAACCATAGCTGCTTTCATGTGTTGATACTGCGGACTTGTGTTTATTTTCTTTACTCTCTTCATAATATACCACCTAACAGCTTTTGGGAGGTGTAAAACATAAACACCACCGTAATTAATTTTAAGTAATATTTTGCACAGCTAATTTTGGTTTACTGAGGAACAAGTTTGAGGAACAGCCAAGGAGAGGACTAAACACATTGCTGATTTTCAGGAATTTAAAAGTTGAGATACAAAGTGAGGAGCTAGGAAGAATTGTGCTCTTTTGGCACAGCTCACTTTTCACAGGGTAAAATCAGGGCATTTGCAGAGACCACGGGCATAAGACCATCAGTGCTCTAACCTCCTCTTGCCCAGACAGCAAAGGAGGACAGTGAAAGGTCAGTGGTGCTTCTGAAGAGCAAAAGTTCCACGCCAAAAGCTTCAGTTTTGCAACCTAACTGGATTAACTTCCATGTATATGTAACCTCCAGGTTAATTTTGTTTCTCATGATAAACATCCCTCTTTTGAGTTTGAGCCGCACTCTTGATAGCCACTGTTAACTGACGTCAATCCACCAAAACCAAAGAGAAAAATACTTAAATAAAACCATTCTGAGTATGGAGAGGATGGGATAACCAGAGACATAACAGTCATAGGTGCAAAATGAGCAGTGAACATGCTCAGGTAAGACACCAGAAGAATGCTTGCAATATGGCAGAGAGCAGCATCCCACTAAATAAAGAACCCTAATTTCACCTAATTATCAGGCTATGGAAGAGGTTGTAAGGCACAGCCATTGTAAATAAGGCTGGCCAGGCCCACCTGGATCATTGGGTCTCATTCACTGCAAGGACAGTTCTAGAGTTGGATACTTCTACACACCACAATATCCTCTCATTACGTTGTGCAGTTTTCTCTGAAATTACTGAAAGTTGTGCTTACATTTCTGAAGGCAGATCTGGGCAATTTGCCTTTAGCCTCATACCACTGAACACACTTCCATTTCTCCCTCCCTGCCCACAACTTTAAGAATTACACTGGGAACATAAATCTCTATTTTAGATTTCCTTGGTTTAGATGGACCAAGCCAAGACATTCCCTGCCCATCTCAAACATCTATAGCAATGAACCCAATTTCTTGTCCTATGGAAGAAACTAGCCAATGACATTGATATGTATATTCTGTCCACATTAATTCCATTTTTAATCCAAACTAGAACAAGACTAGAGTTGCTTCTGTGTTTTCCAGGCTGCTGTGGGTCTTCAAAAGACAATTGAAGTGTTGAAATGAATTTGAAACACTGGTTTTCCTCAAAAGTTTTCCCACAGAAGGCTTTAGTGATCCTACCACTAGAAACTGATCACCAGACAGTTGCCATTAATTATGGCAGGGAAACATTTGGCCAGATATACACAAGACACAAATCATGCATGAGGGATTTAGCTGGTTTAGAGCTATGGCAGAAGGATTTGGCTTTCTCATGTTGTATCTTGTATCCATCATTTCAAACTTCTATGGAATTTTTGCTGACCTGGCTGTAGAAAGAAGCAAAGTAGAACTCAGGAGTGAAGCTGATGAAGGACAGGTCACAAACTGAATTTAAGTGAAGTAGAGAAATGGAACTTTGCCAAAACCATGAACCGCTCCCTGCTACACTGCACCCTACTACCCTAGAGGTATTGCAGAGAAATTCCTCTGCAAGCAGTGATGAGGACTATGGTGAAACAAACAGGTTTAAGCCCCTGTCTAAAAAAAAAGCCACTACTTCATGGTCTAGGAGAAAAATAATTTGCTGATTAAGAGAAAAAAACAGGGTTTGTAACATTGTTGATGTCAGCAGTGGTAGAATCAGCTGCCAGTCTCTTAGGATGAGGAGGCACATTGCAATAGGAACCACATTGTCTCTAAAAAAATCTCAACATTACGAGCAAGTTGAATCCAAGATCTCAGATTTATAGCATGGCCTGGCTCAGAATCACTGCAATTTCAGAGCTTCCTCACAACAAAAACTGTTATTAAGGCCTGAAATTCTGGCCAAGACTTTTATTCCTATAGCAGTTTATTATCTTTCTCTCTTCTAACCCTAGAAGTTCAACAGCACAATGTTCTCCCTAGGCTGAATGTTAAAGTGTGTGCTGTAACAGTTTAGAGCTGCAGCATCCACCTCCAATAAAGCACTTTCTGCTCAAACTACTGGGGGCATGTGGGGTCTTGAAGTCATCAAAACACATCTCCTCATTCCACCTTAACTTCTTCTGACATAAAAGACATCAACAGGTAAGAAAGAAGAAAATTGTGCCCTGGCATTTCCATAGGTAGAATCAGGCATTTATGTGGACACAGTGTGAAACAATAATGCAATGAAGGTAGAAGAAAAAAATCCAGGGAATTTTCTGTGTAAGTTATGATGCATAACACAAATGAACAATACTGTTTGCACAGGTAACAGCTCCTCCACACAGTTGAACTGGTTTTAAAATGAGTTAGAGATGGTGAAACATCACAGCTAGCAAATCCCACCAAAAAAGTAAGCAAACTTTCAGTTTATTGAATCTGCCTCTTTTCCCTTCAGGGAACTGAAACATTTTCCTAGGACTGAGGGGACTCAGATCCAAAGGAAGAACCACTGTGACACTCCAAGCCTCCCAGCTGATTCTTCCGCCCAACAAGTCTGCACTTTATATATTGATATGTGGAAGAAATTCCCATGTAAGAAAAAGGAGATTAGAGGTTAATCTTTGCTTTAGCAGTTTAAATTTGAAGCCACTTCACAAACCATTTCAGTCTCATGGGTTAAACAGAACCAGCTGTACGTGTGGCCATCATGCAAACAAAACACTGTCACTAAAAAGAAGCAATTTCTTTGTGGGTCAGAAAAGTGGGTAGGACACTACACCACTGTCACAAAAGGACAGCTCAGTCATTTAGTCTGACCCACTGAATACTGCCAGTAATTCAATTTAACCCTTTCTCATCTATATTGAGCCTGATCAGTGCTTCCTGGTTGAAGTACAAAATACAGGAAGAAAATTCTAAGCAGTGATGTTTCAAGAATTTTTAACAGCTGCTGCCTGCTTCATTGATTGAAGTCCATTCTCTGAATTAAATCCTGTGAAATGCAGTATTTGCCCCAAGAAACACGTCTGGGATTATCCCAGAGATTTCACATGCACAGGATACATGCAGTTTCAAAAGACAGCTCCCTGCTGACTGAAGGAGGAAAAGGTACTACAGGGCTCTTAAGTCTCTGCAAGCAATATAGATATCATAGCCATTTCCTGTATTACTCTATAGACTCCAATAAATCTACAGAATTCAGTTTACCACAAGGCTACTGTTTTTCAGACCAATTGACCCAATGACTGGTATTTATTTGCTGAGACAAGCTCCATAAAAGTAAAAAGTAAGAAACCCACACTCCTCCTCCTCATCACCACAAAGATGACATCTTGTTGCCAATCTGCCTGCCAGGAAGCCATCTGGAAATAATATCAATACCACAATCTATGGGCATTCCTCCAATGCATTAATCAGGTCATTAGAGTTCAATACTGACAGCATCTTTAGGAATTGGAAAGGATGAAGCTGTGGTAATAAGGCACAGTGAAGATCGATCCCCGGGGTCTAGTTAGATCTTCCCCTCCTTTTTTTCTCTAAAAAGCATACAGCATTAGCATTTTGTTCCCCAGTGTTTGGTTTAAATTTACCATTCTGGAGAACTTCGAAGCACAAACATAATGGAAAATGTCTTCCACCTCACTTCTGTCCTTAAAAGGGCATTGAAAAAGTCTGGAGACAATTTAATGGGGCATGGCAATGATTTGGAGACTGGGAAAAATATATTAAAAAAATAAATATGTACATATATACATATTATAGCCAAAACCCATACAAAGTTCAGTTTAAGAGGGTTACAAACTTCTTATCACTCAGAGCAGTACATTCAGAGGAAGCCCAGCAGTACCAGATGCTAAAGTTATCTCAGAGACATACCAAAACCTGGGGGCTGGAAAATGAAGCTCCAGAAATCTAAATTTGAGAACACATTTCTTCTAAAGCATATGGAAAGGTAACAAATCAGGAGAAAAAAATAGTAATTAAAAAAAAAAAAAAAAGGTGTTACATGAGATTTTGGTTTCCTATCTTTCTTTCTCAAATGAAAAAAAACTCCACGTGGCTTTCTGAGAGATCTGTTTTAACAACACCAGTTACTGAATATGTTACAAGATGAATTAAATGAGACACACTTTTGAAAAGCAGCAGAGTAAAAGCAGAAGCACAGCAAACCCCCTGAGATTAAAGAAACAAACAAATCACAGATATTCAGTTTTATCAGCTCACTACAGCTCCCCCTTAAAAAAATCATATACATATGTATCTGTAAATATATATCACTGAACTAGAAGTAAGCAGCTGTTTATCAGCTTGGACAAAACTCTTTAGGGACAGTGACAAGGCTTTCCTCAGTGTATGCACAGCAAGCTGGCATAGCATAACTCGCAGTTAACTGCTGTACTACCTAACTCCAGCATACAAAAGGGAGCAGTCTGTCCTTGTTCTGACTTTAACTTAACCAGAGCTGTTCAAATAACAGCATCAAATTCTGATACAGAACCTAAACTCAGATTTTGTTTCCACAAGCTGAGATTCAATATTTGTGAGACAGTTCATAACTTCTTGTTTTTCTAGTAAGCTTTTGTTTTGTTTTGTTTCCAGAGGTATTTCTCTTTCTCCTACAAACCTAGAAACATTTTTTCCCTATTAAAGCACATTCAAACTGTCTCATTTGAAGATGAGAGTGAACAACTGTCATCTGGAAGGGGCAGGGTACAGGGAATCCATGTAATAAGTTTACAGGGTTATTTTTAGCCTTATTTCTTTATTTTTTCATGATACAAACACCCAAAAGTATCCAGTAGTAGCTTCATGTCTACTTTATAAGTATTTTAAAGTCTTCCTGATCAGCAGATGGAGTGGAACAGCCATTGGTAATGAGATGAGTTAAAGTAAAAACAGTTTCAGAAGTTGAAACTCTAAATTTTGGAAGAAATTATTATTTTGGCTTGCCACTTAACTAAGCACATATTTTTGAACTAATTAATCCAGCTGAACCAATAGAACTTATATTAAATTTCAAGTGCAGGGGGGAAAAAATTAGAGACTCACAGTGAATCAGGCCAAAAAATTCACCCCCAAAAAATTCTCCAGTGAGCTCCAAAAGGTCTGCATTTGAACCATGCAGTTAAAAGCTAAAAGCATAAATGTTTGATAATACCTAAACACTCTCATGGGTACATTTGCACTTCTAAGTGACTTTTTTGTTGGGTTTTTTTCCCAGTGCATTAAGCTAAATCAAGGCTAAGCCTGCATTAAAGGTAATGCAAGTATATTCACTCACGAGTTTTATTCAGTGACCTCATAAACTGGTTTTAGTTAGAATCAGACAACTTTGCATTCAGACATGAAAACAGAAGATTCACCTTGCTTACCTTTCTTCAGGCCTTAGAGAAGTCCTTTCAAACTCCTTTCCCTCTGATACTTCTTTGTAGAGTGTTTTGAAACCTAGTGATGAAAGTAGTAAGAGCTATGTATTTGACCATACCACTTGTGAAATGTTCTAGTAGATATCCTGCAAATAATTCAATTTAGGGAATGTATTGTACAGTTCGAAAATTAATTGAAAACAATGAATTATTATCCTGTTGAAATTATTGATACCTAAATATCAGACAAGTGAAGTCTGGCTGCAGTAACTACATAAACCTACCAGTCCAACTGCAAAGTAGAAGATGGTATCCAGATAACAAGGAAAAACCTTCTGAAGCCTGGCAGTGAGAACAATACCACAGCTAAACCACTCCACAGAAGTCAAGGACCACAGAAGATCCTGACAGCCACAGAAATTTTATTTGGTAAGATTATCACTCAAGAGAATGGATTAGTCAGAAACGGGACTGTAAGAAGTCTTCTGTATCATGAAGATCAGCTCCTCTCCGTGACAAGCAACTGTTTCCCTTAACATCATTTCCCTTGCATGTGTCACAATGAAGTGATGAGGCACAGGTTTTCACCACAGATGTTATTTCAGTCAGCTTTGATGAAGAAATTGCTCTGGACAATTTCACTTTCATTTTTTTTTTGCAGTAACTTTTGAAATATAGAACTCTGTTTCATTATTTAGCTCATCTTCGGATGGGAACTCCTGCAACTCATCACTAAAGTCATCACCCAGAGACAGCATATACATTTCCAAGAGCCTTCTGGTCCAAGAAGAAATGCCATCGGCTTGAATCCAAGACTTCCAACAACAAAGCACAGCCACAAAGCTAGATTTGAAGCAAGACTGGCCCAGCACTCACAGGTTAAGTAAAGGCTCAAACAGATGAACTCTGAAAATTTAGGTGTTTCCCTTTATAGACTGCAAGGCATTCTGCTGTAGCAGGGGACCGGATGTGCCTCAGAGGTAGAAAAAAATATCTCAAATAAACCCACAAACACTTCAATCCTGTGCTCAGGGCAAAGAGAAGACAGTACTACATTTATTACATTTATTCACCTGCTTAGGTGTTATTGATTAATATGAGCTTCGATTAGCTAATCACTATTAATCAATGATAACTTGTTTGCATTTCTTGTTTCAGTGCTGGAGTAAACACCTGTACTGCTCCTTCAAATGCATACACATACTTTATGGAATAAGGGCAATCCAGTAATTGCACAGGAATGAATATATAAACACACTTGAGCTCTTGTAAACATGTCCACAGAGACCTCTCATATAACCACAGAGTATTTTCCTTCAGGTTTTTTCATATTTGCGAAACTGGAAAAGCAAGGCTATCTTCTTGGTGGATGTTTCAAGTGAGTAGGTTTTGAATTTTATACATAATCTAGTCCAGGATTTCAGGAGTTCAAAGTTTTCATCACCACTGCACATACTGTGTGCATACAAAAGGCAGTAACACATCCAGCTCCGTTAGCACCAGAACAGTTTCACACAAAGCTTGTGACCCTCAGTTTTGATAGATGGCTTCCTCAGACGATTACAATACTAACAGCAGCTGTACACCAAGAACACAGGAGGATGTTCAGCAATACTCAATATTAGCCCCTGTGCAAAAGAAAGAGGTGAAAAAATATCATTTTTCTATATCCATATACAGTTCTCCAGGGGAAAAGAAACTTCTAAGTACAGGGACCATCCAAACCAGAGAAAACTATAAAGGCTACTTGTTAACTAACACAAAGAACAGCTCTGATGTAAGGGTCACCAAACAAAACCTATGTACAGCTATTTAATTTTAAGAAAGGGAATCATGTAAGGATGTGGGAAAAAAAATAAAAAAAGAAAGAGGACACTCAAAAGGAGCAGTTCAAAAAGCAGGAAGCCTCAGGGAGAGTCAGGAGAGTATTGCAGGGCATAGGTCAGCTCTTAGAAAATGGATTGCTTAAGTAAAGACAGGGAAGCCCATAAAACATGGCAAGTAAAACGTAAGCAGGAAATTAAAAGGTCTAAAAGACAATCCAAAAATTGCTTGCAAACAAAGATCACCAAGCTAGTAAACAGCCCTTGAAATACACCAAGGACAGGAAGCCAACTAGGAAAAGCAGTCCAGCTGCTGGATGACAAAGGTGTATAAAGCACAGACGGGGATGATACAGTTGTAGCAGAGAAGCTCAGGGAATTCTTTACATCAGCCTTTACTGATGAAGTCTTTGGGGAGATTTCCACACCCCATGCGCTCTCTGTTGCAAATCTGGTTTAGAGAAAAAACAGAGGAACCAGACCAATCTGAAGTAAAATCAGGAAATACCAGACCAAACAAGGAAGCTAGATACTAATAAAGCACTGAGACAAAACCATTTTCACACAAGTTCTGAAGAAACTCAAAGATTAATTTAAGGACCACTGGCCAAGGTGTATAAGCCAGAGCTATAGAGAGTCTTTGTACGTGAGGACTCACAGATCCTGCCTGCATAACTTCCAGCTGCAGGAAGGGCTGTGTAGGGAACCTGGAAACCACAGTCTGGCAAGTCTGAATTCATTTAAGTAGGAGAGTGAACATTAGGAAGAATAGTGCTTCACAGGCTTTTTAAGATGGAGAGGAATCAGTCATGCAACTCCTGGGGTCAGTGCTGGGACTGGGGCTACTCAGTATGTTTATCAATAGCAAAATTAAACGACTGGGGAAAATGTTGGCAGTTGGGCTTTAGTGAAGGAATTCCTCAAGGCAGTATCAATTCTAACTATTCCTACTCGGAAGCTAGAGCCATCCTTGGCGGTTCCCTGAAGCCCTTGGTTCAGTGTCCAATAACATCAGTCCAAAAAAGCCAGCAACATCACTGGAATCCTTAGAGAACAAGACTAGGCATTTCCACCACTTCTAACAGTCTGAGCATTCCCACAACTTCAGTACTGAGATCTGCTCTCCACATACCAAGGAGGACATTACCAGGGTGTCAAAAAGGGCAGCCAGATGGAAATGGAGATACTAAAAAGGCTGGGAGTCCTCAGTTTGGGGAGAAGGCATATATGGTGGATACGACCAAGTATAACAAAAAAACCATGAGCTACTAAATGCAGAACTGTTGTTTGTCCAACCCTACAAAACTAGAACAAGGCAGTACTCACTGCAACCAATTCACTTAAATAGAAAGGACCTGTTTACCCAGCAGGTTACAAGCTTCTGGAACTTGCTGTCACGCAAGACTCTGAAGGCAAAGGATGTTCATGGGTTCAAAAAGGGATTAACCAAACTCTGGTCAACAGCTCCATAAATAGACACTTAAAGGACTAAACAGGTACATATCCTCTAATATCCTTAGCACAAGAGCTGTGGAAACTGGAGACGTGTGGAGAGAAATGGATCTCAAGAAACAGCTCTTGGAGGTTCTCCTGTTAACTTGTCAGACACAATACTGGGCTAACTGGAACACTGAGGTAGTTCTAATGTTATTCATTTTTTAGGTTGATTTAAAATTCCCACACATCACACCACTTCCTGAGGATAAACAACAACCCCAACAAAGGAGCAAGGTGATTGAAAGCAAATATATTCCTTACCCCTCATGACAGGGGTGAGAATGGGACAGGGATCTAACCAGCAAAGAAAAGGAAATAGAACAATTTAGACCAGTTACAGGTACCAGAACTTCTCTTATAACACCCTTTCCCTGAAAGCACCTTTAACATTTGTACACACAGTACACTGAGTAATTATTGTACCCACTCAATTTAATTTTTAATTCATCAAAGCTTCATTTTAGAAGCATTTTTTAAATTAACACATCTTTGCAGACAGTAAGTTATTTATAGCTCTGAAAATGCAATCAGCAAGGCTGTATTTCCTGTCTTGTAAGTGAAATGTAAGCTTGGACAAAAGAAAAAAAATCTCACAAGAAATGCAGTTACAGCAAGTTTGTTTTCAAGACAATAAATCCTTTGTTTTGACATTCAATTTAGTTCATTATCTTGTTACTCATACAGCTTTAAAAAATATTTTTCTTGGTCCTTGGGGAAAAAAATTCTATGCTACACAGATAAAAAAAATAACAAAGTTTGACAAAGTTGTCTTATTCCTGCCCTTGACACAGTCTGTCTCAAAACCTTACACTTGCAAGAAAAACAGCTAGAAAGGGACTAGCACTGGAAAGCTATATAGTGAATTCTATTCACCACAGAAATCATGACAGGCATGAGCAGACAAAAAACAACACACATTTTTCTCCTTCTCTGCAATTTAGTGAGAAGTAGGCGTGTTACTTCAGTGCCCTACTCCAATATCAACAGCCATACATAGCTAATATAAAATACCTGTATTATAGGTGTATATACCTATAATAAACCCACAAAGGTTCCTGCACAGTGCTCATGAACTGATGAGCAACTTCAAAGAAGGTTACCTCAACTGTCCAGCAAATATAATAAAAAATTAATGTAACACCAAATACTAAAACTTATTTACACATTTATGTTTACTATCACCCCCTGAGACAAAGTAAAAAAGTAAAAGCTGGTAAAGCCTTCGCAGTCAGAGGATTAAGTTTACGGTCAATAGCACACGTGTGGAGAATGGAATAAGGTCCACACTATTTTACCTGGGGGATTATCTGACCATCTCTGACTGTCCTTGCTGGTGAGATGTCTGCAAGTCCTTACCTTTTGAAGGCTCATTTTCTGGCTGTCCCTCTGATCCAGTCAGTGGGGGAGCCCCCACTCCTGCTCAGGCTAACCAGGACCACCTCACAGTTTTAGCGTGGAAACACCTTGGAAAAGGAGCTGAGTGCTGTATCAGGTAAGAACTAAGTAGATTGAATGGGAATTCGATATTTTCTGAGTCATTTGAGGTGAACTTGATTACCTGACAATCTGATTACCTGCTAACTGAGTTTGGAAGCATTTAAAGAAAACCCACATGAAACTGACTTTTCCTCTGCACAAGCTGTGATTAATTGATCAATAAGTACCCCAGTGCCCATGTTCAGGCTGACTTTAGCACGTTACTTGAGCAAAATTCCCCGCGGGTTGCAACAAGGCCTCGATCCCACAGGCCGGGTCTGAGGTGAAATGGCGGGAGGCGCTTTGGAGCGGGCCCGGCGGGGTCAGGCCTGCACAGCACTGCAGCGCTGCTGCCGCCTCACCCGGCCCTCACCGAGAGGGGATCCCCGCCCGGACACCGGCTCTGCACCGCCGGGCACATCTCCGAGCAGGGCTGAGGGAGTAGGAATGCAAATCCCGCCCCTCCCTTGGGAATGCTGGAGCTCAAGACTTCACAAACCCTCCGCCTCTTCCATTCAAATGTGCTCACTCTGCTCCCAAGCACGGACGCTTTCACAGCAACACGAAAAACTGCTGTGCTGCAAAGGAACAGGAAAATGAGTAGGAAGAAGAAAGGGAATGTAGGAGAAAATGAAACAAACCTTCTTTCACCACTCCCCTGTCTGTGAGAAAGAGGCTGCCAGACAGACATGCACAGACTCACAAGCCAAGGTCTCTTGCTAAAAAACCTGCAGGATACACGCTCAGATATTTGCCTGCCTCTTTATATAGAGTTCAGTTAGCACTAACTGCTGCCAACTGGTTTCAAGTTACAGCCAGGGGAAGTCGTACCATAAAATTCCTCATAGCCACCCAAACCATTACTCTTGTATTTTCTTGCATGTGGGGTCATCATACCCCCTCTGGAAAGCTTAGAGGTATGATACCACTGCAGGCCTCTTCAGAGAGAGCTTGACAATGGTGTATTATGAGGCTTGTTGTAACATCCTTTCAATATTCTTAAGGTCCAGTGGTTTAGAGAAGAGGGTCTTTTGTGTCTGCTGTCAGTTCCAGGAAGCTCCTGTCACTGGCATGGAGACTGCATATGGAAAAGAGCTGCTAAATAGACCAGTTAAAAGAATATAGGCCCAGTTTTGCTCCCACGTCACTGAAAACCATGAATGCTGCAACTCTGTTGAGGTCAGAGGAACTGCACTGCTGTGATGCTGGGGGTGAGACACCAGCTGTTGTTTCAAAGCCAGGGCTCCCTCTGCAAAGTTCTCTCAGGCTCTGCCTAAGATACACCCCTGAGGCCACCACGGCCACAATGTCAGCTCTCAAACAGCAGCAGCAGCAGCCTGCGTGCAGGCAGGGATCCCCAGTGTAACCCACAACAGCTCTGCTGTAAACTTACCCTGCGTGGAACAGAAGAGGTGTCCAAAACCAGGGTGGACTTGAACTAGCGATGGGTCAGTAATGCTTTCAGACATGAAGTACTGACTTAGTATCTTCCTCTTCTTCCACCAAAGGGAAGGAAAGCTTATGATCCTAAAAGATCTGAGGTAAATAACCTAAGTACAGCAGGCCATTTTTGACAAATTTCTCTTTCCTGTGTATTTTAAACACAGCTTGCTTATTGCTTTTGGTTTGTAACTTTCCTTTTGATACAATCAAGAGTGTAAGAACATACAGTGTACGTAGGACCTAGACTTTGTGAATGCTTCTTATAGAACATGCCCTCATATTTTATTCTTTTCACCCAGTCAGGCTATTAATCCTTGTCCAGGGTCAGTATTTTGGTTTGGAGTGGTTTTTGTTTGTCTGTTTTTTAATGACGTTGATTCCAATTATATTACATAAAATACATGAATGAAAAGACCCTTTACTTGAGTATTTAACAAACTGCTTACACCATTATAAAGAATTAATGGAATTATATATTTCTTCCATTAAGAGACAAGCAAATTCTTAATAGTCAACACTGCCAAAAATATTAGGCAACTACATACATTTTGTAATGGGGTATTAAACCAGACATCCTTGTTACTGTTTGCCCTGCACATTCACATAGTAAATTGGATTGTGACTGTCATTTAGTAGATACGGAAAATCTCACACCGCTGTTTCATCTTGCTTTCCTGTTGTTTTGCACTAGAAGTGTTCATCAGTTTACAGAATTTAGAGAAAGCAATGTCACCTTGAAATCAAGTGCAACAATGCCTTGATCGGAACACAGAGCTGGGAGCTCTAGTTCCTTTGGCCCATGCTGCCTGCAAAACACAGCTCTTACAGGCCTCTGCAGCAAACAGGAAACTGGCAGTTCTTCCAGGCAGATAAGAAAAGCTAAAACAGGGATCCTTTCATAATTTGGAGCATCTTAGAGTGCTTGCGCCATACTGGGTACCACTATGTCTCCCAAATCCTCTTTGTAAGAGTATTTGCAACTCAGTCCTTGGTCTCCCCATTACTCACTCATCCTTTAACATTTTGCTGAGGTTAACAATCAGGATAGTGATTTTTGCTGGTTAGCAGTGGTTCCCACTGAAAGCTGGATTACACTGGCTTAGACAGTATATAAAAGGTCTCTGGGTGAAACTACAGGCTTGGTGATCAGATTATCCTTCACTACACAGTTCCAGTATCCTTTTTGGGTACATTTTTTTTTATTGTTCAGATATCATCATGCCACTCTGCAAATATCTCAGATCACAGGACTGCCGAAGAATAACAGAAAAAAGCACTAAAATGACAACTGAGAATAATGATTTTAACCTGCTGTGCAATAATTAAAAATAAACTGCAGTGGGTGAGTAAAACAGCACATACCATCACTCACTTTCCTCAGCTAGGACTGTGGACTCTCAGCAATTTATCACATTTCACAAGAACCAGCAGCAAGTGATGCACAGGACTGGCAAATAGAGCAAATTATTTCTTCTCCCACAGGTTAGATCTTCTACTTTCACACAGAATGTGTGGTCTGTTTGACTCCTTTTGCGATGAAGAAAATAACTGAAAACATCCCTCCGTGAAAATTCTGTATCCTGTGGCACACTGGCTGTATCCCAAGCCCTAAAAATGCCTTTGTACCAAGTAACCTATGCATTCAAAACAGCACTTCAGTCTGAAGAATTAATATGCTGTCAGTGGGTCGTGTTTTTGGCAAGTGAGTGAATTTAATCCAATTACAGCAGAGGTGGTGAGGTCAAGCTGACTCTCAGTAAAGAATCACTAGAAAGACTATCCTCAAAACAAGACACTGCAGCTTGCTAGACTTCTTCAGAGAGCTGACACGCTGTAGTGAAGTTCAGCAATGCTCAGACTTGTTATAACAAAGGTAAGTGCCAAGAAACTGCTTAGTGCCAGCAAACAGAAGAGAAAAGGGATTCAGCAAGAACACACTTTGTAAAGCACACTGTAATCCTAAGCACTTAATTGCCTTTCGCAAGAGCTGCATCCCATTGCTCTCTCAGAAGTCGTTTTATCTGCAACTTGATGCTCACAGCTACAGGGATGAATGGAATGGGGGAGGCGAAGGAACTGGGGGAACTAGTGAGAGAACTACAGTTACCAGTCTGGCTTTGATGAATTACCAAAGCAAAATATAAAAACTACTGGTATGTGCAAGGCCTGATCTGCATATCTGATGACTCTGAAGAGCTTTCATAGAAGCAAATGGAACCAACTCTCCTCCAGGCCCTTTAAATCACCTACAGAGGCAGGGAAATTTGTTGTAGAGTTACACACCTGTATTTTTACTTTAGTATTTACGTATGACTGCTCTCACTTTCAGTCATTCTCACTGAACCCATATAGGTCAGCATGAAGGTGTAGCCAAAGTTTGTTTCTTTTCCCTGCTTATAATGCAGTGTTCACAAATGTTTTACAATATGTTAACCCCAACTCATTGTTCCCACATAAATGGAAGACTCAAAA
The DNA here is from genome assembly GCA_013399225.1 of Rhipidura dahli. Classification (NCBI taxonomy): domain Eukaryota; kingdom Metazoa; phylum Chordata; class Aves; order Passeriformes; family Rhipiduridae; genus Rhipidura; species Rhipidura dahli. The sequence continues at coordinate 563,208 of VXAC01000790.1, read as the reverse complement.
GTAAATAATGCACCAAGCCTCTTTAATTAAATAAGGAGTTTGGGGGAGGAGTTTCTGCAGACCCTTTTAAATCTTAAAGCCTGCCAACTGGATGAACAAAAGGTAGATTAGGCTCACATGATAAATCCCAGCAAACCTGAAAAGCCTTTGTTAATAAGTCACTAAGGGAATTTTTCTTTTTCCCCTAGAATTTCTGCTCACCAGAAGTGAGAGTTAAGATTATTTAAGCAGGTTTGGTTTCCAACAGCATTAAATGGGTATATGCCTCATGGAGCTCTAATCTCCTCATTTCTATAGAGCTCAATTCTCCTTTCATTCCTACTAGAGCAGAACTAGTTATTCCTAGCTTTTATAGAAGGAGCAGCTGCTGAAACTTCAGAGGCAAAAAAAGCTTACGAAATTAGTTAAGATTTCCACAAAAACTGAACTGGAATTCTGTATCAGCTTTAATAGCTACGACAACAACAACAACAGGAATATAAATGTATTTTCATTTCATTTTGGCATTTCTTTCATGTAGCAGGTTGCTAATGAGCCTTTTAAGTTTCCATTCATGAGTTAGTGTTCATTAGCTTGTTCACAGAGCCAAATGACATGTTAGTCTGGCAATTAGTTTACTCTTCTGTCTGTAGAGCAGCTTAATGAAAACATTATTAGAGACAGACCTTGCTGTAGCACACTCAATAGACTCTGTACAATTGCTCAGAAAAGACACATACTTTAGCAAAACCCATATGGTAATCACAGACAACATAGATGACATTTAAAGCTGTGCTAAATTAAAAAAAAACTCCAGGTCCATCCTACCTGGATCCATCTGGCTTCACTAATGAATCCTTTTCAGCGCTATAGATTAATCATATCTTCTCTGCATCCAGTGCAGAAATCCAAACAACATATGTAGCTCTAAAGTCCATCATGGAAGCATTCCCATCAGTGAAGGGGATGAAGGCAGCTGTACAAAGCTTGCTAAGATCCTGTTTGGTGTAGTGTTGCTACTGAAAAAGTTTAAAAAGTCCACTGCAACAGGTGCAGCAATGAATTTCTAGAGCCGTGAGAGAAAGGACCAACTATCTTCTTTTGGATGTTTAAAAAAAAAAAAAAAGAGTCATTTAGCATCAAAGAGAGAAGAGTGTGTTAACCAGCCAAGGGAAGAAAAAATTACCTTCATTACTCCTAACTCATACCTGTGGAATAAAGTTTGGAAAAGCTATTGAGGACAGCTCTGAACACAATGAAAGCAAACAAGCACAGCATGTTTTATTATGTACTTGACAAGTTTATGAATGAGAGGAGATGAGTCTGTCTGCAAAACCAGGATCACTTCCAGCCCATGCTCAGACCTGAATTCAAACTACCTAGAAGAGTCCAACCACAGACTCTGGCCACCAGTTCTCCAGGGTCTAACCAGAAACTTCAGCTATCTCCTTACATGGCTCTCAAATGGAGCTTCTGAGCACATTTTCTGAATTTAGACATTCACAGCTTTAAGGCACAACATTTGGAGCAGTTCTGAGCTGTATTTACATCTGCATTTTATTTTAGGAGGGCTCTGAAAGTAATTTGTAGCTGTTGGTTTATAGTGTTTCTAAGTACAGTGTATTTGGCCTGCATAAGGATATTGGTATGGATTTTGATTGACTGTCAAAATCGGATCATTGCCCAGAGGAAGTCCTAATGAATTTAAAGGAGGAGCCAGGGAGAACAGAGAACACAAAACAGACCAAAAACTGGTGAAAAATTACGCGTCTCTTACATTAACTTAAGCCAATGGTAATACATAATCCCACCTTATTTCAGACTTTATAAATTCTCTTTCTGCATTATACAAGCAAACCAACAGAACTTCACTGCTTTATTTCCTTCATCCTGCCTTGCACCATGCAGCAGGGCAACTAAAGCTATGGACAGATGCTTGCAACAGCAGAAGTATCTGATTTATAACTTTCTTTGCAGCAGACCTTTTAAGACTTCCCTACAAGGCCAATAAAAATGGGGTCAGTGATAGTAACTGGTGTGGGCCTCCCATGTTTATATAAAATTCTAGCTGTGATGTTTATCAAACCAGGCATTTTCTTTCTGCTCAAGTCCATCTAAAAAGGTTAAGTGCCATTAATACGTCATTAGGGCATGCTGCCTGTCATTCTAGTGGCTGGTCCTCTGGTAGCAAATATTCTCCTACTACAACCAACAAAGTCACTCCAGTTACTTTTGGAGTTAAAACACTTGTCCTGTAGCATTCATTTGCAAAAGGCTAAGGATGGGTGTCACATTAGTGTATTATGAAATGTGTTATAATGAGCACTTTGTTATGAACTGCAGAACACACAGTGACCGGCTACAGAGGAATAGTATCACTTGAGGAAACAGAAAATACTGGATATGTGCCAGATGAAAATTAACTATTCAGTTATTAGTAAATATAATTTGGTTTTAAAAATCTAAGGCTCCTAAAATGCACTCCTAGAACCTAGTTCCAGGAACATCTCAGCAAATATAAAGTTGCACAGGAAGACACATATCATATTTTGCAAATAATAATGCAAGTCATTAGCAGAATAAAATAAAATAAAGATGTGTGCAGGAAGTAGGGGGAGGAAGGTAGTAGATCTCTTAGGGATTTAAAATGAGAGAGAAATTACTATTTCTCTTATAGCTCCACTGACAGAAATGGCATTTCCAGCACTCCACAAAGAGGTAGCATAAGTTTGTAGTGTCTTATTGGGGAACACAACTTCTGTGTGTCATGTAACTCCACACTCACCCCCCAAATGCTTGGAAATCCCTTAGAAGAAGGGTGTGGAATCAGGTATTTGCACTTATCCTCTCAGCCATTCTCTCTGTAGGGAGAATAATGCAGCCTTTAAAAAACTTTTGATTCCACTTCCTGACTCTAGGAGAAGTATTCCTGTGGCTTTACTCTGCAGAAGACAAGACTAGTGCAAAAAGGTATCTTTAAAGTGTAAGAAGAAGAAAGGATCCTCTGTCTTTTCATCCCTGGTCTCCAGCCCCTGCTAGTCTGCCATGTCACTCCCTTCCAGCCTGAGTGCAGGGAGCAGTGCCAGGCCAGAGTCCAGATGTGCACATACAGGAAAGAGGATTAAAAGGCAAAGAATCCCCAAAAGCATATTGCTCCATAGCGTGAAGGCAGTCTGCAGAGAAGTCATTTCCCCACCTCTGCCAAATTAATGATTTTAAACATTCATCTCCTTCCCCTATCCTCATTCAGGATGTTTAAGTGGTGTCACCAGGATTTATCCTTCTCTGAGACACTAAGCATGTTGTGCAACATGATACAAATTACTTTGAGAACAGCAGTAGAAAAAACAAAAGTGAAAAAACAAAGTGAAAAAAGAAAAATCCCAGCACATACATTTTGTCTGAAACATTAAAGATGTAGATGTGTAGTGAAGGAACGTTGCTACATGTGCCTCCACATATGCACTTCTATATTTGAAAGGCTCAGGAGGCTAAGAGAGAGCCAGAGAGATTATCCTTGCAGGCGAGCCTATAAATGCTTGATCTTAGAAATCCTTTGCTACCTACCAGTAGAGAACAATAAAACTGTAAAAAATCATACATAAAAGATGACAGGTACTTACTACCAGGTTTGCTTGCTCTCGGATGCACTCCGGGAGAGGAGCCGTAGGTGAGCCCTCCTCCCTGCCGGAGCCCAGCTGACGCTCTCGCAGGGGAAGGGACGGGAGCTGGGCTGAGGCACCCGCAGGAATCCCGCGGCTCCGGTGCTCCAAGCCCGGCATGTGCCCGCAGCTCACGCCGCCGGGCTGGCTCTCTGCAACGCCGCTACCTCGTCCCTCCGGAGAAGCAGGTTTCCCTCTTCTCCTTCTCCTCCTCCTTCTCCGCCTACTTCACCTCCCCCTGCGGAGGATGCCGCGGTGCCCCCCACCCGTGCCCGCCCACGAGCTTCCCTCTGCGTCCCAAGGCGCACTCGGCCGGGAGAGCCCCGCGGCTCCGGGTAGCGCTGCCGGAGCCGCCTCGCCCCGAGCTGCCCAGCCCCGGATCGGCGGCTTCGGACACAGCCCACCTGCCGCTCGGCTCGGCTGGGCTGGGCTCTGCTGCTCCGCGCACGCCGGCAACGGGGGAAGCGCGGGGCCCGCGGGGGAAGAAGCGCAGCCCGCGGGGGAAGCGGTGCCCGGCGGCGATACCGCCTGCGGTCGGCGCGGCTGCCTTTCACTCCTTCCCGGCGGAGCCTCACTCGGAAGCGGCCGGGGGTCCAGGGGGAGCCTCGGGCGCGCCAGAGCCAGCGGAGGGGGGGCACGGCCCAGCACCTGTGGAGCGCGGCTCGCCCAGATGGGGCGGCTGCGAATGGGGGGTGCCCAAAGCTGGGTACCGGGGTGTATGTGGAGTGTGTAGGGATGCACATGGATGCCAAATGAGCCGTGCACTGCAGAGCCCGTGGCGATGTGGTGGCTGTATAGTGGGCATCTGGGGGTTATAGACCTTGTATCTATGGGGTGTGCGTGTGGGAAGTGTAGAGTGTGCTTATGGGCTTGCTTGGGACATGAATGAAATACATAGGGGAGATCTATGTGTGTGTTCTGGAGAAGCTGCATAGCTTGCATACAGGAGAGCACAGAGGATGTATGTGAAGGTTTGCATGGAATTTGGATAGGATGCCCTAGGGGTGTGCGTGTGGGTATGTATGGAGAGTGTTGGGGTCTGTATGCAGCCCTGCTGTGCACTGCCCCGATGGCAGCTTCAGGGCATTGTCTGAGGCGCACAGGGGCCTCAGGGCTGCCCCTGCCTCTACCACCCCAGGGCCTGCCTAGGGCTCGTGCACTGGCACATCTGCCTAGGGATGTCCAAATCTGGGGCAGGGGATTTATTTTAATAAACCGTTTACAGTTAATTGTGTTAAGTGCTAAAGTAGTGTAGAAGGAAGAGCAAATGTGAGATGGGGACAAATTGAATCCTTTTCAACAGTAAGACCTTAGAACCGCTGTTTCACAATGTGGAGGTGCAGACTCTGAAGAGAAGGGATAGGATAATCACATACATTACAAACGTAAAGCCTTTTAACTCTAATATTTTAAATTTTTTTAATTTACACATTTAAAAAAACAATCAACTGCCTATCTGAAATGGACTTACAGCCAGATCATAAACATACATAGGGATAGACATACAAAAAACCCCCAGGTTCTATGGATAAAGCCTTTCTTTTCTGTCCTCTTGCATTCTTCTGTGGCAGAGGTTGCTGCTAGGTATGTTAATCCATGGTTTTGAACTGCTACATATAAAGGAAAGCACAAGCTGTAGAACCTGCCTCCTCACCAGGCACTGAGATATCTCTAGGGGTGATGGAGCAAACCACCGCCCAGGCTACAATTCCTTCTCTCCTCTCACTGTTTCATCTCAACCGCCGTCAACGCAGAAGAATGTGGCCAAGATAAGCAAGTTACAGCAAAACTGTTCTTGGCTGCAGTGATGCCAAGAGTTTTGCATTTGCAGAGACCTCCATGTTTTCCATTTTGATTCTGAGGTGAATTTTCCCTGCCATTTATAGAGCATGTGTCCTGAAACCCGAGTAAGCTGTACATGGAGGCAGTGCAGGATGCTGCCTTTTCCTGGTGCATCATTTCTGGTACCTGAAGTTCTGTAAAGGATGAGTGCAGTTACCAGTATGAGTCCATGAAAAGTTATAGCCATCACTTTTGACTCTTTCAGGTGCAGTACAAAGTGAGTGAACTGGGGGGAATCGCTACTGCCTCTTTGGGAGGAGGCAGTGATAGTTTTCTTATTCCTAATTCCTTTAGATTGACTCTGTTAGGAGAGCAAGATGCTTTTGCTGTTTGAAAGGCTCTGGGACTTTGAAAAATGGTTAAGAGAGACTTATTTATTTATTTTTATTTAAACCAGAATCACTGAAGAGGGAATCCTAACGAACAGTAATTTCATTGTCAGCGGTTCTGAGTATCTCAGTCTTCACTTGCTCCATTAAATCTCTCTTCCTGTTGGTTACATCCAGCCAGACTGTTACTCCTGAGGTTTTTCCTTCTCAGTGCATGGTTGTGGAATATTCTGGATTGCCAGATGTTTTTCTCTTTAGTCCAAAACAAATGGACATACATCCCCGATCATTGGTGACGTGCATGACTGTCAGTCTATAGTGGATTTCAGATGGCAGTGCATGCACACAGAGTTCCACAGCTACACACCCATCAGCACATGAGCTGTTAAAAGCAAGATGCTTGTTGTATGAACACCTGTTTTCTGAGGTAAATGATTATTTGGCATTACAATACAGAAAGTACACAAAACCCAAAGAGCCAGGGACAAGCTTGCTTTGACCTTCTCCGTGGTCTGACTGAAGACTGTACAACTGTCTGCCAACACCTTTTTGGAAGGCGTTTTCTTCTCAGCATACTAAACTGTTAAGAAGATGCTGCTCTGCATTATGCTTATGCTTTTCTGTGCTGGTTTCTAGCACAGACTTCATGAAATCTTTTTCTTGTAAATCTTCTCATGTCTTACCAGTTGGGAATCGCTGCTCTAGACAATCTTGTAATAACATCACTGTCTCTGCTTTCAATTTAAAATGATTGCTCAGGCCTTAAACACTCACAAAGAACAAGGCCCAGTGCTGCCAGTGAACCCACATCTGCCTTCAGCTGAGAGGGAGGAGTAGGAGACACTTGAATCATGATGAAAGCCACTGAGCTCCATAAGGAGAGCAGACAGTTCCCCTGCTGGGTTTCAAGGGATTGACTCATTTTCAGCAGAAATCATCTTTTTTCCTCTTTTGTTTTGTTGTTTGTTGGCGGGTTTTTTTGTCAGGTTTGTTTCATTGGGTTTTTCTATTGCACAAGTCAGATCAAGAAGGAAAAGAAAAAAAAGTGAGGGATCTCCCATCCCAGTAGAAACCAGCATGACATAACACTTCGTGTCCAGTCACAGTTCACCTCCAGAGTCCCTTTGGGACCATTTATCTTCTAGTTGGGCTGTTGTCCTTAGAGCCCTCTAGGATGCTGGAAGTCAATAGTTCCACTTCTTTAGATGCTGATCTTAAATCTGATCAAGCTCAAGATAACGAAAGTTCAGATGTGACATTTAATGAATGCTGCTGGCTACAGTAATCCTGTGCATTCTTTACTGGCTGCTTGAGGGTTGTTTTTTAATTGTAAACATCCTCCATGCAGCTGCTCCAGGGACGTGTTTAGGAAACAGCGGCTGGCTGTGTTTAAAGATTTCAACTCATCTTGACCTACATTTAGACTTTTGTACCTTACAAGCCACGGACCATAACCAGCAAAACCCTCATAGAGCTTATAGAGCTTCTGTAGGGCAGGGCACAGGAAAGGAGTGAAGGATGAAGTTACCCAGCTGAAGTATTAGGAATGAGTTACTGAATCTGAACTACAGGGTTCAGATGATTATCAGGTGATTAGGAGTGTAAGGAGCAGCACTGCATAAAGGGAATAAAGATAACCTCTCCTTTTGCCTTGTGCTTTCTTCCCATTCATTCTTTCATTTGCAGTCTTTCTGTAAAATCTTTTAGGCTTCTTTCAGGATAAAGTTCAGGAGGTACCTAAACACAATTGTATTTTGATATGTGCTGCCTTCTCACTTAAACTTGTGCTCCAGAAATTGCTTCAGTTTAGGGCTTGTTCCTGATGTGACATCTAATTAAGCGGGGAAACTGCTAGAATCAGATACTTAGGAATTAACTCTATTGGGAAGTAACACATTTGTCCATTTTCCAGAGCCCATTCTTTTTTTTCTTTCTGGCACAAGAGCTTGTTTGGGTTTTTGGTTTTTTTTTTTTTTTTCCAGAATATAAGCACTCATTTTAAAAGCAAAGCAGTTTCTAGCCTCTTGAGATTAAAAGTTAATCTTCTAAAAAGGGAACTACAATAATATCTTCCCAAATCTGCAGGCAGACTAAATTATCATCCTCATCCTGCTTATGTCTTTGCAGATTGTGAATATAGGAAGCATTAAAAGCCTGTGAGTTTCATGCTGCAAACAGAGATTGAGGATGTAAGGAGGGAGGAAGCCAAGAGGTCAGACACTATGTAATGCTAACATCGACAGAGAACATTTAGGCCAGCACTGGTTTACTCAGCCTCAGGAGCAAGAAAAATGAATTAGATGTGTCATCAGAAGACCCCATGGATAGTTTATGCCTATCTCGTGATTTGTACAGGTATCTGAGCCTTTACACTTCTTTGTTTGATGGGAAAAAGCAGTAAGCATTTGGCTGCTGGGGAAATTTCAGATTTGGAAACTCCGCAGCTGTTTTATCATCTTGTACTTAGAGGCTGGAATAACATAAGCTAACAGAATAAACAAGGAAAATCTAGCAATTTTTTTGATTTTAATAGCAGCTAAAATGCACAATTTGTGTTTCAAATGAACTGACTGTTCAGACTAGTAGACCAAATATTTGGTTGAACTACAAATATTCTGCATCTTCATTTTTCTAGAGCCACAGGTGGTGGCAGAGAATTTCCATTTTCATACATTACAGCATTATAAAACCAGCATTAAAACTGACTGTTGCTGAATGAAATCTGTCAGCAGAGTGCTATTGGTTTTCATGTAAGTCAAGTGATGGATAAAGGGAGTGGTTGCTCTGTGCTATGCAAACAGACACAGAGAAACAGATACCAACTGAAGCTAGGTTGACCCTGCAGATGAATTATAGAACCATAGAATCACAGAACAGCCTGAATTGGAAGGGATGGATTGGGTTGGATTACAAGTCATCAAAGTGCAGCTCCTGGCCCTGCACAGGACACCCCAAGAGTCACACCATGTGCCTGAGAGCATTGTCCAAATGCTTCTTGAACTCTGCCAGGCTCAGTGCTGTGACCACTGCCCTGGGCAGCCTGTTCCAGTGTCCAACCACCCTCTGGGTGAAGAATCTTTTCCTGATATCCTGATGTGTATGGTGCACTGTAAAGACAATCAACAGAAGGAAAATCTCCCCGCTCTGCACTGTGCAGTTAGCTTTGTCTTTTTCATTAAATGGGAACAGCATTTCACTGCACACAGGGAAGCCACAGCTGTTTGTCCCAAAGCTCTCACTTCAGCAGAGTTAACTTCAAATTTACAGGGGGAGTTTGAGATGAATCAGAGGCTGGAAAAATTCAGCAAATATGTCTATTACTGTTTCTACCAAAGCACAGTATATTCTGCTCAATAATCTACAGTGGAGAGCTTCCATTACATCTGGAGTTAGTGCCCATTCCTATGCATACAGAACCCAGCCAAGCCAGCTAGAGTATAATTTACTTTTATTACAACCTTCAGTCTCTAATCTCAATTTCTAGCCTAAAGAAAGAAGCACTGGTCATGGCTACATAGCTACAGCATAATTACAGAGATGCATGGTATTCTTGTTTTATTGTTCTCTTTTCTTTTTTTTTTTTCCTTTTCTTTTTAATGGAAAGCTAAAGAATGCAAATACCCCAACCCTTGGGAATGAAAGTGAAGAACAGAGTGATAGAAACAATGTCTGGTGAGTGTTATATAACACAGATTTGTTACCCACAAGAAGTAAACATGATAAATTGAGAGATATATTTGAAGGTTACCTAACTCATGGCAATAAAATTGTTATTTGGCAAAGCTTAGATTAGGTAACTCCAACAGTTATGGGAGAGTAATGTAGCATTTGTAATTAAAAGCTTTTGCCAGGAAATTCTGTTCAGTTATCGACCAGTACACAAGCAGTAGAAATGCAAGAACATATTATAGTTACCTGTGAATGCAGCACATACCTGACCATGCTCCAGTGCACATTTGGGATTTCCAACCTCCCACAGCAGGAGTTTCACACAAGTAGTTCACTATCTCTGTTTTGGAAGCCAATCTCAGTTACACTGTAGGTATACTCAGGCTTCTGGATTTACAGCCAGATGTCTGTTGCAGCGCAAGTGAAAATATGCAACTTATTGAGGGGAATGCTCCCCTCCAGGAGGGGAATGCAGGATTTCCCAGGCACTTCCAAAACAACTGTATTTGCACATCATTCAGCTATGGCACACGTATCTTAAGATACCATACAGATGTAGCTAGTACAGTTTACAGATCTAAGGAGAGACAAAATGAATACTTGTCCCCTTCCTTCTTTTTCCCTGAAAGAGGAAAGCATTCATTTTTACCAAACTAAATGAGAGAAACCAATCTGTCTTTATTGGTGCCCTAGCTGAAAGTATTGTCAGCAAATTCCATCTAGACTAAAAGCTTTAAGTCCCTGTGGTGGTGTCTGATTTCTCAGACTTTAAGTTAAAAATGAGTTTGAGCAGATTAACTAGCTGGTACTTGAAGATAAAGCTGGATTCTCTTAAAGAAATGTGTTTTACACACTGCTAAGTGTGCTTGGTTCCTCTTTTATTCAAAGGAAGCAAAGGAGTTTTGTGAAAAGAGCCTTCAATAGGGTCTTTTCCTTTTAAAACTGTGGAAGAGTTCCAGCCAGTCTGTAGCACTGGCTTGAACTTTGTTTTTCTCCAAAGCAAAAACCCTTTAGTTTTCAGTGGCTTCCACATTTTTTCCTCCTCCTTTTGTAAAATGTGCCAGTGAAGTCAAGTGGATTGTATTAACAATTTTCCAAACATTCACACTAAGGACCAAAAAAGGAAATATTTAATAAATATAACCAGGAATATGTTGGAATGTTGATCTTCCGATGATCATAAGAATTTTCAGTCATAAGGTCTAATTAAATATACCAAGTTGGAAATGCTTCCAGTGACTGTTACATCTTCTAGTTATCTGCTCAAATATTTTTAAGGCAGCCCAAGTGGCTTCTCTGCCAAAATGCTATTTTTAGTGTGAATGACACACATGCACAGGAGACTGCATTAAAACTCACCCAGGCTAGTGACATTTTGGCATCTCAAATCTTCTCTGAAAGATTCAATTGAACTGAAAGCACAGGGGGATAACTGGCAATGAAGCAGCTCTGCAGTGGTAGTCGTATGTGTTTGTTTAGAATAAAATTTTTTGCTCTAAGAAAAATTTGTCTGCGTGGCTTAGTATGGCAATTTGGACTACCATTGCTGACATTCTTCAATTGTGGTGGAGTGGGATAAAAGGGAAATAAAGACATCACATGAGACAGTTTTCCAAAAATACAATGTAACACTGTTATTCAAGGAAAAAACCCCTTTTTTCCAAGATTAGATACAGAAAACAAAAATGAAACCCAGGGATAGCAAATGACTAATTAACCACTTTTTCTGATTAGGAGCAGGAGCATTCCAGTAGCACTCAGATACTCAGAGCTGCTTGGTATTAACTGGTAAAACAAAAAACATTTTAAGAGACAATCAGTGCCCCGAGGAGCATCTCCTCTACGTAGACAAGTCAGACAAAGGAAGCTCATTGTTTTAGAATTAGGCAACTGAGGCACAGAATCATTGTCTTGTCTGCAGCCAGTCTGTGGTAGGAGGGTAATTGAATGCAGATCTCCTCACCACATGCACATTCTCTATCCATATTCCAACTGGTCAGCTGAAACAGCCTTTCATTAACTGCTCTGTCAACATACCAAGAATTACAGAAGACCAAGAACATTTCATATGCTTCAAATCCACTTCTCCCACCATGGCATTTAAAAGTGTGTAGAGCAAACACTTACCATAGACACACTGAGTTCTCCAAGCCAGAGGGCAGGTTGGAAACTTAGAGTTCATGGGGAGACGACTCCTCCTGCGAAATTCCCGCTGATACTCTAATTTGAACTCCAGCTTCCTGCTGCAGGATCTATTTTTTATTTTAAAAATCTTTAAAACTTTTCCAGTTTTCCGTTAGCTGGAAGGTGAAGCTTCATTTACTTTTAGCTCAGATCTGCCTTCTTACTGTACCTTTCCTCACACAGTGAGTGGCATTTACCTGTTCAAACACAGTAAACTGCATCATCCACACAAGGAGTGAGGCTCTCATAGCACTTCTAAAGTCAATAAATGCAATTCTCTGCTCTACCAACAGCCAGCAGAAGCCAGGAATTAATCTTGTTTATATCAATGTAGTTTTTGAAGAAATCAATGAGGAAATAACTACAGAAAGGTTTAGGTGCACCAAAGAAAGTTAGATCTGGCCACTTAGCTGAGCTCATTGACTCCAGATAAAAGAGGCAATTCACAGTCTAACTCCACTTCTAGGCTGTGACACGAGGGGGACAGAAGGTGTTCTCCAAAGCAAGGTATTTTCTTTTATAGACCTGTGAAAATACCTCACCCAGTGGGGCTCCACAGGCCTCCTGCAGTACAAATAACCAACTGCCAAGTCAGGCCATTTGTTTTGCTAAACACAACCTTCTCCAAAGCATTTTTATGTTACACATTTGTGTATTTTATTCATACACATCTTAACCTACTGGGAACCAGGGAGGAGAAAGCACTTAGAGAAAAAAGTGTGAAGGCCTCCATTTGCTCACAGGACAACTGAGCAACTATTTAAGAATTTTGGCACATGGGCCGTGATATAAACAACATTTCAGGTGCTTAAAATGAGGATTAGTAATAATAAGATGCAAAAGCAATAGAGGACATTTTGGTCCTTCTCTTTGGTGGCTTCACTTTGCTTGAAATATAGAACTCATTTGATCTTTGCATGACAAGTAGTTTTGTCAGCACGAGGGAAATTTTACCAAGTAGGAAGGAAATCTGTGATTCCTTAGAAGCCTGGGAGTGCCAAATTGGTGTTTGTTAGCCTCACAGCCATCACCTCACCCGTGCCAAGTTACTCTGTCCATCTGGCTGCCCAGCTCTTTCTTCATAGGAAGCTCTGATGCAGATGAACCCTACTTCCTAAGGCATTCCCCTGTTAAAGCTTGTGCCTGGAACACTACCCTCAAGCCTGTCCCTTTTGAAGACTTGGAGTTTGCTGGTGTACAGGGACAGTTTCTGATTCTTTCAAGTCATGGTAGTTCTCTGACTCCAGTGTGTCCTGTGGCAGGGAGTTAGTTCCATAATCTGGCCCTGTGCCAAGAACATGTCTTTTAAATAATTATTGGCTACTGCCTATCTGAGACCATTTATAAGAAGAAGAAATCAAACAGAGGAGTAGTTCGTGCTGGGTTAAATTTTGTTTCTTAGAAAAATCCTCTATGCCCTCCTTCTCCTCAAGAAGGAAAGTTAAGGGATGCCTAGAATGTGGGTGCAGGGTAAGAACTAAATGAGACAAGTTCTGGTTCCATTTTGTGATTGCAAAGCAAAGAGTAAGTTACAGTGGTTGTGTCATTTATTAGTTTTACTTACACAATGAGTACATCCTCCTGCTGCTGGCATCTCACAGCACCAGAGGAGACAGGTCTAAAGTTTAACTTTAAAAAGTTTAATTGCTTGCCATAGCTTTCCAGCATGGAGATATAATAAACTCTCATATTCCTTCAGGCAATCTCTCATGTAGAGGAGAGGAGACCACATTTAACAGTGCCCTCTCGTGCCTGATGGAATAAAGCACCTGGTTACAGACCAGGTGCTTGGCTCCATATGGGGTGTTACATCTCTTTGGAGAAGAGGATGTAGGGCAGCATTCAAGTGAACAGTTTCCATTATGGAGAGAAAATGAATTAACAATACTCTAAATAAAATCATTCCCTCTCTAGAGCACTTCCAAAGCAGCAATTACTACCAGCAAGGCTGGCACAACACCATCAGCATATACACAGCTAAATTTTCATTCCTAGAGTTAGACCTTCTCCTCCATCTCCAAAGCAAGGGCTCCCTTCTCTGCTGGAGAGGAACAGGGCTCCCCAAGAAGAAGGAAAATAGATGGAAAGCAGCTGACTCTGTCTCATGTTCACCCTTGAGCTAAGCACAGGATAACTTCAGAGTGTCCCTGAACTTTTGGGCTTAAAATGGCTGAGCACAAAAATGAGTACCAGCCCAGAGACACACATAGTACTGAAAAGAAATGCAACTAATTTTTTCTCTCTGATCTTTCTCTGTTCTTCTTCCTGCTCTTATCCCACATGCTCAGTGTAAAATACACTGTATCTGCTTGTATGCACTCACAACACAGATCTTCTAGCACAGTGTCACTACGAATTACAGTTCCAGGGGCAGTTCCTTAATACCAGTTATGCTCTTCCTTTCACCTGTGCTAGGAAAAGAGTAATTTAAAAATAAATTGTCTTCCTTGCAGCAGAGAACTGGCAGATATCGAAGGTGGCATCTCTTTTCTTTGCCACTCTGCAGTGAAACATCGGGTGTTCAAGTAATTTCTGACCAAAAGAATTGCTTCTGTCATGGGCTGCTTTATGCCCTTGGAGTTCCCAGATCTTTTGGCAGCCAAATCCAAACGAGTGCACTTACAGTAAACAGTCTGTTTTCACACAGCACTGATGCAGCTCACTGTCTGTTCCAAGCAGTGCCAGCTCCACAGGCTGCCAGCCCTGGTCCCTGTGGCTGATCCCCAGCCCAGCACCAGGACAATCTGATCCCTGTCTCACTCTAGTGGCAGCTTCTTCTGTGCATCACAAGATGTGGTGCTGCTTTTTGACAGATAAGCAGACTAATTCCCTGGGCACCAGGCTAACTCAGGCTTGGGTTGCTGTTTATTTGTATTTCTTGATCAATGACAATTTCATATTCTAGGCGTTTGGGTTTTGGTTTTTTCTTGCAGAGGGGAAATTTTTAAGAGATCTTTACAGTATGAATAATCTCAGACTACCTGAGCATTCTTGCAGCAGGCTTTCAGGGCATTTACAGCTCACTCTCTTCTATACAACCTCTAATTTCTTGGAACTTGTAGTAGGTCAATAATCTTGTTGTTCCCCCCCTTCTGTCACATTAGCTCAAAATCAGGCAATGAGTTCAAAAGCTATTAAAGGGTCACAGACAGATACCAGGTTCATATAAGTCTTATTTCCTTAATGAAGTAAATTAACATTTCAGATGGTGTCTGGTTCTCATTGCTCACGGTCTAGACAAAACAGGCATACACAGGATAGACAGGGTGTTAGAGCTGAAATTTATTTTTATTTTTATTACATTTTTACAGAAAAGAAATTGCAAGTTCACAATAAGATAACTTTACGTGGTTTGGGGACAGCTCAAGAGAATGGCTACAGAAGTAGCAGCTGTTCATTTCTATGCTTCCAGATTTATTTCAGAAGAGGACAATACTGATCAAAATTCAGGAGTGTCTAAATGCAGCTCTCATTAGATGGGTGCCCACTGCACACAGCACTGGTTGTCAAAGCCTTTATTTTTAGAAGCAACCTCTAAACTGTCTGGTATGGATATCCAGTCTACCCACTGGTTCCAGATGATGAGGAAGAAATTAGTACAAAGACATTAAAATGTAAATTATATATAAAAGTTGGAAATAGACATTAGGTGTACATGTGGTGGCAGGACATGAGCAGCAACCTACAAATTAATGCTGAGTTTGAAATGGAAAAAAAAGGGAGAAAAGCAGACAAAGGGATAGCTTTGAAGTACACTCCAATGTCACAGCTGAAGGACTCCATCATCAGAAATCAAAAGAGAACATGGATGGATATTGCTTTAAAAGTGCTCATAAAACTGGATGTGCAGTAAGACAGCTGTAATAAGCTGAATGCTGTGAGTGAATCCATACTTTTTTCACAAGAGCACTGAAGCTAATCCATACTGGCATTAGGCTCAGTAATTACTCAGTGCAGGTGCATACATTTGCTACGCCTGCAGGCAGCTTTGATGCTGCTCCAGCACAAGCTGTTAGCTGGGGAAGGACTGCAGCTGTGGGTACGTATTTTGTACCTGGCATTCATTAAGACATCCAGTGTAGATCCCTGCCAGGACTCGACTCGGCTGAAAGTGTGTGCACTTCGTGGATTTTGTTTCTGGAAGTGCTTTGGATACAGAAAGCTGTGACTAATGCTCTGTTATTCCACCACAAGGATTAACAAAATATAAGAGTCTTTTAAAAATTATGTTGTAGCCATAGGATTTTTTTGCCTCTAAATGTGTACATGTATAACTATGCATAGATATATATATGCCACTGTATTTAGCACGAAGGCAATATTTGCTCATTAAGCAGGAGACTAAGACCTTTCCAAGACCTTATCTGGAAAAAGGTGCCTAGTTTGCATTGCTGATCTCCAAAACAGACTAAGATGTCATTGCAATGCAGATGTCAACTCTGATTATTATTTTCAAAAACAGTTCCTTTGAATGAGTTTGAAATATTTGAAGATTGATGGCTGTGACAGCTCAAAAGGCTAAATATGTTTTTGGTAAACTGCAGACAGGAGTGGAAACAGAAAGGAGGAACAGAAATATCATAACCTGCAGATTCTTCCAACAAACTTTTCAAGCTTCCAACGAACTTCTCAACTTTTCAAACATGTACTAACCACAGCTTGCCTACATCCCCAGATCTTTGGTGTCATTTCATCAGAATGGATGTTTCTATTGGAGTATTGCAAAATGCCTACCTTAATGATGAAGTGAACCGAGCCCTGATAAAGATAATTGTAAAGTGTGAGATCCAGATGAATTATGGTAATATCTGGCTGTTTATCAGTATGCACGCTGCAAGAGATGAGAGTCAGTGTTCCTCCCACGCTCATTAACCTACTTCTACACAGAAAGTGTCTCTCAAAAGATACCTTGATAACTTTATGAGTGGGGTGTAGGTTTTTTAAAGGTCTAGAAGTATTTCTGGTACATCCTGGTTATTATTAAATGAGATTATTGCTCAGATTCATCTCCCCAGCAGTGCTGATTTAGAACCTTCATGGGCCACCTCAGAAGTGATGAGTGTTTCAGTAGAAAGAACAAACTTGCTGACCAGCTGCACTTTCCAGATAGGGGTGAGAAGCATAGAAGAGGAACAGATGTTTCCACGTATGGCTATAAAGTGTTGGTCTCCAGACATTCCAATTCCCAATTCTTTCACATACATTTAAAAAAAATCAGTTGCAACTTTACCCCTTAAAGGAGAGGCTTCCTACCAGCTGTCTTTCTCTGCATACATATAAGTTGGAAACCATGCTCACGTCAGTTGAAACACTGCATTCATTGCTTCCTAAACATCCAAAAGGCTGGGGTTACAAACAACCAAAAAAGGACTCCAAAATCCACCCCCAAAATAAACTGCAGAAAAACTCCTCAGCCTGTATGTTTTCCTGCCAAACTTTAATTTTCGACTGGAGCTGTCTGACGTGTTTGTATGCTGCACAGGCTGCTTTTATCCCGGAGTGCAGCTTCATTAGGAACAGGAACGTGTCTCTCATGTGAGCTGGAGATGGGAAATTAGAGGCAGCCTGGTCACATCAAAGGGAAATGTTTTCACCACAGCTATGGAGCTCAAGAAACATTTTAATTTCTCTACCAGAGTCTTAGAGTGTAATCTGATTTGGGCAGCTTTCTGTATCTCAGCCTCCCTGCTTTTAAAAAGAGGTTCTAATAATTATTAATTACACACATTCTTTGCCTATTTGTACTAGACTTCCAGTATTTTTTCTCTATACATATCCCTCATCTTCTAAAATGGAATCTAGTTTGCAGTCTTTTAGCCTCATAACAATAGAAATAATTATGTTGGCTGCACAGATAAACGGCCATAATTAATTAACAGAATGAACTAGAGTCTGAGACTCAGATCAGACTCCTATTCATCAGTACAGGCATTCAAGTGCTAAATGATTTGCAATAAAACTTGTAATTAAAGCTCTAACAGTTTTTCTAGTGTGAAAGACTTTTTCTCTGAGAACATTTCAAATAATTTGCTTTATTTCTAAAGAACTGAGCACATGAATGAGCTAGTTATTCATGGAACTATGGCTTTTAATAAGGTAATCTCATTAAGACATATGTAATGATAGGTTGAAAACAATTAAACAAAGAGATTTAAAAACAAATGCTTAGCAAAAAAAATTATACGCTTTCATTATAGTTTGAAAACAGCCTAAGCACGAACAGATTGGCTGTTGTTAACACACCTCTACCTGAGGCCTTTAGCTGGACAAATGGCTGTTGGAAAGCCCTTTTCCTCTGAACAAATAATCTTTGTCTGAGGTATCAGCTTTGTCCAGAACTCATTTGGCTTCAATAAAGCTGAATAACAAATGTTAGCATTTTAATGCATGTAACCTCATCTGCCTTTAACGTGGCTATGCATGTGTGCAGTCTAGAGAGAAGGTAATGAGGACGGGACAGTAGGATTGTGAAATTATGTATTGTATCAAAGGATGTCAAGTGCTCCATCGCCAGTACTGAACTATGGAATATCAACTGAAACTTTGAGGAAATTGATTTACAACTGAGAAACTTGAGGTGATTCCACTAGTCCCCAAAATGTCCTTTACACTTTGATGAGAAATTATGCCATATCCCAAATATGCCTTGGATTGGAGACACCGAAGGGCATTGCATCTGCATTACTGTTTTAATTAGAGTTTATGTTTCCAAAGAAACAACATACCTTGTGCCTGCTAGAGCTAACTGGAATCCTTTGTAGGTCCACACATGCTTAAACTGAAAACAAAGGCATTCTAGCAACTGGTTTTTGGAAATAAAAGTGGAGAGGATAAGCCCAAAAATGATAGAATATAAATTGTGAGGACACCTAACTGTAAAGGTGGCCTTCAGGTGTTCCAGTGACTCAACCATCCTGGAAGTGGAAAGATGGACCATGTCATGAGCCTGGCATCTACTGCTGTCAATTGTGCAGGTTTTTTCCTCCTTTATCTACAAAATATCCATCTGATTCTCTCCCTCTCTCTCCCTCCCTCTCGCTTCCTCTCGCTCTCACATCTGTTTTAGTCCCAGTCTGACTTTCACTGCCATTCACTGTCACTGAAAAAAACTGGGCCCAACCCCTTTCCTTGACAAATGAGGGAAGCAATGCTGTTCCTAGATGTGACCATCTAATGAAATAGGCAGCACTATTTTCCCTTGTACCTTTAGAGCACTCATTCATGCTTAAATGACTCCAGATGATCAGAATTAACCAAGAGAGCTACAAAGTCCAAGAAGTCATATAATAAAGCAAGTTTTTATTGTATGTATGTCTCACAAAATTTCCAGACTTCACTGTGCTCTGAGCTCTTCAGGAGAACTGCACACCCAATGTAATGATGCCAGCAGCAGGTCCAGCATTAGGGCTGAGTGGTGCAGGAGAAAGGCTTTTTCCAGGATATCTCCAGCTGAATTTTCATGGAAATTTTTCCAGAGAGATCAGGACTATCACAGGCACCACATCCACCTTCTACAGATACCTAGGGTATCTTTTAAGCTTTCACTAAAACACAGAGATTAGTTGAAAGGAAAATAAATAGGACAGAAGCATGATTTCCTCCAAATGTGCTTGGTACACCCAAGGGTAGGCAATCACTGAGAGAATCTCACTGCCATACAAGTAATACCATCACATATGGGAAAAGTGCTTATGAAAAATCCTGCTGAAAACTGCTGTTTAGCAAGAAGTTCAACAACAATTCCTTGCTCAGCCTAATTAGAAAATGGGAAAATGGGAACCCATTGGGACCAAAGAGTATTGCAATTTATATGAGAACATTGCAATTTATTATCAATTATCGATGGAGTAGGAAGACCAGAATGATTGCAAGCTTAGCTAACACATCCTGGCAGCTATTAACTTCTCTGTTAAACAGTGATAGGACTGAATAATCTAACAAATACAGGTTCTGATCCTAAAACTGAGATGCTGAGTTCCTTCACAGTCTCAGGGACGAGATACTTACACTGATTACAAGTACCAGATTTTACAGGCATTCTTTGGGGAACTTGGCTTGGATGTCCCTGGAAGTTAGAGCTATGATTTATAATGAACTACCCACAGACATTCAGATTCCATTATGGTAAGAGTTTTTTTCTCCAGTGGATAACCGAGGAAGAGTCTTATCCTGGTAAGGGTTGCATTGGAATGAAGATGAGAGCAGACCTATATACAATGTGGTATTTGCAAGGGGAGAAGTATGGCAGGAAGGAAAGGGAGAGGCTTTAATATATAAGCATAAAGCCACAAAGATTAGACCAAGAAATGCAAAACTGCTTCAGAGAAAAAAAGCACAGTCTGTCAATATTATTGAGTGTAATAATGCACAGAAGGAACACATTAATTGTAACCTTTGTCAGTACTCACAAGAGGTGGATGGGGACAAGACTATTTAATGTCCCCTTAAACTGCCAGAATAATTTCTTTAAAATCCTGCAAACCCACAAACACTAAATCCCTGGTGACTTGGCATACTACACTGCCAGGCTGTCTGAGCACAGGCTGAGAATGATCAATTACAAGCCTTGTGACTCAAGTAATGAATATTGTCACAAGCCTGTAAAGTAAACTTCAAAAGGAGAAGGGTTCTTTTGCTGATTTTTGGAGCCCTGAACAATTTTTCAACAAAACCCAGGCACTCTAAAATGACTTTAATTTGCAGTCATCGCAGGTCTTGGCAAAAGGCAAACCAGACTTTGAGTGTTTTTTGTGTGTTCCTGTTTTAAAGGTGAAGAAGCTGCTGTTCAGTTACTTCAGCAGAAGGGATCCAGCTGAAGGAGCCAACTGGGGGAAATTTCTAGACTTTTAGAAGTTGTTTCTGGAATTTAGGAGCAAAATGTTTCTAATTGTGGCTTCTGTGGGATGAAATGACTGATGAAACAGTGTATTTGGAAGATGTGGCCAAATCCAAAGCAACCACTTTCTGCAGCATGGCTGGATGACAACAGCTTTTGTTGTAGCCGAGTAAAACAGTGGTTTAGAAATGCCCAGAGCTGTTTACAAAGGAAGAAAATCAGCTTCAGATAACTTTTAGAAATGGCCCCTTCTATACTGCCATGGGCATGAAGTGTACATATCACCCAAGATCATGCCTGAAGACCCTTAAACAGGAAGGGGCCAAGTACCCAGGCACAGGACTCCATCCTGTCACTTTTGGAACCTTTGGTGGAAGTTTCCAAGAAGGCCATCAGAATAGATTTAGCAAACATCTCAGTAATTTAAAATATTAGTGGTGAACATGTGTTGTAACTGCAGTTAATTAAGCGCTGATAAAAGAATCTGAGCATAAACAATTACACACTCCCTAGAATATTTCCTAAGCAGCACCAACAATAGGGGCTCTGCTGTACACAGACTGAGCCGGCCTGCAGGAACGAGAGCTGCCTGACTCTTCTCAGTGGGTTTGTGGGGATCATTCCTGCTCTTGCTTCCAGAGCCAGCTGCTGGGAGAGCTCTGCTGCAGTGACTGCACCCTGAGCCTGGCTCTCACAGCAGTGCATTCCCAGGGGAGGTTCTTAACACTTTTGTGAGGATGAGGGCTGGATTATGATGGCAAAAGTGGAGTAAAGACAGTCATGGTATGTGAGGGAGTCTTTGATGTGTGTTCACCCAACAAAGGGCATGAATGGGCAGGGTTTTGACTCCTCAGTCTGTACGCACGCTGCTCTCTGTTATCTCAGATGACACTGCGATTGCAGGTGTGATTACCACTTGCAGAGGGAAGGTTGTTAGTGACTCAGAGGCTTCCTAGAAGCACAGCAGTGATTGCAGGACCCTGTTCAGGAGTGCTCCTGGGAAGAACTAGGAATCT
The DNA here is from genome assembly GCA_013399225.1 of Rhipidura dahli. Taxonomy (NCBI): domain Eukaryota; kingdom Metazoa; phylum Chordata; class Aves; order Passeriformes; family Rhipiduridae; genus Rhipidura; species Rhipidura dahli. Next base: position 541,691 of record VXAC01000790.1, on the reverse strand, counting down.
TGAACAATCAGATGCCAGTATTTGCTCAGTATGTGTTAGCCTGAGCAAATTGGATTGGTGATGGATGGTATTTTAAAAATAATAATAGTGAGTGCTTTTGAAAAAATTCACTTCAAAGTCTGATCTGAGCCTGTTGTTCCTCAGTAAGTGGCTGCTATGAAAGCAGTCACTTAAACTCTTGCTTCACTGCTTACAGGGTGGCTCCACTGCTCTCTCACACAGAGGGTTGTGGTTTAAAAGATGGACAAGGTGACAACATTTCCGTGTTTGGTGTTACAGAAGGAAGGTAAAAATCAGTAGTCCTTGAATGCCATGTTCTTGCCCAGAGGCCTGTGTGAGACATAAAAATGCCACACTGAAATTTCTTTGAATGGAAATGAAACTTTGGTTGGAGAGGACACGTGCTGGAGAGAGCTCAGTGTCATGGTGAACTGCTGCATCTTTGCAGACTGGGAGGGAAGGAGGGTGAAGGTTCAGGGAGTTCAGATGTTCAGGGAACATCTTCCCAGTGTTATCTGTCTGAAGTCTTGGGGAGTAGAGCAGAGTGCTTGGCCCTGGTTTGTCTGTGTTTCTTGGAAAGGGGGTGCTTGGGCAAGGGTGATGTTGGGATGATCTTAGTACTGAGACTAACTATGGAAGAGAACTGGCATTCCCCAGGGAATAAAGAGAACCAGAAACTGATGTTAAAATCTATTTATATTCTAGATTATGCCAAAAAAATATTTTACACTTAGCTTAATATCATAATTGCAAGTCCAAAACCATCACTGTTAGCTTCTAAATACAGAATAGAATCTGGGAGGAGGCAGTAAGAAAATATATGTTTTGGCTTTATGATTGCAGCAGAGAAATAGCCAAAATTCATCATGGATTTGGACAAAACCAGGAGTCTTAAAAGAAATAATACTTCTAAGTGGTTTTAGACATTCAAATGTCTAAAGAGCCTATAAACCACATAATGGTAACTGTAGCACAGAAGGCCACTACACTTTGAGCAGTTTAAGCTGCTGTTTTTAAAGGCAGTCAGTGAAGCACCAATTTTACACTGTCTTTGGAGCACAGTGTAAAAACTTCAGTAATGGATATTCCCATGCATGTAAAAAGGAGATTTTCAGCATGTGCCCCTGAACAATGAATTTGCAGTACTACTGGTGTCACTTCATGACTGGGGATTGTTGCATGACGGTGCACTGTGACTCCAGTCTTGTGGGTCCAGTACAACTGGAAAAACTTTAGACAATATTCTCTCCATTCTATGCCCTGATAAACAGAAGATGTCTGTGAAAGCATTGGACTTGCAGTTCAGCTTGGTGTTTGGTCTTCAAATAGTGAAATCATTCACTGATGGTGCATTTAGGTATGACCAGAGGATCTGTGTAAATCTGAATTTCATGGTTGACACATCTTGCTTACATATGATTTCATCCCTGAAAAAGATCCCCATGTAACTGTGGCATTTTCACCAAGCCTTGGGAGGGAAAGCAGTGTGGACTGCTTACAGAGAGGCACCTTTCCTTTCCTCACTGCAGTGAAAGGCAGAAAGCTATAGTGAATACACTTCCCAAGACTTACAGAATACACAAACAATCCATTTTCACAGATTAGGAGAAATATGAAGACTAAAGAAACTATCTTCTCTACCAAAATGATTTCTCAGCTTATATATTGTGTATGTAAATATCAGATGCATACAGAAGTGTACAACCTTAAAGAGAAAACAACAAACTCACCCTATGCTTATGCTGAAGAGAGACCTAATCACCTGCAGTACAAATCAAAGGCTGGGGGAGAGCTGTTCACCTCAGGCTCCTGTCTGTTTACAGCTCAAATTGCAAGAACAGTCATGGAAGTGACAGTGACTCTCGATTTCACCTTAAAGCAGAGGTTAAAGTGAGCTCAGCAATAAGACCTCATTTCCTACTTGTTTCACTCCTCTGTACCTAAGGCTGTGCAGGCAAAATCCCTTATTCATGTAACTGAAGACTCCTGTATATCCCTGCAGCTGGCTGAAGGAGAACAGACTCTAGGACTTCGTTGTGCAAGGAAATTATGGAAGCAATTCCCTGAATTTTGGAGAAGACAGATGCTATCTCTAACACTTATTTGCATTAATCTTGAAGAAAACCACTTGAGATGGGCTGCCTGAGCTTAATGGAAACAGGTCATGAATGTGGATAGTCTGATCTACCTAGGATGGTTTAGAGCTATATCTGTGTTTGGACTGAATTGTCTGTCATACCCACTTGAATACCTCAAATCTGACTTGACATTTTCATCTCTTCTTGAAAGTTCTAGTGCTATGGCAGGTGTGCAGACCGGTTCTGGCTTACCGGACTTGAATAATCATCTACATTATTTGGGGACCACTGAAGTGACTAAACCTATGACCATTTTGTTTTGTTTTATTTTTTCCCTTAGTCTGTTTCTCTGATCTAACAAAGAAAATGTTTCTTTCCCTTCTAAGGAAAAAAATCACCCTAGTTAAGAATGCCTGCATTATCAGAGACTCAGGAGAGGTACTTGAGGTAACAGCAGCAATTTTCTTGTTGCTTCTGAAGCAACATCTTCCCCCATTTAGGTAAAAGTGACTGTAAATGCTCTCAACACCAGAACAATGAGCTTAGGCATCGTGATACCACAGTTGCCTTAACACACACTGCAATTAGCTTTGGCCAGGAGGAATACCTTCCTTCAAATAGGGCAAGTCCTGGCTGCAAGGAGGAAATTGAATGAGTTGTCTACAAGGGACTATTCTGCCCATCCTTTTTCAGCTTTTTTTTGAGTTCTAAAGACCATAGAGTTTATTGTCTTTAACCCACACCATAATAATAGTTTAAACCTTCCTTAGTTTCTACACTGAAACTGCTTGAAAATGCTTAATGAAAACCTGTTCACTTTCATACCATCAACCTTATTTTGAATCTGAGCACGATGAGTGTGGAGAATACTAAGAAATCCAGGCCAAGCCTTAAAAGCATTCTAAATGACTGAAGTCACTATTTAGTCTAACTTTCCTTTTTCAAAGCAGGAGTGCCAGTTGGCATCTTGTGTAGTGTGTGTTCTCTTCATACCTTTGTATGACTCAGTTACCAGTAACTAAAATAATTACAGAGCTGCTCCCCAGCACAATGCATGGACAGCATCTGAACTTTAAGATGTGTCCACTCAAGCAGATAACCATGAGGGACTTTTCTCCTACATGGAAACATACAAGAAAAGAGTGCCAGGAAGGACAACAATGTTTTCTAGGAAAAAAATAATCAGCAATTCTGCAGAAAAAGCAGTCTTAAATTTCTTTAAGGACTTTATACTGCTATTCCTTTTCCAAAGATATTTTGCCTGAAAAACAGCTCTGAAGCACTGCTGAGGGTGTAAGAGGCACAGAATGGTAGCTATACCACCTATACCATACCTGTAACTTAAACACTTACCTTATGCATATTCTTGAGACTGAGATTTGGAAAAGCCTGTCAGGGAGAACAACATTGGAGATTGGAATCATTCCCTGCTCCACTCCCATTACTGTGAGAGCCAGTTTGGGTGATTCAGTCCAGACTCTCTGTATTTATGTCCAAGAGATGTTTGACACCTCAACAATGTAGAATTTCCATGCCTTCCTCATGCTGTGTATTCTGGTGCTTTCCTAACTGTACTGGTTTGCCAGCTTTCAGCCAAAGCCTCGTTTGTCTCCTTTGTGTCAGCTCTGCTGCTTCTGTTCCTCAGCATCTTTCTGTTCTGTGATTATCCACTGGTTCTACATTCCCTTTTACTTTAGCTAAAAGGCAAACATTTGTAAAAAGCATGCCCTATAAAAGAACTGTGGAAAACAACAGAACTTTGATGATTCTTTTCTTACCCTTGTCTGGACTCTCCACTTCATCAACTTTTTCCTTCACATACAATGCTCCAAAGATAATATAAAGTTTTATCAGTGATGAATGAAAAAGGATTGCTCCATATATTTCATAGGATATATCATACACTAAAAATCCAGTATTGATGGCTGCCTTTATTTTTGGAATACCATGATCCTGACTTAGCAACTGTAACTGTCAGCATTCCTGCAGAGCTACTCTGTAACTAGCTCTTCCCTGGCCTCTACCTGGGGAACCTCTTGCTAATGTACAGCACCTTACAGACAGTTCTTTGGGGAATGAAAAAAAACACAAGTAAACAAGTACATTTAATTTTGCAAATAAAAAAATATAAAACTACGTCATAATTTAAAAAGCCATTTCTATTTTATATAAAAAGCCAGTTATTTCAAGTTGTACACATCAAGGGGCACAGCACCACAGCCTAATAAGGAACAAATTCTATCCATAATTGAGAAAGCTAGGAACAAGTTGTTACATACAAATATACGTATCAGTACCATACTTAATATACTTCAGAAATACTTAATTTATCCAAATAGCTGCAGCCCATTTTGCTTTCTCACACTCATTGTTTCCTAATGTTACTTTGCAGAGTCCTTTGTAACCTGGCTATGTTGGCATCCAAGGCTGCTAAGCTATTTTTAAAGTCCTCTTCATCTCGTGAAGTAAATGTTGAGAAAGAAGATGCACTCCAGTCAGACCTCCCTGATAAATCATCAAATGAAATGCAACTAAAATCAGCTGCTTTACTGCCTGTTCTCTGAGAAATCCCTGTTGGAAATGGCATTGATGCACGAGGGTATGTACCAGGCTGAGGCTGGTCTGGTTTATCCATGAAATCTTTTGCAGCCCCACTTGGAATGCCTCTTGGTCTCACTTTGTCTCCTTCTGGCTTCACTTTATCCCCTGTAACTTCAAGTGTGTTTTCCACAGTTTTTTTCACACTGTACCCAGCAGTTAATTTATCCTGTACAGTTGGATCCTCACATCTGTACTGCTGCACAGAGCTTGGGAGCTCACAGTGGTAATCCAACCTCTGGCAAGCCCCTCTGCTCTGGGGTAGCACACCACTTCTTCCAGAGACTGGCTGCTGTTTTTTAGAGGCACTGCTAGTCAGTGGAATATAAATTGTCTCATCCAACTTGGTTTGGTCATCTATTAAAGTGCCAGAATCACTCCCTGTTTCTGCATCTTGCTTCAATGGAGCTGGTAGTACTCTGGGAGCTGATGTTCCTTCTTCTGTGAATGTACTGTTAATTTTATTCCCTTCAGCAGCAAACTTTTCATAGGACAGATTTTGCATTTCTGCTTCTCCAGTTTTATTTGGGAACTGAAGATCTGCATCTATCAAAATATGATCCATTTCTAATTTTCTAAGGTAAGTCATTACTGAAGTACTCCCAGGAAAAGGCTCAGGTTGCATCTGCTTTTCATGGTCTTCCAAAAGAGACTTCGAGAGAGTTTTCTCAGGTTTGGGTCTAACATTATCCCCAGTGAGGTCAGACAAAAGCTTGGCCATGCTACCCTGCAAGGTTCTGTTAAGGTAAGATCAACCAGACAGATTCAAAACCAGACACTAAAAAAAAAAAATTAGTTAAAAAAATTTCTATAGAAACAAAACACTAGATTTATCAGGCTGTGGCAAAGTTGCAACGTACTTTCTACATAGTGTCATAAAATGCAGTACAAATGTGAACCGATTCCAAGTTTTTTAAATTCTTCTTCAGCTCACTGTGGCTAAAAAGTAACTAAAATAGCACAGCCCAATGAAGTTCTCCAGATTATTCCTGGTGTACCTGCTTTGAGGAGCACAAGATGAAATAAATTGATACCAAGAAACTGTTACAAAACACATAGAAGCAGTTATCAAAATCACTAAGAAAGGTTTTCTAAATGATTCTTCCCATTGCATCTAAATTTAAAAAAACATAATAAAAGAAACAATTCATCTAACTTACTGCTTTGTACGTCAAAAGAGATGAACATTTAGATGTTTATGTCTCTAGCATATACAGATACATGTAATGGGACATCATTCTACCACCACCTGGTGGTCAGTACAGCAGTCATGGTAATGTCTAAACTTCTGCTGAAGAATTTGACATTTCTACTAAAAATGTTCTGTTGTTCCAATCAGTCCTAACAATAAACACGACAGACATTTGTTTCCTGTGCACAATATATCCAAAGCAGTTGTAGATACACACCTCTATGCAAAAAGCTGTTTATGTCTCCCAGCTCGCCACTATTTTCCACATAAAAGAGCGAGATAAAATAAATTCACAGCAATAGTTCTTACTGGCATGTCTGCTATTAAAAGTTAAGACTTCACCTAAGTTATGGCAGATAGTATTCTACTTTACTGCAGAACTTGAGTCATGGAATATGATAACTCTGTTTTAAAACAAAGCTATAGCAGCATTGTAACAAAATGAACTGCAAAGAGAAGTTTTAGCCCATGACCTCCCACCACCAAGATACTATGGTAAAATCCACAGTATGGAAAAAAACCCAAAAACTAAAAACCCAAGGAATAAGAAACATTTTTTAAAGAAAAATAATGTCAGGAGGCCAAAGAAAAGCTTAGCCAATAGTACCTGGTTAATTCCCTCAGTCTCTTAACTTCTGCATCACGCTGACGTAACGTTATGCCCAATATCTTATTTTCTTTCTCTGAAGCTTCCAGCTTAAACTGAAGGCTCTTCACAGTTCCTAATGCCTCTTCCACTTCTGAAGTGCCAGGAAGAACCTACATTAATTATTTATTTTAACTTTTAAAATGCTAAACAAAGAATAACCAAATTGAAAACACATACCAATCTTGAGCTTGGTGGAATGAATGTCATAATGTTGTTTGTTTTCAAGCAATTCTTCTTCTTTATCATGAATATTTTTTGCAAGATGTTTATTTTCTTCTTTCTGACTTTCTATTATTTTCAGTAGTTCTTCATTTTTAGCCTGCAGTGAATCAAGGCCTTTTTGCGATTCTTTTAATTGACTCTGGAGCATCATATTCAAGGACTGCAAAGAAACCACTACCAAAAGTAAAACATAAAATGTTTAAGTGTTTTGTGTGGTAGCTTGAATTTCTAATCCAAACTAAGTTAAAATAATTATTAAAATAATTATTAAAATAATCTTCGCAATATGAATTTTGGTTACAGATAGAAAGGCTTTTGGTTTTTTTTGCAGCAACATAAAGCTCAAGCTTCCTTCTTAATTATTTAATTAGTCATCTTAATTTTAAGAGGCACACAAGGAAAAATAATTTGCTTGGCATCTGAAGAGCCAAATCCCACTATGTGGAGTCTAAAAAGGCCCAACAGTCCATGCAAATGGAGTTGCAGCACTAGACTCACTTAACTCAGCTATTTTTAAAGGCCACAATACATACAGACATATGAAACTTCAGATATATAAATAAATAATAATAGCTATTGAAATGAAGATTTAATAAATATACTCCTATCAAGCAACATTATTGGTACTTTACATTCATAGTTGCAGCTCTGTCCAGATGTCTTCTCACTGCTTTCTTGTTCCCTAAGTTGCTGGTTTAATATTCTTAGTCTCCTAAACATGAATTGTGAAAAAGCACAAATTCAGAAATATTAGAATATGCTCAAAAAGACTGCACTTTAAATTAGTTTGGCGAGAAGTTGCTTTTGAGAATTAAATGTCAGGTAATATTTCAGAAATATAAAGAAGTCTTAATAACACATTTTTCTTACATTCTGGTACTTCTTCAACACAAAAGACCCTTTCCAAGTATCTGTAAGTATCTATTAAATAACCCTGTTCTGAATTGAAGTGCTACCCAGTTTGAGAACTTCCCTGAAATGAGAGACACTTTTCCACTTGAGAATCAACTACAAAAAGAATATGAGCAGGCTACCTATAAAGAATATGAGCAGGCTAACTATCTTGATACTGCAGTTTTCAGAATGATGCATTGACCTCACCTAAAGGCCCAATCATGAGGTGACTGATGCTACTAAAATACCAAAGTCATGCTATGTGTTAATAATTGCTTTTTAAAATATATGGCCTTACCAGCACGCTTTCTAGTCCATAAATACTACACAGAGAAGAAGGGAAGAGCCTTAACAAAGGCAGTGTAAAGCAGACCAGTTAAAGATGCTTTCAGTGCACCTGCAGTAGCCACAGGCTCACCGAGAAGCTCCCCACCTGCGCAGCTGGGCATTCTCACTCCGCAGAGGCTGCAAAGCCAGAGCTATTTCAGCTTGGATATTTGTACTTCCCGCTACAGCTGGGAGCAATGATACAGAGTCTTCTATTTCACTCATCAGCCTGAACATTTCTGAGTCACCTGCAAGAAGCGAGGAAAAAAAAGAGACTCCATAAACCCATAAATCTGTAATATAATGAACATTTTATATGGGATTAAGCAATCTGCAAAGTGATTTAATAGTATCTGGGGTTTCTCCCCCCCCAAGAAAACTTCATCTTTAACTATATTTATTTGAAATTGTTAAGCCTAAGTATGAAAACTATGCTTTACATCCTCAGTAAAACACAACCCACCGCCTTTCCAACCAGCCTTGGTGGGACTGCTATTGCAATCTGTCCCCACCAGGACCATTCTCAGGGGGAAGCTCTGTATATGGAATAGCAACAACCTTTATCTTTCTGTCATGATAATATTAAAATATTACAAAAACTAAATTAATACTTATCCAGAGTGAATCCTGAAGGTTTTACAATTGTGGAAAACCACAGTAAGATGGCACATATCATCTGCCACATACAACTTCCAGAAACTGAAGTGCTCACTCCTTTAACAGAGCTCTTGTGTTACTTGTATGCAATAAATCTGCTGCACAATGAAGATGTCCTCACCTTGATCTGTTATCAGTGCTCTGAGCTCACCCATAAGATACTTTACAGTCCTAACTTTATGGGCTGTTTCTTCTGGAGTTTCTTTTCTAGATTTTAGAACTTTCTTCACATAACTTGTCTTACAGCTTGTATCTCTCACTGGAGATACATCGAGTACATTCAATTCATCTTCTTCACTGTCCACGTCCTCACTGTGCTCTTCAGGAGTATCCTCATCTGTGTCACAGGAGCCATCATGTTTTGCTGGACAGTGATGATGGCCCCTCTGTTCAGTCCTGCCATTCAGCATTTCATGGGATTGCAACAGGGCTTGTATGCACCGCATCAAATCTGCTTCTTTTGTCTGCTGCTCTTGGCTTGGGGCCATCTCTCTGCCAGAAGATGTTAGGATCAATGCAGGCACTGAAGGGGTTGATGTTCCTGGTGCTGTACAAGGGATCACACCAGGAAGAGTGGTGCCAGACTGAATTTGTGCAGCAGCAGCAGAAGCAGCAGAAACTGCTGGGCAAAGCACAGGTCCTCCCATCTCTGGCACACATTCACTGGCAGTGTCTACAGGAATGCCCTGCATGAAGAATATTCTAATTAAACAAAAAGTTAATGTGATTTCTAAATCTTTAGGAAAAAAACCTAAACAGCATCACCTGCGTCTGACTCAATGTAGACTTGTTCATTCTTTGCTAATTATAAGAACAACTACAAATTAATAACTGAATAATTTTCCTGTATAATAAGGAGCAATTAAAATGTAAATGATTTAGATTACCTTTATCTTAAATGTTATTGGCAACATTAAAGCACAGTTCTTTTACAACTGCTCTGTAATGAAAAAACCTCAGCAGTTTCTTGAATCCAACCAGAACAGAGAAGAAAAAAAAATATAAAGGACAACACTGTTACCATTCAGTATTTTAAGTAGGTGAATTTCTTAAAAGTCAAGGTCATCACTAGCCATACATGGACTGCCTGCAGATGGAAGGTAAGTCTACTCTCTCACAGATTCAAGGTGGAAGCCCTTTGCCACATTTCCCGAGGTGGTGGCTGGTATTCTCCATCACCTCTATTCTATTCCCTGAAATACACAGGCATTTTTACATGTGGCTCTAAGATAATGCAGCGTGTCTGAACAAATAATTGCCTTGATCATTGGCAGGGAAAGCTCTGTGAGATACATTTCTTCTATCAGGAGTTGGTTAATGATCCTAGTGTGCATTACTGAGAATGCAATTAATAGTAATCAATAATTTCCTGCACTTTCCATGTTTGCTGTCCACTACAGAATTCCCTAGGCAGAAACAAGCAGCCAGTTGAAATGCCTCTAATTTCATTTTTTGGTGTCTACATAAAATGTGTTTTGACTTAGCAGTATTTTCTCTGTGCATAACTAGTTTGAAATACACAATTTTTTAAAAGGAAAATTATTAGGAAAATCGACAAGTAAATGTATAAATACATAGGCAGTGCTAATTCAGTGTTTATTGACAGTGAGAATCAAACTTTTACTTACTGACTGAGTGGCTAAGGGATTAGCTGTATACTGCAGGGACAGTTCTGATGTGGAAGCAGGTAACTGATAATTCAAAGCTGTAACATTTTGACATCCTAAAAGAAAACAACACTCATAGGTCAGGGCAATATGGGACAAAACTCATGCTCTTAAATAGTCAGCTCTACATTAATAGTTCCACTAACCCTGATTTGAGGTAGGAGAAGGAGTTACAGTAGGAATTTCATTACTCTTCTGTAGGGGTTGGCCAGTTATCAGAGACATCTGAGTTTGCACATGCTCGTACAGCTTCTGATACACCCCAGGAGAGTGTTCACTGCAAGGCACATGATTTGATTGAACCATCTGATTCTGTGCTGCACTGGAAAGTTCATTCTCAGCAGAAGGTGTGGTAGATGAGGCAATTTTTCTATTTGATATTGGCACTGTGGAGAAAGAAAGAACAAAAAACTCCATCTGAAGGTGCCTGTCTTTTTGATCTACACAAACCCATTGTACTGTCTGGCAGATTCTGGCAGGTTCCCTTGAAAATGGAAAGAAAGATCTTACGGCCCAGGATTCTAGTCAGATTTTGATTCACCAGCCAATGAATCCATTTTTTTCTTCCAGATAGAGCAACCTAAACCAGTTGGACAAGCAGCTGTTCTTGAAGAAAGCACAGAGACTTAATCCTACAGAAGGTGAGTTCTAAAATGTAATTCTTAAAATCTCTGCTTAGGTATAATTAAAAATCAGTAATTTTACAGTGCTGGGAAGATATCAGCTACATGCTCACTTCCTACAATTCCCAATGGGCATTCTGCTACATACCTGTCTACAGGCCCTACCCACCTACTGGATTAGAAATTGCCCAGAAGAAACAAGGTGCAGAGAGGCAGAAATGATAATAAGTGAACTATTTCCCTTGGGAGCAACTCAGTGGACAGCATTCCATCTACCTTTCTATTCAGTGCTTTGGTCACTAAACCATTTGAGGTCTTGTCATTTCTAGTCACACTTCCCTGTTTCCACTAATCCTTCTTTGAGAAAAGCCTGGCTGGACACTGAACTCCAGACCAGATTCTAGCTGTGGATCCTAAACCAAGACCAAGGACTGCAATGCTTCCCTGTCCAAGAGATACAGGGAAAGGGTATTATCATTCTCCTCCACACTTCCTACCATATAAACCTGATGATGCTGACATTTGTAAACACACTCAACTTTCTTCCTTATACATGAACTTGAAACATCTCTGAATTTCAGTAATTATTTAGTAAACATTTAAGATTTCTAAAAGGCAATATGTACTTTTGTGGATTCAACCCATGATCGACCTATGAACAAACAGCAACAATTAGTTGAAGACTTGTTGTGTCTCAAGAGGTTGAGGAGTCACTTAATGTTCTTTGAATTAAAAAAAAAAAATCAAGCCTAAGAAAGCCCACTTACCAATTTCTTTTTGGACAGGGGCAGGAGTAATGATTCTTTTTAACCCTTTCTTCTTGGAAGTATTTCCTTTGGTTAGCAAAGGCTTGGAGGTAATTTTAAAGGTAGTTGTTTTCCCAGGTTGTTTATGGACAGTCTCCCTTCCTAGTATTAGTTGAAAGAAAAAATGGTCAGCAAAACAAATCAAGGGAGTATTACAAAACCTAAAAATGTAACCTGTGTTTTCAGTAGGTACAACCTGTACCTTCCTTTTCTAAGACATTCTTCAGTAAAGCTGCACAATGTTCGAGTCCATTATGAAGAGTATCAACCTGCACAAAGAACACTGCAGTCAGCAAATGAGTACAAGTGTTTTCTTTCAGTAAACCAAGATGCTGTTTTAGAGGTGAGTGTACCCCACACTGCCATCTGACCAAGAACAACTCATAACCAAAAAAAATATATCATTTCCAATGTATGACTTTGCATGGAAGTTTGCAAACATGCAGATTCTGCACAATAACTAAATTGGTTTGTTGCACTCACATCCATTTGCTGGATTTTACGTTAATTACATGTGAATGTTTTTTATTCTTATTTCCATGTATAGTCAAACAATTATCTACAGCCTACTTGTATTTTGAAGACAACTGGCTCAGCACTACACAAAAACCAGTACTGCAGCCCTGACTCCGTGCTACTCTTTCTTTCCAGCACAAAAACCTAACAAGGGTGACTGCTCTTCTGGGAGGGCCAGCCCTTGTCCACAAGCAGCTTATTTGTGTTTGCAAAATATATCCTGTGCCTTAAGGACAGAGCCAAACTCACTGCACACAAAGCCCATTTGCTCCTATCTGCAAAATGCAGCAGAGACACTCTTGCTTGCCATGCAGAAGCAATTTCAGGTTCAGATGCAAATTAATTAGGATCTAAATTAATCTGGCTTTCCTCTGTTACTCAAGGTATTCCAATTTCCCTTCTCTTTAGATAAGGGGGGTGATTGTGTTAAAGAGTCATTTAATTACCTGATTTTCAGATTCAGTGGAATAGAATTCTACATCAGAATGACATCCTTTCCTTAAGCCAGACCTGAAAAAGTGAAATTCACTGTTTATACCACCTCCTTAATATGAAACAAAGGAAAAAAAAATCCCTTATTTTCATTCAATAATAGCAAGCAAAAGAAATTAATTTTATCATGAAACAAAATAACTTTCTGAAAGCTTTGCATGGCTGCAGCAAACACATTAAACAGATAGTAACACTTCATGTCAAAGAATTCAGTCTCCACTCAACAGTCTCACAGATAGTAATTATATAAAATCAATATTTTATAAATAAAACATGCAGAGTGAAAGCTGTATTTTTTAATGTAAAATTTCTATTCAGTTTGTGCCTGTCTGTCCATAGGCTGCTTACAACCTTTCAGCTCAAAATGTTTTGTGTATATACACACAAGGATTTTTTGTTCAATTGTGAGGTATGACAAGTATAAAGCTCCCAAATCCACTCAATTTTAAATGGTATTTTTGAACAAGGTCTTACTGTTTTCTTCCATTTGTTAGTTTAGCTGCTCCTGACAGCCTTCCAGAAGACAGAGCCTGTTGATTACAGAAATAAACTTTGATTTTCATGAAGTATTTTTACAACACACTTGAAGACCACTATTACCCACCAATTCCAAGAATGTTTGCAGAGGCAGAGCAGTTCAAGAGAAGTTTCAAGTTCTCAGGCCAAGGAGGGGGCAACTGCTGCCAGTAGGGCCTGAGACTTGAGGGTTTCATTTCACAAAACACACCTTGAGAGGAGGATGCTTTGTAATTTCCACAGCATTCTGCAGACACAGTCGTTCACTTAAGGACACTCCAAGGGCTGATGTACAGATGCATTTCAAATGGAAACCAAGCTTAATAAATACAGATCTGAACCGTGGGGACTTTAAGAATCAGCTATGGCCAGAGCACACAGCACAGACACACAGCCACAGTCGCAGAACCACACAGTCAGACTCACAGCATGGGTGAGGCTGGAAGGGACCACAGTGGCTCAAGCAGGGCCATCCCAGAACACACGGCACAGCTCTGCATCATGACCTGCTCCTGAATATCTCCTAACCCGAGACTCCACACCCTCTATGGACAACCTGCTCCTCCCCATGTTCAGATGGGAACTCCCTGTGCATCGATCCTACTGCGCGGCCCCACCGAGCAGAGCCTGGCTCCATCCTCTCACTATTTATACAAATTGCTAATGTCCGCACTCAGTCATCCCCTCTCGAGGCTGCGCATCCACAGCCCCTTCAGCCTTTCCTCGTGGAAAGCAGGTAACTGCGATCTCTCGTAAGAGAGACCCTCCAGTCCCCAGTCACCCTCGTTGCCCTCCGCCTGGCGCCGCTCTAGGAGCTTCAAGTCTCTCGGGCAGAGGGACAAGCCCAGAACCGCACATGGCGCCCCAGGACCACCGTCAGGTGGCTGCGGTGCAAGCCGGGCTCGGCCTCGGAAGGGCCGATCTCGCGCAGGACGGCGACGCGGACGGCGGGAGGGATCGATCCCTCCACGGCCCCTCACCCCCCTCCACGCACAGCCGGGCTCTGGCGAGAAGACCCCGAACGAGAGCCGAGCTCCGCCCGCTCCCCCGGCCCTCACGCACCTTGCGGGGCCTCGCAGCCCCCGCCGCGGCCATGGCCCCGGCCCGGCCCCGCCCAGTCCGCCCCGCCCACTCCCGCGCCGACCAATCATCACCTGGTCCGTCCTTAGGGGGCGGAGCTAATACAGGGAGCGTTGCTAACGCCCTCGCCTCGCGGCGCGCCGGCGGCCGCGGGCGCGGGAAGGGGAAGGAGCTGAGCCAGGCAGCGCGGCCGGGGATTGGCGGAGAGGGGGCGCGGAGGAACCAATGGGAGGCGAGAAGGGCAAAGGGCGGGGCTAAGGCGGGCCGTGAGGGAGCGGTGCGTGCCCTGGCCCCGCCCCGCCGCTCCCTGAGGGAACGGCCCCTCCGGAGGCGGGAATTGCTGTCCGGCTGCTGTCCTGCTGCCCGGTGTTGTTCGGTTCCCTAGGGAACCTTTGGGTAGAGCAATCCCTGTGGGACAGAGGCTCCGTATTCTCATAAAATAAGTGGAAAACCGAGACTTGAAGGTGAGTGGTCACAGAATCAATCAGGTTGGAAAAGATCTCCCTGCTCGTCGAGTGCAGCCTGTGACCGAGCACCACCATGCCAGCCAGACCGTGGTGCTCAGTGCCACCTCCAGTCTTTCTTTAAACACCTCCAGGGTCCGCTCCTCTACCGCATCCCTGGGCAGCCCATTTCTTCACCCTTTAAGTGAAGAAATTCCTCATGTGTAACCTGAATCTCCCCTGGCGTAGCCCAAGTCTATGTCCTCTTGTCCGGCCTGGCCCCTCTGGGCCTGCCTGCTCTGCTGCAGGGACAGGAAGGTAAAGCGGGCTGGCATGGGAAAGGAGGTGCTGGATCACAGTATGCAGGCTGAATCCATCGGTTCTGGGTTCTGCACACTGGCTCCCAGCTTGTTAAACCTTCTGTGGCATTCCCAGAAAACACCTCTTTATGCACATCATCAAGGATGGTGCCTCAGGCTCCACACTCACAAGCACACACACAGTTTATCACTGACATACCGGTATTTTGCATTTCCTTGCTTTTATTAACCAAATAAATAGAGCTTCTGGAAACACAGAATTGGAAGCAATTACATTAACTCGGGCTGAAAATGTGGTTGCATTACTATGCTATTAAGACTACTATAGCAGAAGTGTATATAAATATTCAACATCTTTGCTCTCCCAATGTGTAAATTGTGTTTTTATTACCATGTTAACATTTACACGGAAACTATGACAAACCTGAATTAAAAATATATTGTGAAGATATTTATCATCTTGTCAAGTAGAACCCCAAACAAAAGAGTAACTGAGAAGGGTTTTCTGGCAGGAATTTGGAGACTATTTCAATTCTTCTCTTTGGAAAATTAAAAATTATAAGATCACTTTAATAGAACAGCTGAAGGAAGGAATATAAACTAGAAAAATAAAAAAGAAAGATGAAAAAAACGCAAGAAGACATGTGGCAACTACCAAATTAGAGCCAGAACCATTGGCATACTTTCTTCTTCACGTATTTTCTGGAAGTTTATGGATAAATTCTCATTCAACTGATAGATGTGTGTGCAGTATTTAAATAAGGAAGAATTATTCCAAGGTGTTTAGCAAAAGGTAACATAAAAAAACCCAACACCCCCCCCCAATCCCATCCTTTGGTTTGAAGACGCACAGATCAGCCAGAACTTCATTTTTTCATGAGAAGGAAAACAAATACAGAAAGCTTAAGTTCCTTTCTTGCCAACTGAACCATTTTGAAACTACAGATGAAGCAGCAAGTTTGTCTTATAAATAATTTTTAAAAATACAACTATGAGGATTAAAAAAGTGCATAAATAATTAAAATTCTTGTAGTCACAGAGCTCCAAGTAGTCACTCCTTAAAGACAAGAACAAGCTGTCATGAGACTCATGGTAGAATTGCAAGAGTTTGCAGTAGTGTGTGCTGAGCATAGAGCCAGCCATCAGAAGATGGATACTTTTTCTGACTGACACTGGCTTTCTTTCTTGAAACAGTCTGGGGAATCACTGAATATCTTTGGAGCTGTCTGGTTGTTATGGTAAAACTGTGATTAAAAAACAAAGATTGTTCTTTGTCTTACATACTGAAATACTTCAAAGTCACGAGCTGCATTCATACATAAAATTATATTGTTACTCATATTTATCATCAAGATATCTTGCAGAGAGAAAATATAATTGCATTTAGTGAAACCATTTTTATCTTTCCCTCCTGTTTTTACAGATAACTAACATTCCTCAAACAATTCCAGGAGATGATTTTGAATATGGCTGAGGCCTTTGTGAAAGAAAGCTGACAATCTTCCAGATTTCACCCCTCTTTGATGTAGAAATAATGCTAATGTCAATCAGAAAAGAAGAAAAAAAAATGGCAAATATGATATAAATAAAAGTGTAGTATATGTGGAAGAAAAGATGCAAATCATTAGCCAAGGAAGAGCTGCCTGAATGATGAATAATTAAAACATACTTGTGGTTGTATTTGCAATCTTTATGCTTGCGGTGCTGTCCATATTGCATGAAGTATCACTAAAAATAAGAAAAAGCTTGTTCTTACCCTAAATTATTTACACAGTGAGTTGAAATACCAGGGTCTTATAGAAAACTGTGTACAAGATTGATGTGCTTGATAATGATGAGGAAATAAATACACACAGAACAAAGCTTTGGAGGAGCAGAGACTTTTAAGGGAAAAATTCTCAAATAAAGTAAAACAATGCTCTTTTTTTGCAGGAAGGAGGGAAAGCAAAGAAAATGAGCCTAATAAAAGTGACAGAAGACACACCAATCAGTCAATCAATCAATGCAGTTTCATCAGAAAATGGGCATCTACCTAGGAAAACCAAGGCATGTTCACATTCAATGTATGTCTGAAACTCTCTTGCTACCAGTACTAACAAGTTCTAGTGATTTAATTAAAATACTGACCTAAGCATGACTGAGTACCAGCTCAAACTAATATTAAGGTTTCCTCTGAGCAGGTTCCAACCAAAAAGTTGTGTGAACTTAGCAAGGGAATGCTAAGTTCCTTATTTCACAAAATAAGAAGCTTTTTATAAGATGAGTAGGACAAGAATATCAGTGATTGTTGTTTGAGGCTATTTTGGTAGTTCCCCAAATCCCTATAAGTGTAGAATTAGGGAATATAGCTACAACTCGGCTAATGGAAAGCAAATTAATAGACTTTTGTCTATCCACCTATGCTTTCATCTAGGCAGAGCCAACAGAAAAGGGGAGGTGAATAGCAATTACAGATAGCTAAGAAAGCAACCTATAGAAGACAGATACTTTGTTTTTCAAAGTCAGGCTTAAGGTCGTGTCTTGACTGTAGTAAAATATTATTAGAGGAAGCAGAAATTTAATAGAGAACTTTTCAGTTGGCTAGGTAGAGGTATAATGAGGAGGTTGAGATTGATGTATTATGGACCCTAGAATTGTGGTGCAATTGTAAAAGAGGCTTCAAAATAAGCTAAGGTCTCAGTCAAATTTCAATCAGGCATGGTGAAAGCTACTGCAGGGCTTGCTGCATGGGAAACCAGATGTCTCAGTAGATCACAAATCCTGTCATCACTTTTTGATATTCTGATGTCTTTGGAAGTAATGTGTCTATAAACCATGAAATTCTTCTTTTTTGTATTATGGGAATATAGAGGGGGAAAAATGACTTAGCTTTGTTCTGTCTGCCCACATTTAAGGGAAGGATCTTATGTAAAGCACATTAAATGCTCTTCATCCTGAGACGCTCTCACCAGGGCGAGGTCAGAAGGATTTTGAGTTATGACTTGTAGGAGACATCACTGAGAGTCGAGCTGGTTTGGCCTTTCTGAGCTGATGACGGTGTCACACCCAGAGTGCTCAGGCAGCAAGTGACACGGTGCTGGCAGCAGGGGACACTGTGCTGACACAGGACTGGTGCAGGAGGCTTGACTCCCACTAGATGGCGCCATGGGCACATGAAATAATGCGCTCTGCGCTAAACCTAAAAGGAATTTTCGATTTCCATGCGATAAATCCAAGCAGATATTGCTAGGAGAATTACACTGATATTTCATAAAATCTTTGTCACAACTTGTCTTTTCAGGCAATCTTACTGACAAGAGAAATGTTTTATTGGTGAAAGTGTGTGAAAATAGTAATTTTTTTACCTAAAACACTATTAATTTATTGCTCTACTAAATACAGAATCTACTGTGACATCAAACTGATCTTTAAAACCTCATAGACAACATTAACAGTGTGCAAGTTTAATAGCAGATCTATAATCTGATGGGTTTAGGGGAAAAACAAACTCTAACAACAGATTAATTTCTCAAATATTCATGTCTATTCCATATTATGAAAAGAAACAAAGCAATAGAAGAACAGCAAATAAAATATCTGAGCGGAGTTTTCTCTAATTAAAGTGTTTGTTCAAGTTTCCCATTAGGCAGGTTTTGGAACTAGTACTAGTAGTGAAAATATTGAGGTCAAAGGTTAATGAGGTTGGTCCCACCAAGGTTAAATCCTGTAACTTCTACCATTTGAAGAGAAAATTCATATATAAGCAAGTTATAATATCTAGGAGACTTAAAAATAATATACTTATGTTGCAAACAACCTGCAGAGTTTTAACCACAAATTTTTGCTTCAAGCTTTAACTTCCATTTACTTTCCACTATATAGAAACAGCTAATAGATCAGTATTCACCATCTCTTGTATTTATATTATCCATATAGAGTATTTATGGACGTATGGGTAGAAGCAAATTATCCAAACTAAGAACATAATCAGTGTTAACAATATTACTGGCATAATAGAATAAGAAACGTATGGATGTAAATTATCAATGTTTAATATATTTGCCCCAGAAGTGGGAAAGATATCTCTTGCTCTTTAATTTGGAACCTTTAAGAGTTCTGGTGTGATGTCTTTCCATTCTGTCCAAGGCATCCTTCCTGATGTCTGGGGAACATCACTGTGGGCCACAGCAGATGTACAACAAAAAGATTCAGATCTCTGGCATCAAACGTGACATATCAAAACAAAGCGGACAAGCCTTGAGGTCACGTGGTCTCTTCTTCTGCCCCAAGGCTGGATCAGAGGTGTCTGTGCCCATCCTGCCAGGAGCCTGCTCTTGAAGACCTCCAGCCTTTCCATGTGGCATTCCATGTCCTGCAGCCCTGAGGGCATCAGTGGTCCTGCCCAGCCTCCCTTGGAATAGGCCTCATGCCTGCCCTTGGGCCAGGGACTCTTATTTCAGCCCAGCCCAGGGCCATCAGTCCCTGCCCCTGCAATGCCATAGGATGCCAGGCTCAAGCCACAGCCCTGCTCTGCTTGGCCACACGTGCCTGTCTGATCTCAGTCTGCTGATTGGTGCTTGGCTTGACCTTGGAGCTGCTGAATCACCAGAACTTTCCAGATAATACTGACTTGACCTGCCTCCCCTGGCTGCCCTGATTCCTTGCTAGGGGCAGTGGGATGGACCCTGTGTGGGGGTCTCTGTCCTGCCAGCTGTGGCATTAGATGTGGCTCCAGGCATCCCACCCCCGAGGGAGCAGCTGGCCCTTGTGCACTCTGAGTTAGCATCCTCCTGAGCAATCTGTTGCAATGCTACACTGTGAAAATGTTTGTCCTGCTCCACTCTTAAATCTTCCCTGCTGGATTTGAACCTACTGTTTTATTTTCTATTCTTCATGAACTTGGACAGCATCACTTCCCTTTCTTCTTTGCAGTAGAGTTTTAAAGATTGGAAGGCAATTACTATGTCATCGCTGGTACTCCATTTTCTGTGGTAAACAACATGAAATTGCTCAATCCTGCCTGCTTGTTGTGTTTCATACAACTTTATTTACTCTTATCTGGAAATTTCAGCTGATACACGTCTTTCTTGAAATATAATGCCCAAAATGGGACAAAACACTTCAGCTGAGACCTTACCAATGCTAAGAATAACAGGAGGATTACATCATCTGTCCATAAATGTTACCCCTGTTTATATTTCCCAGTAAAATATTTTTCTCTTTTGCAACAGCACAGTGTTGTCAACTGATGCTGAGCTTGAATTGCATGATAGTACCCAAAACTTTCTGCAAGAGTGTGAGAAATCCAGTTATTCTTTATGTTGTGTATATTGCAGCCGAATTCTGACTCACTGTGTTGCGCATTCCTGTATTGAATAACCTTTTCTTCCATAAGACTTTTCTAATTTGTTAAAATATGTTAAGGAAATTTTTGATCTAGTTTTTATCCTCTAGATCTTTGGCATTAGATACTGCTTCCTTTAATCTACCTACATGTAGCAACCTGTACACAATTCATATATCAAATACTTTCCCTTCCTATCAGCAAAGTAATTAATAACACAAATATTTCAATTACCATTTCGGTTCAATATTAACATCACAGTATGATGAATCAGTTTTGTCAGAAGATGTTGTGAGAAAAAATTCAGTGTATTACACCTTCTGTACTGCTTGGGTATTCCAGCTTAGGCTTGCTGCTGCAGTGGATTGGCTTCAGAATTTAGCATTGGGTTCATGAGGAAACATTCACTGCAAACCTTGTGATTACATGTATACACCTTGCTTATGTTATATATATATGTTTGTGTGTGTGTGTGTGTGTGTGTGTGTGTGTGTGTGTGTGTAAAATTCAATAGTATTTTTGAAGGTTTGAGAAATTCCCTGATGCATTTAAAAAAAAAAAAAAAAAGCATCAGACTTCTCTGCCTGTGAAAATTATGAGCTCTGATTATCTTTCTAGGCAATTAGGTAAGACCGGGGCCAGATACCACCATCCATTTAAAATGGAGTCTCAGCTGGGCCCAGTAGAATTGCTATAAATCCATACAAATCCCTATTAATCAATATGTTTACCTGAGCTAAGAGGCTGATGTGTGTGCTTGGTTCAGACACTGGGAGCTTTCTGAATCTGAGCTTATCAGAGCTCCAAATATTTCTTACTCCTTTTGGACCTTAACCTCAAGCATTTGAAATTGTTAGGGAAATTACTATTTATTTAGTAGTAGGCTTGGGATTATTTCCCTTATAATAATAATTATTTCCCTTATAATAGTGCTGAAAATGTATCATTATCTGCTCCTTGAAACAATAAGGACATTACTAAAAATAAACATTTGTTAGATATGTCTCCTTAGCACTGGGACTACATCAAAGGATGCAAGTAACAGCTTGAAGGCAAACTGTTGTCTTCACCTTAAATTATTCAGTAGAATTAAAGAGCATTAAATCATCAATACCATCATCATGTTCACCATAATTATCTTCTATGAGACAAGCTATTATTGAAATAAAATAGACCTTAGTCACAGAAAAGCATTTATCCTCTAAGCCCAGGTTCTCCTAACCTGTTTTATGGGATGGGAACTATCCTTCACTTTTTCCCACCCAGCTCCATCACAGCTTTTACCTGGAATGTCTGGTTTTGATCTTCAATATTTCAATATTCCTCAGCTAAAACACTCAAGCAACCATTTTTACTTCCACCTGTGGAACAGCCATGCAAATGCTGTGATATCCTTCTCATCATATTTCCTGAAATATTTGGGCAAATAATTAGACAACCTTTCTCAGGATCTGTGTCATATCTCTTTTATGTTAAAAAAAACAAAATTAAAAAGTAAAAATCACTGCCTACTATTTTGCCCAGCCTGGTAATGAAAGTGACTGAAGATCTTTTCATATCTTATGACTGTTTGTTGTCTTATGAGAAATTAATTCAGTGGTCTCACTCTGCTTGCTAGTGAATATGTTAGCATAATTTGTGACTCCCACAGCAGAAAAGGCTGAAAATATAAAGACTTAAAAACAGTTTTTCCTTTTCTAACCTAAGTTATTGTGGCTTACCCCTGAGGGACACTGCCTGTCTTAGGCCAGGGAAACTTGAACTGTTGTGTCTGTGCTTTTCCATATGGTGAGACATAAAGAAGCCATACATGAGAACCTCTCTAAGGCTGCATTCTCTGTCCTTCTCCAGCAACCTACATTGCCAATATTGACTTTAAACTCAGATGTTTTGCAAATGGTTATTATATCATAGGACTGGCTGCCTTGTGAGCTCTGTCAGCCTCGCCTCGGGTGAACCAGGGCATTCTCAGGCCTGAGTTAGGCTAAGGTGACCTAATATGTTGGTCATACAGATTTGCTAAGAATAGAAGTAAAGCTTGTGGAGAATGAATTAAATCAATCTGAGAAACTGCAAATGTAGACACTTAGTCCTTGAGAAAATTAAATTAAAGAATCTTTATTGAGATTTGATTAAATAATGGGTGATTTTTGTTGTGATTCATATTAATATTCTATTACTCTCTGCCATAATTTCTTACTATGTAGAATAGTTTATAAACCTTGTTTAATAGTAATGTATTTAATTAATCTCAAAAGAGAGACTAATTTTTGGTTTAGCATAGCCTGGGTAATTTAGTGATAAAAACAAAAGCATAATAATCTTATCCTTAAACTTAATGAGTGGATCCAGCTGTGCAAAGGCAGTATCCCAGAGTGGTGAGCACATCACTAGTGATGGAAGGAAGTCACAGGAGGCTGCTATGGATGTGCACACTACAAGTGTTAGGAAAACTCTGCCTGCATGCCTCCCTCCCACAATTTGCTCCTAGTGGTTCATCCTTCTTTAATCCATGTTTTGATAAGAAGGTGAGCAGAGAAGAGACCCTGATCAGTCCTTCAGGGGTTGAAGCATTGGGATCATTTGACAAACACAAAAGCCAACAGCCTGGACAGTGGAGGTAGATTGTGTTTGCCTCCAGGCTTTTGGAAAGAATGGAGTCTGTGAGAGATAGGGAAGAACGACAGTGAAGAGGAGCTTGCTGGTTTTGTATCACCATATGCTTAAATAGGGAGGGGAGACTTGAATGTTTTTAATTTCCCTGTTTGTTGCCATAGCCAAGGGAAACAATAGCTTTGCACACCCAGCCTTGCATATATTGTCTGCTCTTGGACCTTAGCAGGGTGCAGTGTGTAGGTAGATGGAGGGGTTTGAATGCTGAATACATTTTGAAACGCAGATACGTTGTCATGTCAAGGATACATCTTTCATCAAGCTTGGGAGGTCAAAATCAATTATTTACTGCAAGTTCCTTGTTTGATCTTGGTTTTCTGACATCCAATCTGACAATCCAAGGGCAGCAAAATTAGGTAGGGTAGCTCTTTCAGGCAGCAAATTCTTCATTCCCTAATTCTCTGGTGCAGGTGGGATGACACAGGAATGGCATGTGGCCATGGCTGAAACAAGGTGTGCTGTCACTCATCCTAAATGACCTCTGAGCCTTTCCAACCACCTGCTACACTTACACTTGGCAGGAAGAGAAAAAGGACAGTCATGACCTGGTTGCTGGATTTTCTTACTTCATGGCCCCTACACTTACATGAGTGGCAGGAGGAAGCCTGTGCATCATGATTTGTTTGGATTCCATCAGTCATTCCTCCACTCCAGTTCTGCTGTAAACTCCATGCTTTAAAGAGAAGTAGAAAATAAAGCAGCTAGGGCAGTTTTGTCTCTCTTCTCACCATGACCCAGCCAGCATCCAGCAGAGAAGTTGATATATGGCTGCAGCAGGGAAGGAGCACTGGCTCACGCAGCCATGAACTTCTGTGCTTGCTGGAGAAGAGGCAGAAGAGGTATTGTGTGATGGGTTGCCAGCTACAGCAATAACAACTGATGCCATCAAAAGCCTGCATGTTTTCAACTCTTCATCAAATACACATTTTTGTTAAATCAAATTGGTACCATAGGAACAACATCAGCAGGTGAAGGCACAGCACCTCTGACATGCTGGTGTGTAAATATGGTTGCTTTCTGACTTGGCTTTGAAAGTTTGGAATCAAAGAATGGAAGGTCACAGGGACATGGAGGAAGGAGATTCATTGAAAAAGATGTGAGTAAAATGACATTCACACCACTTCTGTGAATCCACCTCACACTTGCAACCTCACCCCACCCTTCAGTCTCTCCTTTCTTCTGCATTCTGTGGATTTCTCGCTCCCCACCTCTAGATCCCTCTGTGTCAGGAAGGAGACTGCAGTGTCCTATTGCATCTGTCCAGATGTTTCCAAGAACAGAAAAGACTCATGTTCATACTGTGTGACAAAGCCACTGGCAAATGTTACATTCCTGACTCTTATTCTCCCATTGTGCATCTTGGTCAGACCCTTGCCCACCACCATAAACCTGCCAGTTTGGATAAACATCTCCTGTTTTGGTCTGTTTTAACCAGTCTTTTTTTGGCATTGCTAATGTAAAGAGACCAGAGCGTTGCAAAGAGCAGTACTTAATGAAGGATGGAGGTGCTGTGTACATCTGCACATAATTTTAGCTAATATCTAAATTAGCAAAATATTTAAAGCATCTGAAATTTGCTTTGACTTTTAATGTCTTTGGTTCTTTACCACATAACAGGAACTCTTCTAATACTGCATCATTATACTGTAAAATGGAAAGCCCAACTCCATTTTAATAAAATTGATACTGTAAATAAGAAAATAAGATGAAAGATGAAGTTTTTGACTTCTGGGCTTTATCAGTCTCTATGAAAAAAAAAAATTACATTTTCATCTGAAGAGAAGAGGAACTGGGAATCCAGAGCACATAGATGAAGAAAGATGAAAGCAGTCGAGAAATAAGAGGAGGAGGTGAATGAGACAAAATAGGGTGGAGGAGGTATGAAAGGGTCAGGTGGCTTACTAGGAAAGCAAAAAAAAAGGATCAAAGGGTAGGAAGCAAAGGAGCAGAAGAAAGAATTACAATTTTCAGCAAACTAGAATAGAAGACTCTTGATGGTGCACAGTGGGAAAGGGAAACTGAAAGGTACTAAAAAAAAAAATTACACTAAGAACTTGTGGAGGAAAGAGAAGAGCAAATAGAAGTGGCTGCTAAATGGAGAAGCATTCTGTCATTTGTATCAAGGGATGGTGGCATAAGAACAGTAATAGATTCAGCTTCAGCTGTTCAGGAAGAGGTGTTGGAAATCCTTTTGCAGTGGTGTGAAGAGAAATGTATTTTCCATATTATGTTCAGCTGAGGCACTTCAGCAATCTGGTAGAAGCAATTAGCACAGCTGATCGGTGCAGCATTCTTTGGATACTGGTCTGCTAGACCTCGTTTTGGCTAACACATGATACTTACAAACATTTCTTTCAAAGCATTAAGTTACAAATCAAGTAACTAATGAGAAACTCATGGTAAATATGATCCTGCTTTTAAGGACAAGTCTTGTGACAGAAGCTGAATAATGATCTTCATGTGGGAATGGGCTGACCTTCAGGAAGGTTATCAGGTAGGAATGGGGGAAAATAGGAGTGACTTTTCTCATTTTCTGGCTCTAGTTTTTTCTGTGTCAGCTTTTGTTGCAGTCTGTTTAGGTGGTGGAGAGATTTGAGCTCTTTATCATGGGAGCCTGCAGAGAAATCCATAATTTCCTTAAATTCTCTATGAATTTATATTGAAAATGATGCAGCAAAAATACTTGCTATGCATATGTTTTCTTTTGCTTACAACACTTTTCCTTCTATATTATTCAGAGTTATTTCTCCATTCTCTACTATGTGATAATCTTTTGTGAGGGTTTAATTCCCATATTGTCTTAACAAATGATCAAGCTTTTTAGCACCTCTTCTAGATTTGGCTTGAGCCAAAAAAACAGTAAAGCAACATAGAGTTGTCCTCCCTCAAATTTCTATGATGGAAAAAAAATAGAAACGTCAAGCATAGACACAGTGTTTTCCCTGGAGATGGAGAAAAGAAAGAGGGTGTCAAGAGAGAAAATGTTTTAAAATAAGCTCTGTTCACTAGATTATAATTACTGGTGAGATTCCAGCCTGTTTTCAATGAACTGAATAACAATATTAACATTTTCAGTTTTAGTGACATTAAATGGCAGAAGACCTCCAGTTTACCCTCTCTCCTCACAGTGTTTTGTCCACTAACAAGGAAAATATGTAAGAGATGCTACATCAGCAGAGAAATACTGAAATCAAATAGCAATAAAATGGGAGGAATGTATGTGCATGTGCAGGAGGTGTAATCCCCTTCCAGTGATAATTCTAACATTTTTTACCTGATGGGCACCTCAACAAATAGTCTTCTAACCTTTAGAAGAGTTACACATGTATGTGTGCAGCAGGACTGAACCCCAGGTTACTCAGAGCACTTCCATTTGGGCCCTTGCTAAAACTCACCAGCTACTGCTCCCTCCTGGGCAGGTGATGAGAAGCCTTGGCTTTTTCATGCTCAGCCTCAGTTGCCACACACCCAAATCAATGTGAGCTATTGCTACAGCAGCAGGAGCTCACTACAAAATGGGACAAGTTTCCATGTACCTTTTTTTACCCCTAATGCAATGACCCCTTTGGGCATCTTCTGCACCTTCTGGCATCTTCTTGCAATCAGGGCTTTAATCTGCAACCTTACCCACAGGTTTTGTATGCTGTGCATGACAGTTTGCAGATAGGATATTGTGTTTTCAACTCACTGCTTTACAATGTATATTTCTTAAGTGTCTCTTCTGCCCCTCATTTTGCCCATTATGATTCTTTCTTGCCCTCTTTCAAAGCTACAGTTCTGCAGCCAAGACAGAATTTTCTTGCCCTTCCATGCTGAGGAAGGAAAGATGTTCTGGGACAGTAGAGAGGACAACTGGGGTTAAAGTGCCACTTTGTCTATTTCCCAAATTAGCCACAGGGCCCATTTCAGTAAATGTCATTGTAAATGAATAAATTGTAAATGAATGACTGATGTCATTCCTGCCATGTTATTTTAATGTAAGTAAGGTTCAGAAAGACTCTGGAGCTTTTCTTTGATAAATAAGAAGAAATGCAATATGGCTGCAAACTTTTCAGTGAAAATAAAATAAAACCTTGCCTTTTATGATCTTGAAGAGTATTGTAATGAAAGTACTGATCTGGGCACCTATCATAAATCCTTTAAGTTCAGAAAGCCTATCTCCTTCCTTTGCCTAAACAAGATGAAATCAAATAAGGTTCATTTTAAGGTTTTGTATTGTGCTTAAATTACAGTTCCCTGGAAGAAAGATTAGGGCTTGGAATGAGGCATGGGGGAAGAGGCAGACCAAGGTGCCTGGGGTACCACAAGTTGCTCCCAGTGGGAGATGGAGGCAGTGCTGGGAAAGGAGCCCTGGATTGCCCTGGAACAGAGCTGTGTAGCAGCAGAGAGAAAAACCACCTCAGTGGCCTTCATCTGCTAACAAGGGAAGAGGAGAGAGTCTAGTGCTGACTTAATTAAGAGATAGGTCTTGCTCTATAGCAGTTGTTGGCTAATCAGGAAGGCTGCTAAATCACAACTTTATTGTTGTGAGAAAGAGAAATACAGCTCAGAGAAAGAGCTGATGTATTTGAACACACAGTGAAACTAGAGAATGATGTAATCATGTTGTTACAAAGCAACCCTGTTGTCTGCCCTGTGTTATTTGTCACTTTTCTGTTTTGGATCATTTGAAAATGAGAGCGTGATTTCTCTCCTGGCCCTGGAAAGACAATCAAACATTCCTGCCCAAAGACCCTTCGTGTGAGCCCATTCCTAGGGGTCTGAGATGGGCCCCTCCCATCACCTACTGACACTGGCAAGAGGAGCAGTGTCTTCTACTTCTCCTGTGAAGCAGCTGTTGCTGTAAAAACAACAACTTAATGACCATGGGAGGAAATGACTTGGCAGTGAAAGTTGGAAGGAGACTACTGCTGATTAGTTTAGCAGCCAGAGCCTGCTTTTTTCACTTTTTGCTTTGATAAAAGTGGTTGGGATTTCTTACAGCAAATAGGAGCGTTATAAAGACAAGTTGTCAGAAGCATAACTCTGCCCACACCACGCAAGCACCACTTATTATGAATATGGGGGAAAGCTGTGAAAACATAGGGAATCTGCATATCCACAAGTTATGTACTGTGAGTTGAGTCTTCATGAAGCCTTTAAAGGAGCATCTCCTAAGGGAAAAGCAAGGGAAGCAAGCATATGATGCCAATGAGGGATAAGCTCTTTACTGATTGAATTGGATTAGTTAGTTTTACTCAGAGTCCATGAAAAGCTAGTGAAAAGGTAAGCTTTGGATCAGGTTAAGTGAAGGGCAACAAAACAATGAAAAGACAGCCTTGATACAGCATTGTACTTAGTAATTAAACCAGTCATAATGACCAAATCAGAGTCCTGAGCTTTACTCATACATCTGACATGGAGATTTCTTTTCTTGTCACCAGAGGCTTCCTTGTGCCTGGAAATGCTTTAAGATTATTGCTGGAGAACTATTTCTGGGTGATGAAAGGATGTTGGTGCATCCCCAACCTGCTGCAAAACTAACAACTGTAGGATTCAATCTTGCCATAGCATTGCAGTTTTGCAGCTGGGATGATCCAACCTTAAAGTATAAGTAAGGCAAATAATAGATCAAAACATTCTACATTTTAGATAAGATGGTATTACTGGTAAAAACCAGATGTATTTTGGGGGATGTGTACCACTTTTTAGGGAAAAGTATTTCAAAGGCCTGAAGGAAGAATTCTGCACCCAAAACCATAGCTGGTGTTTCCCAGTTATACCTGCTGAACTAATAAAAGATATTCCTGGCCTTTGCAGACCATATCTCTTTTTGTGATAGCAGCGTGATTTAAGATCCAGGATCTTTGAAATTTATCCTTTTTAGTTCTGCTCATCCTCTCATCCTCTGTGATGTGAAGCAGCTGGAGTAGCCTGTTGCTGCCCACCTCTAATCTACCATGGAAGAAATGTCAGATGAGTTAATAACTTACGGTTGGAGAGAGAAGTTTTAGTAAAAGCTCACTGTTTTCTATCTGTTCTTTGTGCCCCAACACAGAGCAAGGACTGGAACAGCTGCAAGGTTTTGGTAAAAGCTTGACGCTGGAGGTGCATTAAGGTAGTGAAAAGCCACTTTGGCATTCTATCTCCCTTTTATTTTTTCTTGCCTTTAGATAAGGAATAATCAAAGTGGAAAGGAGGTGCATGTAAAGAAGGAATTTCCTTCTTGTATTTTAATGTGTGTTTTCTCTTTACTTGAAATAAATGGCTTTTGTTAATTCAGTTGGTGGTTAAACATCTAGAACTTTCAAGTTTAATTTAAGACAATAATCCTTGTGTCTGAAAACAAACACACCTGAATATCAAATCTTTCTGGCCAGGTCATGAAACCAGTTTAGAACTAAAAGTTTTATAAGTAGTTCCAGACTTCACCAAGTCTTTCATGCCAAAGCCCCCTTGATTCTCTTTGTTAGATGCTTATTGTGGATGCTTTTCACTTTAGTGTGTTCTGAAGTGCACATTTTTTTATTTTGTGACTTATTTCTTTCCTCCTTTAAAATGAAAAACCTTGGTGGAGGGAAAAAAAAATGCAATTGTATGTGCTCATTAATCCCTGTGATTCCAATTATACACAGGCCAGTATAATTGTGGTTTGAACTCAAGGCTGGCTATACAGGTCTCATTGAATTTTAATATATGTTTCTGACAAATGGTTTTAATTAGATTCAAGTGATGGTGCTGCTATTTTGGGTATGTAGTCTTCACAAGATATTTGTCCATGAAGATTCAAAAGAAAAAAAAGAAGTCTTTTTGAACTTTAAAAGAAGTTTTTATCACTGCAAAAAGCTGTCCTAAGAGTGGTCAGTGGCATGATAATGTCAAATTCAGAAATGCTTAGAAGTGATATGGAACTTGTGTTTTCTATAATTGGCTCTGAAATCTTAGGCTAATGATTCACATTCATATATTTTAAACTAATGCAGATTTATGGGGCTTCAAGCACAAAAAGCCATTTGCTTCCTCAAGCAGGGAGCCCAGAGTGAACAAGACACTTGGATGACACTCCCCAAACTGCCTCACACTGCTTCCTGGCACAAGAGAAAAAAATCTCTTATATTTAAATGCAGTCACGATTTTGGGTCCTTGCAGGCTGCGGAGCACAAAGAGCTCATCCATCGCTCAATGAAATCAGTGAGGATTTTACTATTGATTTTAATCAGTGATAAATCAAGAAGAGGTACTTTATCCAAGCTGAAGAGTGGAGAGTGTGTTAAAACTAATCAGTTGAGGAACCTTATCTATGTAATTCAGATCAGCAGAAAATGAAAGTTCTCTCATTCCTTCCTGTAAAATATTTTAGAGAGATGATAAAAGGACAATATTTAGATAGAAAGTTTGGAAGTGTATGAATCTTTTCTGTCCTGTGGTCTTAGAAGTCTTAATCAAAGATGCTGCTGCCTGTGCAAATGCCAACCAGGTCCAGGGGTGATGTTCTGATATTTACTGGCCATCAGCCCCTCCTTGGCTGGACTCCCTTTGCTGCTGATTGCTTTGAGCCATAGCAGAGACTGAGAAAGAGAGAAGGCAATTTCATATTGCCTCCCAGCAGGAAACTTGCACTAAAAATCTAGTGGCTATACTCTCATTCCCCATTACTGTAATATTGCAGAAAAGATAGAAGAAGCTTTTTTCTTAAATTACAAATCTCTGATTGCAAAGGGATAAAGCCACTGAAAGAGCAATTTGGTGCTAAGGCAACTTCTCTCTGTCCTCTGCTCAATAACAATCTATTTTTAGATGGTTTGGATAAAATTACGTTTGGCCTCTTTGGCCTTTGACAGAGAATCAGAGTTTGTTTGAAGACTTTTTGGGTGAGCCCAGCACCTCGGCACTGAGCCCATTCGGATGCTGAGCAGAGAAATGAGGCAGTTCTGGTAACGGAAGGCTCTGTGTGGTTCAGTAATCTGCTTTTCCATGCATGTACAATTCAGCCCTGTAAATCTCTTCATGAATCACCTTCTTGTTTATTTTCTACTCTCCCTGATTAATTTGCTGATTTCCTCAGTGCTGATGTTCATAATGGGAGGCTGTTCAGAAGGTCAAAATCCCTCTCACTGGGCACTCATTATTTCATTTTTTCCTTTGCCACTAGGAAACAGGAGTGTGACCAGTGCCAGAAAGGTTTCCTCATGTGTTTATGTTTTTAAGTTAAAACCTACAGATACCTTGCTGGTTTTTAATGTAGTGAAAAAACAAACAAAAAGCATCATGTTTCTTTGGATATTCTTTCCACTGCATTGCAAGGAAACATAACCATTTGGTTTAGTCATTCTGAAAACATGTGTTTTGTTGCTGGTTTTTTGATTAGTTGAAGTATTTGTAATGACTTGGATTGTATTGTATCCCCTGTAGTAAGAAATCATGAATATTTACAGTAGAGGGAGCAATAGCCCCATTACTAAACTATTTCTTTGGCTGTAGGTTGTGTTATAGCTTTATAGAGCAGATATATAGAAAAAAAAACAATTACTAATATGTAATGATGTGGTTTTTTCTGTAGTAAAGTTTCCCTCATGATTCATATTAACTATTGAAATAGTACATTCCTTTTAAAAAGCAGAAAATTATGCTTATGGAGTTGTCCTACAGTAAGCTGGATGAGCCGAACAGAAATACTAATTCAGCCTGAAAGAGATTTCCTTTTTCAATTGCTACCTTAAAATTATGCTCTTATCAGAGAATTTTAAATTATAATCAGCATATTTAGCACTTTTTTTTTTTTTTTTTGAGACTTGCTGAATGGTTTAAAACCTTTGTGAGTGTTTTGTGCTACCTGTGGCTAACAAGACCCTTCTGGTGTTGCTATGGAAATTGCAAGGTTACAGTATGCACATGCTGGATTCTTTCCACACTCAAATGGGAATAAAAGAGGGTGATGGTGGTTCAGCGTCTCTTTGTTCAACCACGCTTTCCTGAAGCAGGAGACAGTCAGAAGAATTAGAAAATTTTTTGGGTAAAGTCATCTTAATGCAGGATATGTCTTATGACCTCTATTCAATGCAATCAGACTTACAGGCTATATCTAGTATCAGCCTTCCCAGATTGGACTTTTAACTGCAGGTCAAATAAAAATCAATGCCATTACTGGGCAGTCCATTTTCACTAATCCTTTGGATGGTCACTTGAGAAAGATTTCTTTATTGTACAATGTATTTCCTTCACTTAAAGAGGCTCTTGAAAAGGAGGAGGAGGATGTGCTTGGCACTGATGTGTCAACTGAAGCTTTTCAGTGAGGCTGCAGTGGCTGCAGATCAGTGCAGACTTTGAGTTGGTGCCTCTTCAGATGCATAGGTCTGGATGATGTAGCCAAGAAATGAAATTTGCCTAAATGCTGGTCTGGATTGCATATTCTGCCCTATGTTCACTTCAGCACAATTACAGGAAGGATACTCATTCTATATGGTTGGGATTTTTTTAACAGTTTGGCTCCTGCAACATGTAGTGTCTTTTGAAGGGCAGAGCTGTGACACATCATGGGAAGTGGTTCAGGCTGGAGGACTAATCTTAGGTGAGAATGGAAGGGTGAGGAACTTGAGCTGAAAGAAAAAGAAAGAAGGAAAATTTGATTTTTCCATCATACAAAGAGAAAAAAAAAAAAAAAAAAAGCTAGCAAATCAGGAATATTCCTGTCAGGAAATTTTAAAATTTGGAGGACTGTTTTTCTTAAAATGTAATAGTTCAGTTGAAACTTCCTAGTGAGTTCTGCTGTTCAGGCTATAAACTCTTCCAAACAAGGGACTGGCTGCAAATACAGTCTAGATAGTATGTGGCAAGATAAGATCTGATCTTAGCATTTTTCTAGACATTACAGTAAAAACGAGACATTATAGGAAAAATAAAAGTAGGAATAGAGCTTTCCTCTGGTGGTCCCTGAGAATGAGTAAATATAGATCTCAAGCGTCTTGTCTTTATGAAACCACTCTTCTTACCAGAAATGCACTTTACAGTCTCTTTGGAAGGTGATCAGAGGAAGGGGGGAAAAAAGAAGGCTCATGGCTCAGATGATCCTCTTGCCATTCAAGATGAACTGTCAAAACATTGTCATTTATTGTCACTGACTCATTTAAAAAGCTGAATCACTAATGCATAAATGGGTCTTGTTCATAACGTGATTTAAATGGAATGCCTCTGATTTAGTTCAGTTTAATTTGGACATCACTGCAGAATCGTGTTAGTGTCAGTTCCCTTTTTTTGTTAAAGGTTGCTCATCAACAATTCCCAGCATCACCCTTTCATTTCAGTTTGGCAGCCCGCTGTTGCCTCCACGTGTGCACACTGAGAGTTTCTGATATGGACTCCCAGAATGGTTTGGGTGTCGTGACAGAACCATGGAAACGTTGTTTTGTCTCCATAATGGTGTTATAATTACATCATAATGTCTTGAAGCCATTAGTATTACAATAGTATGTTACAAAGTGTATGTGATGTGTGCATAGCAATCTGTGCTGTAGCCTTTGTTTGGTTTGTACTGAAGTTTGTTTTGCTGGCCTCCAAAGAGTGGTAGCTGGTTACAAATGTTTACACAATAATTAGCATTTGGGTACATTTCATCAAAAAAAAACCTGAACTTCTTACCTTGTCATAAGTAATTGCCTTTTTCTGTGTTAACTCAGGAGGAATTGACGTATTAAAGCTATTTTTAACCGGAAGGTTGACAATTTATGAACCAATTAATTTTCCACTTTTCTATAGCACTCCTTGAGCATGTCAGAACACTATAAACTAGAACGAGGGCTCCTTGCCACTCTTTTGAGGCAAATAGTATCACTATACCCATTTTACAGAAGTATGAAGGAGAGGCACAGAAATGTGAATTGCTTGGCAAATCCATAGCAGAATTGCTACAAGATCCAGAGATTCCTGTGTGTGTATGAGAACATGTGTGCATGTTGCACACACACTCATTGTGTGCAAATCACCCAGAGCCAGCAAGTCTTTTCACTTACTGCTGACAACTCTGTCACACAGTTGTTGAGTTTTACTGATCAACTTTCAACTCAATTTTTTATTCAGATACTTTGTCTTTCATTAGGATTATAGACAAAAAGAAGGGAAAATGACATTTCTGAAAACATGGGTAGAAAATTGCCAGTTGCAAGAAAATGGAAAGCACTGCCATAAAGGATCAGAAAATACAAATAAGAGTCAAACCCTGCAGTGTTTGAAATCTTGAATGAAGGCTAATGACAATTTTGCTTCATCTCAGAGTATTCCCAAAAGGAATTGTCAGCACTGGAACTCAAACTGTCTTTCCTCTGACTTCTATGGCAATTGTACTGGACTCTAAAGGAGTTGGGTGTCTTTTCTTGTGTGGTGAACTAGAAGCAACATCTGTTGGGTAGGCTCAGAAGGAGGTTTCTGTGACCTTTTCATGGATTGGTTTCTTGGAGACTGACAAAGTTTTTTGCAGAGGGAGATTCTTGTTGGGTTGAAAGTTCAGGGCAGATTCTGAGTCAGTAGCTCCTTTGCCTGATGTTAGTGTCTAAAAATGTCCACCTACACTTTTATGGACAGAACCATAGCACAGCAGGGAAGCAGCTCTGTGCCTTGGCAAAGTGTGGCAGATGCAGTAATTTCTTTAGGGATTTTTAAAATAATTTTCATGGTCTTTGGCACTAAACATCCACAGAACTCTAGTGGAAATGGAGTGCCTAAGTCTACCAGGCTCTTGGCATAATCCCAGCATGGTGATGCTTTCCTTCTCTCCTCTTTTCCATTTCACTAATCTCCCTCTCCCCACCTGGGTTTGTAGAAGAGGGAAGAGTTTCCAGAAGGAAGGCAAATGTATCAGCAAGCAGTAGCAGATTTGTGATGCTCTTCCCAGGCATAAGGCAAATGAAAGCCAATGCAGCCCCTGCTGGTACAGTGGGGTTGTTCAGCGCCCTTGCACTGGAGGGGTTGAAAGCTTTAAGCTCTGTTTTAAGTGTCTGCTTTTGTTAGCATCCCATAAACCACAGAATGTGTTATTGGGCTTGGAACAACAAACTATTGTGTCCCTGGTGAGCATGGGAGGCCCATCTAGCTTTTGTTTTCTTTAGGGACGTATGTTGGAGTATTTTTCTTTTTCTAATGCTTTCATCACTGTGTTTCTTGCACCACTGAATGTATCACAGCAAAATCCAATTCAATCTTAAGAATAATCACTTTGTAGTTTGGAGAATATACCTTTCAATACACACCATAATGATCTAGAAGATTAATTGAATAATGAGGTGGTGAAACCAAGCAAGAAAGTGTGGAGGACTGGGAGAATGTCCCGAAGGATTTAATAAATTGGATGATTGGGCGATACAGTGGCAAATGAAATTCACAGAAGATAAACACACGATAATGCATTGGGGGAAATAATTTAAGCTGCTCCTGTGCACTGATGTATTCTGAATTAGCTGCAACTTCTCAAGTGTAAGAATTTGGTGTTATCAAGGGTAGTGCAAGGTCTAAGAACTGATGCAGGAGGAATTAGTGAGGGACATCCTGGGCCACATTAATACAAGGTGGAAGAATAATTATCTGATCAATGCACTTTATTGAAAGCATGTAGAATGCAAATGTTGATTTTTAATTTAAGTAAGAAATTATTCCTGACTAAACTTCCTAGGATTCGTTCCAGTTATCCATCTAGATGTATGATGAATTGTGTTGCTAGTAGTATTTGAACCTGAGATTTTCAGCAATAAAAACATCTTCTACTGATCAAACTGAAAGGTGTTTGGATGAAAGAGTCTTTTTGATGTTGGAGGGTCTTTGGCTTTTAATTTCACCAGATCAAGGATTTTCCTCCAGTCCCACAGTTAAAGTCAATAGTAGGCATAGGACACTCGTGTACCCTACTGACTAAAACTAAATGCTGCTGTTAGGCCAGTGTTGAAGATACAGAAAATCTATTCAGTCTGAGTTAGACAAGATGATAGTCATTGGTAAATAAAGAAAACTGTTTAGTAGAGGACATTAATCTCCATTGCCAAAACTAGTTTTGTTTTCCCATATTTTAGAAAAATTCATATATTAAAAAAAGAAGCATGTTTGGAAAATATGTATGTGTACCCACACATATATGAAAGGAACAGGAGGGGTGGCCTTGGCAAGAGGTTAAAATAAAAGTACTGAAATGCCATTACACATAAACAAATACGAATTTGTGGATTCCAAATTATATTTGACTGTGTGAATGATAATAATGACTGTAGTGTTTATTTCTGTTGCCTAGGAAAGGCGCAGATGTTTGCAATATTGACATTTGAATCTTAAATTCATGTGCTGTTCAGTTTTATAACTGATGAAGAGATGTATCTTTGAGATAAAAGCTTCTCCTGGCAGAGGTTACAACTGGTTATTCTTTATCACTTGCAGAACTCGGAGCAGGGGTGGCTGGGGTTTGGGAGTCACTCCTGTGAGCAAATGGGGACCAATGTCAGACTGTGCCGGCTGGGAGGAGTTGACAGAAACTGCAAGGGGAATGTGTGTTTTGGGCACCAAAGTGTCCTGCTATTGCTCTCTACCATCCACCGTAAATGGGAATGTGGGAACCAGCTCTATGCATAAGATCCAGTGAGGCTTCTCATATGAGTAAAATTCACCCCAAAGTTGTGTGTTGTTCAGCTGTAGATCTAAGAGTATTTCACTGAACCATAATGAATTTAGCCTTTGCCTGAAGGCAGGAATACACTACAGCCTTATTGCAGAT
This sequence comes from Rhipidura dahli, assembly GCA_013399225.1. Lineage (NCBI taxonomy): Eukaryota > Metazoa > Chordata > Aves > Passeriformes > Rhipiduridae > Rhipidura > Rhipidura dahli. The sequence goes on along the minus strand of VXAC01000790.1, from coordinate 504,892 downwards.
AGGTTAATTATTATTTAGTGGGGTGATTGTTCTCTGCAACGTCACAGTTCACAGCATAAAGAAACCTTGTATTTGAATCTAAGAATTCTTACTCTTAATATTTGTTTCTAATATAGATTTGTTGTTGGATCTTGGTAGCCAGATGGCCTGTGGCCTATAGCTCAGACTTCTGGCAGCTCTGGAACATGAGCTGTCTAGTGCTGTCTATGCAATAAGGCATGCTAGCGTAGCATAGCATGGAATTGGTCTCTTCCAGATGTTCACCAGAGCACAGGGAAGAGCTGACATGACACAATCAAGGCAAGGAAGATGGTTGGTTCTTGTGTACAATATCTAGGTTCATTATATCAGTCAGTGATACAGAGCGCTTCTTTTTAGCATATATCAGTGTTCCTAAACAGATCCAGATGACCTCAGAGGATTTATCCTTTGAAGGCAAGCAGTACTTCAGCTCCAGCAGCTGTGAGGCATTATGTTTTCAAAGATATTCAGAATCATGTGTGGTCCTAAAGAATTTATAGCACGGCTTCCCTGGAGGTCAGTTTTGATACCAGCCTCTATCAGATTGACAGATGGAGCTGTAGAAATACCTACCTTGAAGGCAGCTCTTCTGCAGAAAGTATGTCAGTCTTACCTACTGTTACATAAATGACCTCCCTCTCAGAGCAAGTGTCACAGTGGTTTGGAACATATTGTTTTGAAAATAGTATCTGCAGATACTGTCTTGCCCCTTCTGCAGAACACTGTCATCTGTGACTTCCCATCTGGTTCCTAATTTTGTCTCCTTCTAAGCTGTCAGCACACCAGATCCACACACTTCTGTATGAATCTTGGTCCCATCAGCACTGGAACTAAAAATACAGATATCAAAGTAGCAATATGTATTGAAATCTCAAACTGTACTGAGGTTCTTCCTTGCCATTGAAATGCATCTCTTCTAAGGTGAAAAACACTAATACTTGCAATTGTCGGAATGGGCACAAACCTCATCAGGAAACTTCAGTACACCATATGTACATTATCATCCCTGACTGTCTGGGTCTCCTTGTGAGCCATATGAATCCATCCCTGGCCTTTTATTGCATGGAAAATGTAAGGTACTCTGAGCAAGATGTGGTGGCAGTAGAGACCTAGTTTTAAAGTTCAGAGATAAGCTGGGCTTTGAACTGAGATCTGAAGTACCACTGCATGTAGGTGAGTGCCAGCTCTGGAGTCACTGTGGAGAGGGGTGTAAGGCTGATCCTCAGTCCAGGGTTCTGGGAAGCACAAGGATGTGCCCATCTGAGTGGGCATATCTTCCTCCTTGTCTAGTTACCAGTCTTTGGTTGCAGTCACATGTGCTTCTCCTTTATTCCCAGTATCCTAACACCTCTCCTCCATCACATTTGCCTGTAGCAAGCAATACTGGGAGGAAGCTGGAGCTACTCTCCATCCCTGTGAACCTCTGTTTACAGGCAGCAGGGAAAGGAGACCTGCTGTTAGTGGAAAAGAAAAAGCCAAAATGACAATAAATGAAGGACAACATCTGGAACCGTTCCAGACATAGCTGTAAACCAGGCTGAAAATATACCTGGGGAAAGTGGCAGAAGAGGAAGTGAGCTCAGCAAGGCTCTTAAAGCCCTCTGGAGAGAAGTGGTTACTTGAAAGCAGAGAGACACTGAGTAACCGAGCCCTACTCCCTGTGTCAGGAGGAGTGATGACTGCCCCTGACATGTAGCTGCAAGAACTGCTGTGTGTGCCTGTAGGAGTGGGGTAGGGGGGGAGAGGAACTCAAAGTCACTGAATGACTCCAGTGCATCAGATTTGGTCTCAGTAATTTACTGATTGCTGCCTTTGAAAACACTATTTTAAAAAAAAAACAAAACAACACCCCCTGCCAACCCCCCCCCCCCAAAAAAAAAACAAAACCAAAAAACAACAAACCAAAAACAAAGCAACAACCCAAAATCTAAACTGCCTCAAAAAATACCACTAAGGGGTATCTTCTGACAGTTCCTTAGGTGAGGCTCTGTAGGTAAGACTTATCCAAATCTCTTAGATGAGCAATATTGGAATATTTGCTTAAAAGCAAAATAAAATTTATTTGATTAAATTTATCCATTTGGGTAATTAATGGAAAAAACATTCCCTTTACTGAGTGGAGACTGGTATGAACTTCACTATGTACATTTTCAGTGTTACAGCTATTGAAAAGCACTAAGCTGGATAAACAGCTGCCAGTTACAGGGGCTGCTGGCAGGATTTTCAAGGACTGTACTTTTTAGTAAGGAGTTCTAGGGGATTTTGAAAGGTTGTCACCTGATTCAATAAGAATGCATGACTCATTTGATGTGTCAGCTGATTAATTTTTCATTTACTAGGGCTTCTGAGGGGAATCCAGAGATTAAACATTATGGTACATTTACAAATCCAAAACTTTAGTTTTGTAACTATTTGTAATAAAAAAAAACCAAACCAAAATATAAATAAACTGGGCTCGTGCTGTTTTTGTTTTTGCACACATCACTACTAGTTTTATCATAGGAAGAAACTTCTTTCTCACACTAATTTGTACTGGTGAAATGGAAAACAGGTTAGTATTTATGTCCAACCATGTGTGAAATTAGTATCCTACAAGTGCATTGAAATGAATGCTTGTGGTAATAAAGTAGTAGTCACTGTTTAATTTTAATGCATGCTTCACTTTAAAATTGGTTTTCTGAATAGCTACTATGTACATTTACATTCTTCCTAAAACACTTCAATATTTAATACTTCCTTTTTCTGGTCTAGTTCTGTAACTCTTTCTGCACTGGTCAGAACTTGCCTGGGAGATTGCTTGGAATTTAGGTGCTCCTGGTAAATAAGTACTGCTCAGTATCACTAAGAATCTGGCAGAATTTCAGAATCAGGATTAAATGTTTGAAGGGAACTTAGTTAGAATAAAATGTTCCAGCTTAACCATGCTTAAGACTGATGTTCTTTATGTACATAGAAGTACAGTGTAGACTTGGCCAACACAAGCTTCTCTTTTCAAGCCTGATGTAACAAAAGGAGCCTGGCTGAGGGATGCCACTTTTGTGTTTAGATTTATTTATTTCATTACTTAACAGAATCTGTGATCCACTAGCGCTCATTAGCAACTTATTTAACAAATTAATCCAAATAGTTACCAAGGAGAAAAGGATTTTCAGTCACTGTTGGCTCTTCCAGATTCATATCAGTAAACTTAGCTAAGACTTGTGTCTTCTTCTTGGATGCATCAGCTGTTCTGCTTGTTGCTAATTCAGTCTAAGCTTCTGTGGCCAGAGTGGCAAATGCAGTTCTGAAACTTATGGAGACACACTTGTCTGACTGATTATGTTAGCAAACCTTTGCACAGTGATAAAAATATTCTATATTTTTAAAAATGTTTTTCTAATAGTTATTGCTTTCCTCTGGGTGGGGTGACATTTCTGTAGATAAGTGATTATTGCTCAGCTTTCTGTCCAAGTTTAGAGAAATTTGCTCTGAAAGCAGGAGACTGGACGGCAACTGAGCAGACATTCCCACTTCAGCTGTGATCCAGAGGGGCAGGATTACAGGAGTAGGGATGATACTGGGACAGGGACTTTGGCACGGTATTAGAGCTTCCTCTGTGCCTGCTCATACAGCTGTTCCACATCTGAGCAAATAGTAGAGCTAAGCCACACGTGTAAATGTGAATGTGGGTGCTGCAAAACCAACCTTGATGTGTGTATGCTGTCTGTCGAGCCAGAAGTAATCTTTGGCATATATAAGAGCATTTGAGTCTAAGCATATGAAACGTGTCTTCCGCCTCCTCCATCCTGCCCTGCAGGCTTCTCTGAACACCTTGTTTCTGGGGACTTGCAGATTTTCCCTTGCAGGATTCCTGATAGTCTGGAATACAGATGGAAATTTCCACCCCACTGTGCCTGGTCCCATGTAAGAACATAGCAATTTCAAGTCTAATACCTAGACATAGGCCTGAACAGGTCTCTGGGTGTGAGAAATTCTTCTCTACATACCCAGAATGTAGCTGCAAATAACTTATTAACAAGGCAGGCCTAGGTGCTTTTAAGAGTTTTATTTTCTTGCTCTACTATTCAGATTTTCTCTCAATCCCACCTCCTAATAACACTCTCTATTTAGACGTTGCTGTGTCACTGAATAGGAGGGACTTTCTACACAAGCAGTGGAGACTGCAGCTCATCTGCTGAGCCTGGGAGGATGGTTTTTCTCTGTGTCCCTTTTGAATGACAACTCTTGGCCCATGTACTGTGTTTTGTAGCACTGGACTCCTGAGCCTTTGTGCAGGACACCTCTTTGCATGTGCCTTCTCAGAGTTCTGTTCTGATTCCAGCAGTATAGCTGTCCTAGAGCCATCAAATATATTTCCCCTTTCTTGGATCTGCTGTCTTGGAAAGATGAATTTTACTGATTTCTTGTTCACATTCTTCTGCCTCCTCCCATCCTGTAGCATGCAAGCTCATGAGATTCAGCTAAAAAAATGTTTCATCTCAGATACTACCTATTGCCACCCCATTGGAAAACTTGGCTGTAGCAGAGGCCTTAAATCAAAAGCCTGTGTGACAGTTTCTGATCTTTGAGCAGCTTTAGTGGCTGTCAGAAAGAAAAACATTCATACCTAGTTATACAAAGTTGTTTGGTATGGATTGAGGTATTTGTCAAGTAGAGCCATGCAAAAGATTAAAGCAGTGTCTGTCAGTGAAACTACTGTATGTTGGCTTACGTAATTCTACAGGGTTTTTTTCCGTGTTCTGCTTTTCAAGGAAACTGTAGGTGCCTTCAGCTTCATATCTAAAAAGGGAATTATACATTGCAGATAGTATTTCATTCTATATTTAACAGCTCTTCTTTGAACAACAAAAACTGTAAACGCATTGCTGGAACTTGAACTGAAGTCATGGTGGTTACTAGTTGTTAATGATATTTTACAGTGACAGTCCTGTTCTGCTTGCAGTGTTAAGAAAAACAGTAGCTCACTCAGTGTCTGAGTTTCCACTAAAGTTTACTGATATTGGACTGTAGTACTGCCCGTCCTGCATTGCCATGGTGTGTGCATATGAGAGGTGTGTGCAAAATGTGACAGTGGGACTGCTGCCGCAATGATAAACCCACGAAAACAGTGAATATATTGTGCAGGGCTTCCCTGGCCAGTGGAGCTGCAGGAGGAGAACAAACTTGCTGTCTTACACAGCAGAGATAAGCAAGAAAAAAGACATGGCTAAGTCTTAATAGATTTAAATGAAAAGCCTCTCCAACATCTTTATTCTTTAAAAAGTGAAAATTCCCATTTGTTTTAAATTATGAGAGATCTGGGACCATTCATGTTCTAATGAAGCTTTTCTGTGAAGAAAAAAAATCATTTGTTTTCAGAAGATGCTGTTATTTTATATGGTTAAATATGAGTATTTTCAGTGGTTTAATCATTAACCAGGAATCTGTGTAGGTATTGGGATTATCTTACCTGGTAAGCTAAATGAACTGCTCCCCCTCCCCTCAACATTTTCTAACACCTTCAATGGCAGATTATACAGAAAAATGTGCTTTCTACACAAATTATTTCTACAACTGATGTTGTAGGACACATCTGCAGGGTTCCTAATGAAAGAGGAATATAAATTTCTTTGTCATTGGCAACAGTAATTCCCTTTGGATGATGCTAAACCTTCCTTGCCTATGGGTAACTCCTGTCTAGCTTCTAAGGATGCTCCAAAATGCTTTAACTCTAAAAACCACCAGGTTGTATCAAATCCTGAGTGTATTCAAAGTGCTTCATGAGAAAACCACATTCTTCCCAGCTACCAAGCTCACACTCCTGAATGAACCTGTATGTAAGATTCCTGGGGAGCAAATCTGCTTTGGGCTAGTGAATATTCAGAGATGAGATCTTGAGATGGCATTCAAAACAGTACAGCTTGCTTAAGCCTGGAAGAAGGAAGGCTTTTTGCACTGTGCTGTGATGTGGAAGGAAGGGTAAATGGTCACTGAAGAAAGTCTGGTGCTTGAAAGACTGATTTTACTCAGGTGCTTGTACTGTGGTAGTGCCCTACTGCTGGCATGCCTGATATGGAGGTGCTTCTGGCATCCTGGTGGTCCTAAGGAGAGGAGCTCAGAGGCTGCACAGGGGTCTGTAATGGACTTTGGCAGCCTGGACAGAGCCTTTGTGGTGCTACTTCCTGCAGATAGTTGTGATATGACCTTTATTAATCCATAAACATAAAAAGATAAATGGCTTCAGTTAAAACCTGCTGGAGGTAGGCATTGAAAATGGCACTACATGAGATATGAGGGAGGGAATGAGGAAACGAAATGCTACATGGATCTCTGTAGGATGTTCTTATTTCTAAGTCCCTGGGTATGACATATTCTGTTTTAATCACAGTAGTAAACAATAAGGTCAGAGGAGATGTGACTGGGACCTCTGTGCTCATCCTGCCTGGTCAATACCATTTAGACAGTTAAATTTCTCCAGGGAAATTTTCACTCTTTTTATCAAGTGCAATATACATCCAAATCAAGCCTTCCCTTATGTTCTTTTGAGAAGAGATCAAGTGGAGGAAACCCATGCTCCTCTTGCATCTAAAAATAATCTGGGCTGAAACAGAAAAGGTTCTGCCAGCCTCCACTGCTAAACTACCTATGAATCGAGAACTGATCCAGACAGTGTCACAACCAGTTGGCTCTGACACTTCTGCTAGCCAGAGTATCTTCTTCCTTAAGATGCACCAGACAGATACCTTTTTTTGAAGTGCTCCATTGCGTCCCTCTGTGCTAACCAGCTTTTTGGAGAGGTTTTGTCCTCAAGTCCCTTAAACATCACAGATTTTCAATGGCAAATGAGCGATGATTAGGCATTACCTCTAAAGGATAAAGGCACTGAAGCCACAGGGATGTCCTGGCTAAAAGACTTCTGTTCTTGAGAGTGATGGATGGAATTTTGCAGCAAGGATGGGTTATCTAAGGGTAATACAGCCAGAGGGGTCATCACACCAACAGTTGCTTTTTCTTTCTAATGGTAGAGGAAGCAAAGATGAACAACTGTGAGGTGTGAGAGTAACATTCCTGTTTTACAATGGTGGTTTGAATAGGTGAAAAAGCAACATTTCTCCTTAAGCTCATTTTAGAGCTGTTATGTGATTATAGAAGAATGAGGAGCCGGGGAAACTTCAAATAGGTGAACAAGAGAAGAAAGTGCCCAAATGGCAAACATCTGTCTTCGTCTATCTCTGCCTGTCTGTGCTTGAAGTCTTGATAGCTGGGCTCAGGGAAGAACGTTTAACTCAGCGGCTAGCAACGTACAAACAAGTGTTCCTCACAGCACTCCTTTTGAAACAGCAATTATTGTCCCAAATCACAAATAGTGGAGCTACAGCAGAGAAATCAAAAACATTTAGCGAGCAGAATCAATGTCTGAACTGGGACCAGGATCCTGGCTTTCCAAACTCCTTTTTGGCTCTCTAGTCACCGAAGTCTGTAAAGAATAAAATATGAAGGCATACCTGCAACAACATGCAGTTTCGCTGATCGTTTCCAAAGCAATCGTGCCCCACAGCTCCTGAACATAAAAAACCCCTAACCCCTCTACCCCACCCCAAAACAAAGAATAATTTTTTGTGTCCGTGTAACCACATCAGCATTCACTTTCGCTTCCCCAGTACCTGCCCAGCTGACAGCCGAGCGCCGCGCCGTGTCCCCGCGGCTCTTCAGCAAAGGGGAGACATGGCAGCGGTGCAGCTCGGGGATCCACAACCACACGGCTGCGGAGCGCACAGGGGTAGGGAATAAAAAAAAAATAATTCCCTCCCGGCCACCGCGGGGCTTCTGTGCCCGCACCTGTACCCGGCCCGCCCCGCCCGGAGCGGCCGCGCCNGGCGGCGGGGCTCGGCACCGGCACCCCGCCCCGGCCGCACCGCCCAGCGCAGCCCGGGGGCAGCGCAGCGCAGCCCCGGGGCAGCCGCCCCGCAGGCACCGCGGAAGGGATGATCCGAGCGGCGCTCGGTTGGGCTCGCGGCTGAACGCGCCTCCATCCCTCCCTCCCTCCCCTTCTCCCTCCCTCTTTTTCTCTCTCTCTCTCTCGGCTCTCCTCCTCCCTAACTCACTGGATATTACCAGCCGCCGGGCTCGCCGCCGCCTCTCCCCCAGCCATGAATCCCGCCGAAGGGGCGGCGGAGGAAGGCGCTGTCCCTGACTCCGAGGTGGATGCTTTCTTCCGAACAGGTAAGGGAGCCGCGGGGAAGGGGCCAGGGCAGCGCCGGGCCCTGCCTCCGCCGCGGGATGGGGGGCTGGCGGCTGCGACGCGGGCACCGATAGCAGCGGAGCCGCGGCGAGGGGAGAAGAGGGGATGGAAGGGGGTCCCCGCCTGCCTCCTCGCTTTGTCCGCCGCAGCCCCTCGGTGCGCCCGTGCCCCCGTCGCCCCTCCCGCCCCCGGGAGGATGCTACCGCGGGGCTGCGCTCCCACCGCCTCGGGAGAGGACCGGCCAGGCCCCCGCCCCAAGCATGCACAAAAGCCCCGCGGGGGTGCTGGGGGAGAGCTGCCGCGTTGTCACCCCCGCGGGAAGCGGCGCCGGCTGGGCCCCGGCGGGCCCCCGCCCCGGGCGGCGGCGGCCACCCGGGTACCGGCTGGTATTCGCAAGCGGAGCTGGCTGCCTACTCCGCCTGCCCCGCTCCAGCTGGGCGAAGCGCCGGGCGCTACCCGTGCCGCCCTCGGGTGGGCAGTGACTGAGTGCAGAGGCGCCCTGGGCAGCGCTCGCCCGCAGCCCCGCTGCCGGCCGGGGATGCTGACCTCGCGGAGACGGGCTCGCTAAGTAACTCAGGGCTGGGTGAGAGCCCTGTGTTTCACTCTCCCGATTCCGAGGATGCTGAAGTGCAGCCAAAGTGTAGCTGGACTACAGCAGAGCGTAGGGGGCCTTTGCTAATGAAGCTGTGGTTAATTAAATTTTGTGGGCAATAGGTACTTGCTGGAGTCCCCACTGCATCATCAGCCGTTTGTGAGGTGGTGTTTGTGTGGGAGCCCCCAGCTCTGAAACATGGCTTTGCACAGGATGATCATCTCAGCTGAAGCAACTTGTGGTCTGCATGACACACCCCCTTCTCCCTCACTCTCTCCCCCGTCAAAATCTTAAGAAAGTTTTATAATCTTCTTGGTAAATTTTTAATTAAAAATTGTAAAGGATTAAGTACTTGTTTCATAAGGGGATTGACCCTTTTGGGCTAGGACTGACACTTATTGCCACAGCTGTTTGTCAAGACTGTTTTTCAGCTGTTTTCCTTCTTCAACCTGCTCATTAGCTACACACAATGCTTTGAGCTCCAGTTACAAAAAAACCGATTATGTAATCACCAAAACTTTAAAGAAGCAAAATCCTGAAGCCCTGCAGCAGCTCTCTGCTATGGTAGACTGCACCCCATTTATGTGAAAACCCTTTGATCTAGAGGATAAGTATAATAAGGTCTGGCTGTGTGTATCTTATGATCCACAAGTCATTAAGCCATAGGATATTTGCCTGTTGATAGCCTACCTGGTTACAGGACAATTTCCTAAGTCTCAACAATGACAGATTTGTTAGAAAAAGGAAAAGAAAAATAACCCACCAATTTTCCTTTCAAAGAAATGTGCTAATTAAGGTTCCCCCCTACCTTTTTGCTTTCTCCCCTCCTTCACCCAAAGCTGAATCATTTCTCTGTGACACTGCCTTCTCAATATAAGCATGTTAGCAGAATTGAATTTGGAGAGAGTTATATCTGTCTAGCTTATATAAAAAAGTATTCCTAAATAAGGGAAAAACACAGGGAGCCATGTGGCTAGACATTTCTTCTAAGCTGCTCCCTTCATCTGAAATTTCACCTGTAGATCCATAAATACTCTTGTAACCTGCATTATACATTTAGCCCAGAGATTTCAGAGAGTCTCCTAACACTTCTGCTTCTTGAGCAAACAAAATCACAGCAATCTTAGCTTAGGAGATGTGCCTAGGTCCTATCCTTGCACTGGAGCATTTATGCATAGGCCATCCCTGATGGTTGTCTGCTTCATCAAAGAAGATGGCAAAATTCTTGTTTCTGCACCATTATGTTGCATCTTGTGTCCAAAAAGTTGATGTGGAAAAGAAACCCCAGACTATTAGTAATTAATTTTGGCTGTCTGCTGTTAGAGTGGCCTGGCAACATCCCTGAGAATGGGGCAAGCACAAGCACAGGTATGACTTATGTGAAATGGTACTGTTGGGTCTCTATGTTGTTTGGGGCTTCCTCACTTGTGGGGTTTGCACACTGCTGTTGTGCCTGTGCAAAGCTGGGTTTAATGGATGGTGGAGAGAACAGCTGATGTGGGGCTTGGGAGGACAACCGTAGCCAGGACACAACTGACTCCCACACCTCCCCGGCGGACAATAGCAATCCTGTCTGAATAAGGACTGTGAGATGGGGTCTGATTTGTAATAGCTACAGGGACCTGCATTGACTTAGCATTCCTCTTCCCTTGATACTAGATTTTTTTTCTTTTATACCTTGTCCTGAGTTGTGTTCTGGATTTGTGAAGCATAACCGTTAAGTGCTCACATCAAATAAAAAATGAATCTATATGGTTTAAAGATTAGCTACTCTAATAACTCAAGTGTATACTAAGCAGGCTAAACTCTTCCCAAATTCAATGTTGCCACATGGAAAAGCATGAAGTCATCATTCTCTGTTAAAAAAACAGAGTCAAAACAACTAAACCTCTCTCAGAGGGTTTTAGCAACCAGCTGGGCTTTGCACTGAGCTGCGAGGATCGATAGGCTGCTCCCTGGTACTGTCAGAGGAGGCTGATGCTGGGAGTGGCGCCGCTCGCTGAGAGCAGCTTCCCAAGCAGCACCCAAACACTCAAGGTACCTGTCCCTTATCAGCAGAGACACCTGAGACAGCAGGTTTCTGAGCTGTACCTGGAAAGGCAAACTGAAGAAATTACCATGAAGTAATAAAGGACGGTCTGTTCTGGTGCTTATACTGATGAGGGCTAGGAATGACTTCTAAGAAAAGGGTGGATTTAACAACTGTGTAGTTGATGCTGGCAGTAAGTAGTTAAAACCTCCCTGGAGTCAGGCAGCAAAGGGACTATTCTAATTTTCACCATCAGATATATGCAGTAAGAAATTCAGGAATTCTCTTTTAGAGAATCAGTCCCATGTAATTGGGATAAAAATTAACAGGCAGAGGGACATGAAGAGCAGAAGTTACTATTGCTGTCTCCAGCTCTGATTTCTAGGATAACACCATCTGCTGAATTGTAGCAGCCATTTCTGCGTGATGTCTATCACTTCTGTTTGAATAAAAAACCAAATCTATGCCTAGATACACCTTACCGAGTTTCTTAAGTCTGTTTTTTTGACAGGTAAAATATGACCAGGTTCTCTAGAACTCTTAATAGTCTGTATTAAATGTGTACTGAAACTTTTATATTGTATGGATGGAATCGAAATAATTAGTTTCAAACATAAAGTAAGTCACTTTGCAAAGTGTACAGATAAGAGATATCTTTTGAATGCAGACACAGAGAGAAAACTTCAGCTTCCTGCTTAAGCTGCAGTGTGTTTTGGATACAGGGGAGAAACACATAAGGAAATTCTTTACCAAAATTTAAATATTTATAGAGGTCAGTAACAGAACAATTTAGCAAACTACCAATTACTAGTAAAACAAGTCATCAATGTTTCTTATGCTCTAGCAGGTACTCTTTTATTTTCTAGTTTATTTTTCTGGCATTTAAGTGTAACATTGATTACGTCTGATATAAAGATGCCGACTTTGTCATCGATACTTCCTGTGTGTGAGTTGGAAATTGATGTTGTTCCTTCTCCTTTGGATGTGATGAATTATTCTGTTTGCTCTCTGCTTTTCAGCCAGCTGTACTTCTAGTGTTGTTCATTTGTGCACAAGTGACTGGCAGTTCTGCTATTAAATACCTTTAAAATGATTGGCATTGGCCAGGCTGTTTGATCAAAAGATGTGCTTGAAATGATGTCAGCAGAGAAGTGCTCCTCGAGGTTGATGGACTCAAGTGTCTCCTCACAGAGCAGGTAAATTGATTCAATTGAGTTGTCACTAGGAGCGAGGTGTGTGTGTGATGCCTGGCTTCCCTTCTTTGAGACTTTGTAATTCATAAGGCCTGGTCTGCTAATGTGTGCTGATAAAGGAGGTTCTGTTGCAAAAAAGAGTGTCAGGTCTGTCCTACTCTGTGGAAAGCTCTTGTGCTTTTAAGCACAAGATTAAAAGAAAATGCTTTTAATCAAAATCTGTACTACTTTCTGGAGGCTTTGACCTCTGACCCTGCCAGGAATATGAATTTTGTTGTTTTCTTTCTTTCTTGTCTAACGTAGGTGGTTTTTATTTTTTCTTGGGATTGACATGGGGGAGGAGCAGTTGTTTCCCTCCAGGTGGGAACCCATGTTCCCCCAAGCCTCCACAGTGCATGGAGAAAGAAGGCTGTGTGGCTCTGCCCTGTGGTTGTCCCATCTCCTCCACCTTGGGACTCTGAGGCAGATCTTCTAGTTCAGGAATTTTCATGTAGACATGGGAAAGGATATATAAATGAAGAGGTCTTGGTGGAATTACTGTCCTCTTGCCTCTCTTGCCATGCAGTTGCTGCTGAGAAATGGGGCAGAAACTGCTGGATGGTGTAGTCTTGTGACAAAAAAGAAGGATCTCTTTTTGTCTGATGATAGAAGGAAGCAGTATAAAAGAGTGATTTATGTTCAGAAGAGCATTTCTTCCCCATACTACTTTCTTCCTTTTCACTCAGAGGTATGTACAGGGCAACAGGGATGGTATCTGATAGTTATTTTCAATGTGTTTATTCTGGATGAGATTGCACTGTGTTACAGGCCAGTAGGAAGATGCTTATTCTATTAGATATTAATTCAATTAATGTTGAACTTAATTCTAATGAAGGGGCCTTTCACACCCAGCTTCTGTTCAGAGCTCATCTGTACTGAAGTTCACAATACTTGATTTCGAGGTCAAGGTGCAATAGGGAACATAAGCTAAAAACACAGACGTTAGTAAAGGGCACTGCAATAAGGCTTGATATGGCACCTACAGAAGTTATGGGGGGAACCTGTTGTCTACACTGTAGTTTTGAGTTGAAACTCTGAAACAAGTGTAATCCTGAAGTCATCACAAAAGAAGAACCCTCCTAGTGCTTGTGTAGACTGTTTTACCTGTGAACTTAGATGGCCATGTGAGTCTTGGAATGTTGAGCGGCATGGATACAAATGAGTATCCAGCCTGGCCAGGCAAATACAACTATCACTCTTTCCTACCACCTGCCTCCCATGCTGTATTTTATCAAGTCCCATAATAATAACCTGCTGGGGAAATATGAGGTTTTAGAAATGGGAGTGGCTTTGATGAGTTTGGTAGGTTTTCTTTGCTGTAATTTCCAGGCACACCCCCATGTTAAGAGCCTTTGAGGGAGTCCTCTGGCTGCACAGGTGTTCTGGGCCTCTTGAAGGTTGGGAATGAAGTATGGTGTTGTTTCAGCTGCTGTGACTGTATGGTCTCTGGAAAGGCTGATTATGGATGTATAGCAGCTTTATGGCTCCATGGTGACATGTACCATACAGTACCCAGTGGTATTTTAAGTACTTCATAGTTACATCAAAGAAAATACTTACGGAGTATTAGGCCTTATAAACCCATAGTGCTGTGCCTTTTACAGCTTTAACTTAAAGTCATGAAACGACTTAGAGGTATTTGTGCTTTTGTTTGATTTGGACTGGTGTCCTGCTTTTAATATTTCTTTGGATAAACAACTCCCGTTTTACAGCCTTGCATGGCTCACGCACCCTGTGTTTAACTGAAGGGACTCTGCCACTTGGGGAATTTTGCCTAGAGAATCTGGCAAGAATAACAGCGAATATTCCAATACACATTTTGCAAAAGAGGGCTGGATATGAAAAGAGAAGTCAAATATGATTGTCTGAATGGAGAGCCTTAAAGTGTAAAGCACTGTAAAAAAAAGAAGTCATAATATTTTGAATTATTTCTTTCCCACTTGCTTCTAGAATGGATTGCGTTACTGCTGTACAGATCCAGAGAACTTCAGAGGAATTGCTTTGGAGTTTTCACAGATGTAACTGAAAACAGAACTTGGCCCAGGCGCTGCAATGGCAATCATAAATCTAGGTTTAAATCAGTCACCTGAGTGATATGTAGCCTGCAGTGTGTTGAAATGGGATTTAGAGTATTTTGTGCTAGGAATGGAGTAGTATTTCAGCAAAATATCCAAGTTTTCATGTCGTATTTGGTTCAGAATGATCCTTGTATTTGAATCCAGGTCAAAGACCTTCCTCTGTTTATAAGTCATTGTGAAAGTCATTAACTGATGTGATTACTGTGGATTCACATTTGTTTCAGTTCTTTTTCATTTATTTTATTTTGAACTATTCAGTGAACATTCAAAGTAATATATTGAAACTCTGTATGTTCAGTGCTGGAGTGTTAAATATTTAAAACATTGGTTGAAGTTTAAGTAATTTTTATTACTTAATCAAGGGCTTAGAAGATAATTCTGTTTCTACTTTTAAATATAAATATTCATTTTGTTTGCACATTTTCTTTAACAAGTGCCCAGAATAAATTGTGATTGATTGGGGTTCTTTGTCTCTTATTAACGTGTGGCTTTCTTACTAAAATCTGTGAGTGCTTTTTGTTTCTTTCAAATTGCACAAAATGAAGACATTCAGGTACATAGGTCTAATTTGTTGCACTTCCACTTCAAGGCAACAAATTACTTTTAAAACTAAAAATGAAATTCCTTTTTTAGTAACCTTAATTATATGAACTAGCATTTCAGTTTCACTGATGGAACAAAACTACCATAATTAGGCACACTGTAGTTTTTAGTGTAAGGTCACATCATGCTTTGCTGAGAATAATAAGAGGAAATGAGCTTCAATTTAACATCTTGGTGACTGGCAGACCAGCTGCTCTGGTCATTTCTTTTAGTGAAGTGGCCTTGGGAAAAAGGGAGAATATATGTTGATTGTGAGAGAAATTAAATTAACCTCATTACATAATTAGTACCCATGTAGACACGGTGGAGTTTTCAGGTTAAAATACTTTTTTTGGGTGGGGGGAGGGTAGTTTTGGTGTGTGAAATTAGCTGTGCTGAAGTGGTAGAAGACATGCTTTATCTTTAAAATAATAATAATAATAAATCATAACAAGGAAAGATTTGACTCCAAGATGTTGCTCTCTTCTGGGCATTGTGACCCTTTCTTTGCCAGGTGACTGCCTGGTGAAGCCGTAAAGGCAGCAGGTCAGGCATGCTCAAGTGCAACTGCAATAAAAAGGGGGGTAGTTGGCCCAGGTTGGTTTGTTACCTGAAATCAGAAAATATCTAGATCTATATCTCTCACTGTATATAAATCTGTTTCAAGAAGCGCTTTGTATACGTTTCCCCGTAATATCAGTGCTGCTGGCATGGTTCCTGGCTCCTGGAGCGTACCCTGGTGCTCCTGCTGTTTTAGTGGCAACTGGCAGCCTACTTTGGGAGCAGCATCGTCAGCTGGAAACAATAGTGTCTGATTCTTGTTTGTCAGCAGGGACAATACCCCGCTGATGGGCTGCGGCGGAGGAGAGGGGGCTTCCTTTGTATGGCAGTGTGGGCATGGCAGATGGCTAATTGGACATGATAAACCACGGGGGCAGTGGGGGAGAAAAAGATCTGCAGGGATTAGCGGCTTGGATCTCCCACACTACGGAAAAAGTGTATTTTAAAGATGTTATCAACTTTAGTGCTTTGCCATGAATATATCATTCAGTAATGAAGAAGGAGGACATCCTGACTGAAGTCTTTCCTCGGTTGATGTGAAGTCTTAGCCAGGAACAAATCCTGGTACTGTATGGGAAGGTAGGTGAATGCATTGCCCCCAGAGGCACTGGCATGGCACTTAGGAAAATTAGCAGTGCATATTTTTCACTGGTCTTGTAAGTCAATGTCAGACTGTTTTGCCAAACAGCATCCAAGCTGAACACAAAGAGCTTTGCCAGCTGTGTTTGTCACGAGTGGGAAGTTACGACCTACCATAGCTTGACTTGATAAGGTGTTCCTCAGTGTTGGAGCACTGAAAAGCTAAGCTGGTTATCAAAGATGGAATTTATTTCTTTAAATGTATTTTCTTGGTCTTATGAAGCCAAAGCCTGAGACTCTTGTGCAAACAAACTTTTGCTCATTTAAAACAGTTTAGTGAATAACGGAATTAAAGCCTCCAGGTTAGGTCTGTAAAAATGATCAGAGGAGTTGGACACCTGTCTGGGGCAAAGCTGAGAGAGCTGGCATTCTTCAGCCTGGAGAAGGCTCAGAAAAGGATCAGTTGCAGTAAGACAGGAGGCATAATTTTTAAAGTAAAAGGGAGTAGGTTCAAACTAGAGATAAGAAGGAAATTTTTTATAATGAGGATGATGAAACCCTTGAACCGTTTGCCCAGAGAAGATGTGGATGCTCCATCCCTGGAAGCCTGGATTCTGAGTAACTTGAGGCAGTGGAAGATGTCTCTACTTGTAGTAGGGCTGTTGAACTAGATAACCTTTAAAGAGCCCTTTCAATCCAAACTGTTATATGCTTCTAAGGCATCCCAGGTAATTTTTAGTATGAGATGTGTAAGCTTAGTTGATGGCTTCAGAGGCTTCAAGCTGTGGGATGTGAGCCCAAAATTGTGTCCATAGCCTGGCAGCAGAAATCAAAATTCATTCTAATAAATTGGATGAATTTAAGTTCTTTTTTTTTTTCCTCTCCCTGCCACCCCCCCATCACCCCAACCAGTTAAGCAGCAAGAGAAGGCGCACCACAACTTTGGGAGCAACTCCACAAAGGAGCTTTAAGGAGTAAGGCTGAAAGGGGGGGTGGTCCACAAGCATTTGTGGCTGCTGCAGTGAGCAGCAGTCAAGTCATTCATTGCTGGCTGTAATTCCCCGTTCTGTATCAAGTGCCCAGAATACTTTGCTATTTTAGTGTCTCCCCTAATAATAATGTTATGGCATATAACAGATACATTTAAATTGTAGTAAAAATAAACCTGCAAGAGGTTAAAAATAATAGCTAGCAAGAAATATGCAGTTCTTTGTAGAAGCAGATTTACTTTCTGTGGAAATATCTGGACTGTGTTTCTTTTCCTCTGTTTACTACTGTCTTTTCCCACGGGACAAATGTAGTGGAGACTCCAGATAAAAACTTTCAGCGAGTTGCCTTTGGTTTTCAGCAGGCCATTCAAATGCTGTACCTGTCAGTCTGCACAGCTTTTGAAGCTGTAGGTGCTTGAGAATATTCAAAAAATTGTGAGTGAATGCAATAGAATTTCCAGTTGGACTGTCCTCCTATAGGACCTATGATATTGTCATAATGCTATGATGGTTCTCTACCAGGGTTTATTATTTGCATTGCTGTTTCAGTCACTGGTTAGTTCCTTCTGAAGCAGATGCTGTGGGAACATTGAACAAAAAGATGATCCTTGCCATTGAGTGCTTATGATAAAAGCTGTCAAGTGGACTGTGAATTCATTTAACCAAAGATTCATGTTTTGCTTTTGTTTTCAAACATGTTTGAAGGACAAGCCTGAGGAGTTACGGAGTCAAGCACTGGGTGCAGAGCAGAAGAAATGGCTGAGAATAGGGTACAAGCAGAAAGTTAGGGAAGAAATGAGAAAATTGTAGGGAAAGCATGGAAGAATGCCATAAAGTTACCTAAGAGAGCACTTCAGAACTGGAGGGCACTTGGCTGAGAAAGGGATCACAGCCTGCATCCTCTGTGGAAGGGAAGCAGATGATGTCAGTGGGGGGAAGGTCAGAAGCCAGAGGAAATCATGGGAATGAGACAATAAAAGGTTTGATTGGAGTTGTTGCCTTTGGGATAGAAAGCAAAAGGTAGGTTTTCTGACACTAGAGGAAAAAATGGAAAGATTGCCTGGGTAGATGGTGAAAGGGAAGGAGCAGGAAAAGCCTGTGCATGTTCCATGCTCTAACTGGGTAAGGCAGCTGTAAGAACTATGACAAAACAGAGGAAAAATAGCAAGGTTTTCTCTTCTAGATGTCCCTTACCATTGAAGACTTATTATCACACTGTAGTCTTTTAATAGTGGTGCACCAGATGCCTGCCTTGCTTTGATGCTGTAAAGAGAAGGCATTTCCATATGAAGTGAAGACACGGAGCCAAAATCCTTGTGTGTTCTGCCTCATGTTTAATGCCTCTTGTTCACAGAAATATGTCATGGAGAGCCGACCTCCTTGGATCTGACTGCCACTCTGTTCACAGCAATTTAACTTTCCTGCTCTGCTTTTCTGTGCCGAAGCAGTGAGTTCAGGAGTGATGCTAATTGAGTCAGTCTGAAGCATTCAGATAAATTTAGTCTGAAAGTCAGACCTGGCGGGTAAATAGTAATGATCTTGTGAGCTTCGAGGAGTTAGATCTAAGGTGTGTGAATCTCCCGTTAACTGCTTGCTCCTATTCAACTCAGTCTTGCTCGAAAGTTACCTGGAGTGTTAAATAGGTCACCTATCTCTTACAGATGCCTGCTAGTCCATAATCTGTCTGCTGCTTCACTTTATTTATCAAATCCCTAATGAGATGGTCTTGAACTGTTTGAGCCAGGAGAAAGCTTTTAACAGTGTTTTGGTTTAAAACACCTCTGATGCTAAAACTGGAGGGGAAACCCTGTTGATTTGATGAGTTTAAATCAATTGAAACTGATCCATGTGGTAATGAGAGTTTGTAAAAATGACAGTTCCCAGCATAAAAATCTTTATAATAGGAAAAGATTTTTTTTTTTTTTAAAGCTGATTGTCTGCATCTTTGAGCTGTGCAGTAAGGTGGTGGTACTGGCACTTTGGATCTCGTTGGTGTTATTGGGATTGATTTCAGTGTTTGTTCCAGCTTCAGCTCCATCATGATGTTTCAGCTTGGGAGCCTTATGATGCTCATTTGCAATAGTTCAAACTCAATGACTGGTAGGTTCTTTCTCAGGTAGACAAAGGGAAAGTTTCTACAGCATCCACCTCCAAAATCAAGAAGTGCTTGACATACAGCAGGGTGAACAATAATTTCTTTGCTTGTCTCAGTCCTCCTCAGCTCCTCTTGGTGGGCAGTAGTAATGGAGATAACAGAAATAATACACAGAATCAGTACAGCATTTCAGAACACTTTCTCAAGTTTTGCAGTCTTTGTGTAAAATAGGCAAGTCTCATCTACAAAAAGGGGAAAATCAGGCACAAAGCTGTAGTAAGTGGTTTTCTTGAGGTTGTATGGACTTGGTGCCCATGTTCTTGAGAAAACCACGTAGAGCAAACCCTGACAAAGCACTTAATGGCTTTAGCTTCTGTTGGCAAGGCATGGGCCAGGAAAAGCACACCAATCCGTTTTTAATGTAGGATTTTCAAAAGCTCATGCTGAAGTGACAAGTGAAATCAGAGATGTATGCAAACTCTCATCTCTTCTTAAACCACTTGGTATGGGTGCCTATATATGGATGCAGGTGTCCTACTTCAGACAGGTTGTATTCTTGGCCTTAGCCCTGCAAATGAGATTAATACACCTTGCCTATGTCCACACCAAGAAGTCAAATGGTTTTAAGAATTTTATTACACTTGACCCTATTTTTAAATATACGTAGGTCAGAGCCACAGCTGGTATAAAAAATGGCCCAATGCCAGTGACAGCAGAAGAGCTACAGTAATTGACGCAGGCAGAAATTTTGGCCCACGCTCAGCTGACAGACTTGTGTGGGGATAGGGCCAAAGAAGACTGGTAGCAGAGTAAGGATATTTCCATTTCAGTGTGTTAATACTTCCACATGATTTTGCTCATCACCGTAGTGCCTAAACACTGACAAAAGAAAGCACTTGGGCTCTGGGTTACTGTTTGGTAAGATCCCTGTGCCTTTTTGGTAATGAGCATGCTGCTGTTAAAGTTACGTCTATTAAATACTAAATGTAAGAGAGTTTAATGACATGCTATTACAGAGTTCCACCTACCTAAGAATGCTTTGCTTTCCAGCCCAGGTTTGCTAATGTATTCCATATTTCACAGAGATCTCTCCATGAAGAGAGTGCTGTCAGGAGCCATTTACAGCTCTGATCCTACTTTGTTGTTGTTTACAAGTGCCAGGTTCCTTTTTGCTGCAGAGTCAGCTGCCTTACCATGAAGTTTATGTTGTGGATGTCTCCCATGAGCCTGTTAGTTACTTGGGGCATGGGATGGTACCTCCTGACTGGTTCTGTACAGCCGAGTTTAATAGAGCTATAACCATAGTATACTATTTCCTTCTCTTGGTCTCATTTTTTCTCATACATTTTCCTCTTGGACTATATCTAGCAAATGTAGAACCTGTGTGTTGCTATTCCAAATGTTTGCTTAACATGGCATTGTCTGGGGTAGAATAAATACCTGTGGCCTTCTGAAGAGCACTGGCTGGCTGCACATCCCATCGATGTTTGCCCAGTAACATTCTCCATGGAACATGTGAGTGCAACAACTGCAGAGACTTCTAATTAGGTGCTACTCCAAAGATTGATTTTCACACTGACAAACAGAAAGCCACATAGTGTCTTCCTTTGGGAATGTATAGGCAAAAGAAAGTTTCCTCTTTGGAAGTTATCTTTAGAGACAGAAGCTTTAGGAGGTGTAGCACAGGCAGTGATCACCAGTCTGAGGCCTGTGGAGAGTCAAGTGGGAGCTCTCTTCCCCCTGTAAATGCCTGTGGTGGGTTGACCTTGGCTGCTGCCCATCGAGCCATTCTGTCACTCTCTTCTTCAGGGCAGTGGGAAGAAAATAAGACAGGACAAAACCCCTCGTGGATCAAGATAAAGGGAGCTTGATAAAGAAAAGCAAAGGTTGCACACAGAAGCAAAGGAAAACCAAATATTTTAATGTCCACTTGCCATGAGCAGGCAAGGTACCACCGATTCTGGGGAAGCAGGGCTTCAGTGTGTGTGTAATGATTGCTCCAGAAGACAAGAGTTGTAAATAACAGATGACCGACCCCCTTTCCTCCTTCTTTCTCTTAGCTTTTATGCTAAGCAGACGTCATACAGTATGGAGTATCCCTTTGGTTTTATTTGGGTCAACTGTCCTGTCTGTGTCCCTTCTCAAGCCTACTGGTAAGGGAGGGAATGTGGGAGAGACAGTGGTGGTGCTGTGAGCTCTGCTCAGCAGTAGCCAAAACACTGATGTGTTACCAAGGCCTTTCTAGCTACCAGTGCCAAGCACAGCACTGTGAGGGCTGCCATAAGCTGGCAGTGTGCCCAGGTAGCCAAGGAGGTTGGTGGCATCCTGGCTTGTGTCAGAAATAGCATGGCCAGTGGGACCAGAGAAGTGATTAATCCCCTGTACTTGACACTGGTGAGGCACCTCAGATCCCATGTTCAATATTGTGTCCCTCATGACAAGAAGTATCAAATCCATGCCGTGGCTTCTAGATGTCCCCAATCCAAATGGGTCTCCAACTAGCTGTACTGAATGAGAGAGTGCTATCACTCCTTTTTGAGAGTCTGTCACTCCTTTTCCTCTTGTTCTGCTCCTGGGATGTTCAGTGACCTCTGCACACAAAGTAGTTGAATGTCAAATGGTCAAGACAGAGACTTTATCCAGTTTAAACTGAAAATCTTTAAACTAATAGGATAACGTGGAGGGGGAGACTAAGGGTGCAAGCAGGAAAAAAGGGGTTTTTTTGGTTTTTTTTTTGGTTTTGGGTTTTTGGATTTTTTTGTAAATCTGGCGTACAGCTATGTTAGTAGCTGCAGCTAATGACTTCTGGAGAGATCTCCTATCCTGGCTTCCTTTTTGCTCTTCCAATCTCTGTTTGTATTTTCCCTGAGAAGTGTTCCAGGAACTGCATTTAAACCTCCCTAGACATTACTTTTCCTTTTGTTGTGAGGACACCTTGCAAACAGTGGCTCAGGCAGGAGGCTGAAGCAGTCAGATTCCAGAGGAAACTATTTTTAAAAGGTTATTCTGATGAATTGGATTTTATGACCTCATTTGAACTGGTGATGAGCACCCACGTGTTACGTTGCTGCAGCCTGGACCACAGGAGTGTCCCTGTGTGCTGTTCTGCCATTGCAATCCTAACTGCTTTCTGTATCAGACAGTACCAAATTATTCTCGCCATTCTTAATCCTGTGTCAGTAGTGGAAAGTTGCAGATCTTTTGCTGAGGAAAATAAAACTTGTTACATTGCAGTTTCTTGGCTGTTCTGTTTCCCTTCAAGCAGTGGGAGTCTGGGGTTGGGGCTGTCATCTTTTATGAAACATTATTATGCTTATTTTGACTATCTTAAAAAAAAATTTAAAAATCCTCTATGACCAATGATTTTATGCAAGAGTTTACATAAGATTCATCCTTAATTTTGATATAGAGTTAACAGATACAGGTACTATATTAAGGCCTTAAAACACCAAACATCCAGAACTCTCAACTACAGCTGAGAATGAAATTTGAATGAAATTTGAACAACCTTGATCCAGAAGGCCAGGGGCTGTTACAGAATCAGTCCCTGATTCCTTGTCTGGACAGGTCCTTGCACAGCTCCTCTGAACATCAGTGGCACGGGAACTTTACAATGGGTTTTTGGCGGGCACCAGCCTGGGCTTGTACTTCCTTGTAGGAGGCATTCAGCATGTAGGAGTGAATATAAAGCTTGTATTTAGTCCCTTAAAACTGTCTCTATTTCTGTTGTATAATTCTACACAATATTTCAATTGTGCTGAAGTAACTTGAGTTGATTCTCAATCCAGGAACAAACGGGAAAGCTGTAATGGATGGCTCTGGATTAGGTATTGATGCTTATGAAAGCTGTCTAAGTGACACACTTTTACACATGGATATAAGTAAATGAATATGTTAATTTGTAAGTTTAGGACTTGTCATGGAGTATGGAGGTTTTTGTTGTACTGAAGTTTTGCTGAGACTCTGCTGACAAATGTGATTTTTAGATAGAAAGCCTCCACAGATGTGTTGGTGCTAACGCTGTGGTTGGCACCCATCCCATTTGAGCCCCTAAGTGGCACTTAGTTATTAGAAGTGCACTTTTTTGGAAGTTAAGGCTTGAGGTTCATGGTTTTGAAGCTGTTGGTGCAAATAAGGCACTCCCTGTGCAATTTCTGGAAAGGATGGCTGCATTTCTATGTCTTTCCCAGATTCCTCTTGGGGTAGCTATATTCTTCTCTTGCTTGTCCACTTTTCTACTCTGTGGTTATGCAGTGCTGGTGTGTATGAGCAGTTGCTGAATTTGACTGCATGAATTGTTGCATGTTTATTTTGAGCGGTGATCTTATGTGTGACTCTTCCATAGGGCTTTAGTGTGAAAATCATATTCTTAGCACCTCTGCTTGTGTTTGCATAACGTCCCTTGCTTTAGTTAAGGTAAAATAAACACAGTCTCTGGCAGCTCTGCCAGGAACAGTACATGCAGACACCATGTCCAGGCATCCCATCCTTCCCGGCTGCTCCCAGAGCCATCCGGGAACACACGGGCTTCCCCTGCGTCACGCCCCAGCCTCTGTGCCTAAAGGAAACCTCCTTGGATCTTCAGCTCTTCCTGTCCAGCTGCACACGGGTCCAGCGCGTCACTGCTCATTGTTTCACATGGCAAAGCGCGCCGCGGTCTGCAGCATGAGAGGAGCTGGAAAATGTTCTTTTACAACAATGTTATTGTTATTAGAGAACTCAATAAATGGGTATGTACCCTGTGTTGATCAGATAGAGCTTCCTTACTTAGACTGTTTGACAAGAGACTTGTGAGAGTACACCTGCTATGAAAAGAAAGGAAGGCATTGATTTTTTCCAGCATCCCAAATCAATGGGCACTTTTTCTGGTGCTGACTGGCATTTAATTCCCAATATCTCAGCCCTCTTCTGCTGTTTTGTGTGTCATGTTCTTACAGAGTTAAATTAGGGTGCAGCAGCTGAATTGCAAGCTCTTCTAGCAAGAGCTCTTGAGCTTCTGCATCTGTAACTTTCCTGAGACTCCCTGAGGAAAAGTCTGGCATGCTTTATCTGGCAGACAGCTCAATTGATACTTCTAAGGATTTACTTTCCTGGTGTCAGTGCATCTAGGTGCAGCCAGCAACATTCATCCTACAGTTGTGGGTATCCCCAAGTTTCATTTACAAGTGGCAGTGTTGCAATAGAAATGCCTCAGCAGTAAGGTGGTAAGCGAGCATAAAGCAGTGAGGAGTGCTGCATCCCCATAAGGTGACACAGTTGTACCTTTCTGGGTGGGAACCATAATTTGGATATGGAATCCAGGGTTTTAATTTTATGCATCTCACCTCTTCTGATCTATGCCAGACCAGAAGGTTCCTCAATTACTCTTGTTCATCTTAAATACCAGTTATCCCCTTGCTACAGAAACAGATCCATTGCAGAACAAGGATTTTTTTGCCTTAGAGTAATCCTAAGAGAAAAGATTGCTGCTGTGAAAAGTAAAGCTCTTGGTGTTCTTGTTCTGTGTTCCCCTTGTCATCATTAAAGCTTCTTGTGTTAGCTCGTGAGCAGCCCACATCCTCACCGGCTTTCCCTGCTGTTGGAGCCTGCAGTGAGACAGTAATCCTGCATTTACCATCACAGTGTCTTCTCACACAGTGTGATTTTACAAATCTAGTATTATGTTTCTCTGCAGGAACAAGAGCAACAACAAGCCAGCTAAACAGTGGTGTTAGCGGAAGTGAGCAAGTATTGTACCATCTGACAGTGCTGGACAAACAGCAAAGTAATTTTCACCTTGTAATGCCAAAGTTGTAGACAAGTTTAGAGGATAATGTAAAATTCTGGAGATGAAGACCCTGCTTCTGCTCTGGCCTACTGGATGACATTAGGCAATTAGTGTTGCTCCATGCCTCAGTTTCCCTCTGAGAGTTGGGTAATTGGCTGTGGATAAAAAGCCCTGTAAAATAATAGCACTTAAAGCAGTGCATATAACAGTTATAAACACAGAACACTGTCATAATCTCCACTCCATAAATGTGAGGAACTGAGGCAGAAAATGGTTTGCCAAAAGCTATTTTGATGTAGCTGGGGCAAGAATCCTCATTAGACCTCTGGTGCTGGTGACTGCTTGTCCAGCTTGCAGGCTTTGTGCTGCTCATGGCTCTCCTGCCCCTGCCACCCAGCACCACAGCCTTGGGGGAATGCAGATGACTTTGGTGTGGGGGACAGATTTAGGCTCATGCCTTTCACTGTACCTGCCGAGCGAATTGGAAAAGTAATAAACAAAAATGTTTTTATCTAGAAAAAAGGTTTTAGAGCCCTCTGTTTTTAACAGTCGTCTGTTAAATAGTACAAAGTATATGGGACAGCATTGTCCTAATTAGTTTTCTGTCAAAATTACCAGCCCTTGAGTTCAGTAGGAACAGATTTAGGCCAACAAAGTGTCTTTGAAAAATTCACAGGAGTTTTTGAGTATGAATTTGAAGCATCAACATTATGGAACCTCCTCTGAGCAGAGCTTTACTCTTCATATAAAACATTCTCCCTCCTTAAAAGCCTGCATCTTAGTGTAATTCGAATCCATCTTATTTTAGGGTATATATTTAGTATCCAGCTGATTTTTTCCCTCTAAAGTTCTTGGATAGCAAGTCCACTAGGAAATCTCAGCATTGCCAAACCATTTTAAGACATTTGGAACTTCAATTACCTGCTGGACTCTTAAAAAGTAATTTGGTAATGAAAGCAGTGAATGCATTCTGCAGTGTTTAAGGATTGCTTACAGAGATAAAATGGTTTTGGCTGTAGGTCAGATAAATACTTTTATGATGAAGCGTATGTGGAACCAGTTTTTCTCTTTTTTTTTTTTTTTTNTTTTTTTTTTTTTTTTTTTTAATGAATCTGAAGAGTCTAATCCTTTAGAATGTCCCCAAACAAATTTTGGATTACTAAACCCTGTGTTCTTAAATGAAGAGAAACATTTATTATTTTGCACCTAAGGAACTTCTTTCATCTTGATATATTTAACGAAGCCAAATATTTTCAGTTTTAACCAAACTTCTGTGAAACAAGAAAATGTAATTTCATATTTTAGAGCTCTGTTATGTAGCAGCAGGATATGATCTGACTCTCAAGTCGGGCTGGTAGCAGAGATGGCAGGAAGATGATATGGGATGGCATGCCTAGGTAAGAAACTTGGGGAACAGATTCTTGGAGTCTTGCTATTTTTGACACTGACTCAAATGTGATCCTAGTCACAAGTCTGGTGCCTCTTGTGGGTGAAGAAGGGGGCAAAACTGTTTGTCTCCTACTCTGACTTACAGATTATGTTTGTGTGGATCTTTTAGGAGTTCTGCCCATGGCTGGGAAGCCAGACAAGGGCTCTAGTGTGTGCAACCACAGCCAGCATAGAGGAAGAGAAAGAACTGAACTGCCTTGCTGCCATACAGTCAATACATGGAGCTTTTCTTGAGGGAGAGAAACTTCTCAGCTCTTCTAGTGTGCTTCCATTTTAAAACTCACATTTCTGGAGTTGGGTGGCTAAAATAAATACCCACATATCCCTGGTTGGAGAGGTGATTGAATTACTGTGGGATGCCTGTCTTGGTGTGTGGCTATGTAGTATTAACAAGTTTGTTCTAGTCACCCTAAAATGATGAATTTAATTGAAAAATGAAGACCATTAGTTCCAGAATGGGAGCGGGGGAAGGAGGGGAGGTTAAACTGTGATAATGGAATCTGAAGCTGAGTTTCTGAGTTTCCTGTGAAACATAGCCTAACTTTTTACACTCCATAGTTTATCTAGGACAATGAATATAGCCTCATTTGCCATTTTTTTTCCTGAACGACAGCATCTACAGCTGTAGCCAGATGTGCTACTTGGCTTCCTGCTGAGCTGGGTTCAAAGGCTTTGAACCCAAGCCAGACTTAAAGTGCCTGGACACTGTCCCCACAGCTGGGGGTTGGTGTCTGCAAGCGTAGCTACACGTGTCGTCCTTCTCTAACCTAAATCAGTCAAAATCATCGGGGTTAAAGAAAACCCTCCATGCTTTTAAATAGAAAGCCAACCTGGATCGTTTTGACACAACCGGGTTAGGGAGCGACTGCGTACAGATACAGAGACAGATTGGAGGGGCAGAACCCAGCTCTGCTGCAGCTGAACCCTAAGTGGGACCGCAGGCCAAGCAGTACTGTTGTGTGAGAGTTCAGGAAGCTGCTCTGACTTTTGTCCTATACAATAGTCTTGTTTGTAGGAAATAATTAAATAGGCTAAGGGAGAGAAATGTAGCTGGTGTTTCCCAGTTTTAGCCTCTGATGGCCAGTTTGCAGCCTGATGCCATCTATTGTAGATGTATGTTCCTGCTCAAGGGCCTGGTAATGGCTAAATTTTCCCCTAGAGGCAATTTAGAGCAACTGCAAGGTCCTGCTAAACTGTGCTTGCTTTCCTAGGCTGTAAGGAAGCTGCTACCCAGGCAGTATTTTCTGTATAACATCATTAATTTTCAGATATTTATGCACAAGTGGCACACATGTAATCTTGACATGAGAGATGCTCTATGGGTTTTCACAGCATTCTAAACGTGCTGATAAGAGGCAGATACAGCAAGACTTTCTGCAGAAACTGAATGAAAATGTTCAAATCTTAGTTCACGGCAGATAGTATGAAAATCTCTTGGGCAAGTTTGTAAGTGTGTGTGTGTTTGACATTGGACTTGACAGTGATCTCATTGATTTCTGCTAGGCTCAGACTCAATTACTTTGGTTTAACATCAGTGCATTTGAGAGCAGTTAGGTCTGCTGAAAGTATGGATACTTTTTCTTTCCTCTTGGGAAATCTTTTGGCAGTGGTTATGCAGGTCACGTCGACATGCTGTGACCTGTCTGCACAACAAGCCACCACTCTATCACTTGGCTTTAGACATTTCAGATACCTTCAGCTATGAAAAAGCATTTTCTCACCCTGTCTTCCCTCCCCAGGAGATACAACTCCCTTGCTCCCATAGCACCCATACTGGATGCTGTGGTCCAACTCCTCACCAGGGCATTGTGTTCTTGCCATCATGTGACCTGCCCTCTTTCAGTTTCTGGTGGAGGCAACAAGAGGAGAATCCTGGTTTTGTGTGTAGCTCGTTCAGGAAAGTCGAGCATCCATATAAACAAAGGGAGGAAGCCCTGCTGCAGTGAGGTGAGTGGTGTATGGTGCTGAGGAGAGATGGCTGGGCCATTGGATAGGGTGCTCCCCCAAACACCAAGGCCCATGTCATTGACTTCAGTGATCCCATCTGGTGCATGTTGCAGGTGTGTTGATGATGACTTGTGACAGCTTCATGTCCTGTTGCCCTCAGGCTCATGAGAACCAGAAAGAAAAGACTTTCCCTTGTTGGCGATTATTTCCAAATGCATTCACGGCATAACACAGTGCTTCCTCCAGCTGTCTAAGGCGAAGACTTGACCTCTCCTTGTTTCACCTCTTGTGACATTTACTCATAACAAACAGACCTAGATGTTGTAGTGTGATTTTCTGGGTCACTGAATGCATTGTATGCTTGTCCTTCAAAGGAGAAATACAGTATCTTTCATCTCAGTCCATTAGCTTGTTTTTGTTAGTTTTAATTTTGTTGTAGTCTTTTAAACCAAATCATTTTGGGGCTGTGGGAGGAAGGCATATGAGGTGTTTGGACAATGCTGTTGGGCACATGGTGTGACTCTTGGGGGTGGTGCTGTGCAGAGACAAGAGGTGCACTTGATGATCCTTGTGGGTCCCTTCCATCTCAGCTTATTCTGTGGTTCTGTCAATTGGTGTAAACTGGAAGCACACTTCCTTTGCACACACTCCTGCAGGGCTCTACCATGAGGCAAAAGCCATGAGTTCAATCCAGAGGGCCAGCTCCACTGCTGTGCGACCGCTGAGGGGGTGGGATACAATCCCACAACAGTACTCAGACACCAGTGGGGCTGACCTGTCCCAAACCAGAATCTGGCCTCAGGTGGTTGCATTTGGCAAATCTAGAATTTCTCCTGTGTTACGAGCATGTGCTCCCAGACAAGGCTCTCCAGTCTCCTGCTTGCTGTGTTATATGTAGAAGCAAGTCTACACACAGCCTACAGCCTGTCTTCAGCATTTTGGAAACCTCTGTGCATGAATGGTTTATCTGCACATCTGGAAATGAGCTTGACTGACACAAAAACACATGAAAAGCTGCATCCCAGATACTTTTGCCATGATTTGATTGTGTTTTCTGTGAATACTTGGCATTTGTAGCACTGTCTGGTCTCCTTCAAATCATATACCTGCCTGGAGGCTAGGGCTCCGTGAGCTCATGGCTTGAGCTGGAATTGGCTACCCTCAACCTTAAACACTACTTTTCTGCAACAACTGTCTTTTATTTGTAGAACTTCAGTCCAATTTCATGGTATGCAGGCTGTTTCATTTATCAGTTCACATGCTTTTTATATGCCATCTCTGTGTCCCAGTAGTGCAATGGTCTCCACATAACCTCGTCCTGAAAATTTTGCTGGTAACAATAAAAATGTGCATGTTTATTGATGATTTCAGGAGAAATCTCTTCAGCTTTTCTTGAAAAAAATTAAAATCAGATCATTTGACATGTTTGGACAAAACCACTAATAACTGAAAAAATTTGTTTGAAAACTACCCAGAATATTAGAATAGAAATTATTAGCTAGTAAGTACTGTACATTGCCCAACAAAAATATTACATTTTCTTTGAGAACATGGCACTTTGTTTATTTTTCTGAATCAAAGACATATTTCATAGTGAAAAGAAAGTTTTGCTGAAAACTTTTTCAGCCCTGCTCCTCCAACTGGTTCCTTAAGCACCTCCTAAAAAAACATTCTTTTTTTATCAGCAGCAAACTACCATGTTTTAATACTTTTCTTTGAAATGAGGTTTGATAACGTATTAACAAACAAACAAACAAGCAGGCAAGCCCGTGACCTGCATGTGCCAGAGTTAATGGAGCTGTCAGCTCTGTTCGTGCCATGGTGATTGATGGGTGCTCTGATGAGTGGCCTCTTCCCTCTCTTTCTGTCTTGTCTGCATGTTAATGCCTCCACTCACCAAATAATGATGCACTTTAACACAGATTTGTCTTATTTTTGTTTCTGAGTGCTGGCAGGGCTGGGATTATGTCTGTGTTCTCGGAAGCACCTGTCATGCTTCTGGCCAGGAGGAATTTTACCTGGAGATGAGAATGGCCTTGCTTTGTGGGAGCACCAACCAGTAAAACCAGTTGCCATGTTGTATTTCAGTGAATCTGCAGATTTAATACTAGGGGTAGATCAGGTCCTTATCTTGAAATAGATGGGATTGCATGGATGTGCATGGGTATGCCTGGCATTTGGAGTGGTTTCAGTGTGGCAGAGGTGTGGGTTTGAGGGCATGAGGGGCACTCAACAGGCTGTTGGTGGGCTTCTTGCATGAGTTTCCCCAGGCAGCTTGTGGGGGACACTCCTGAAAGTAGAGAGCAGACAGACTGATCTGTGCCCATCTTGTCTTTGTGTCTGCTCCTGAGCCAACTTGTGAAGACCAGTGTGGACACAACCAGTGCAGTTGTGTGTGATTCCCTTGCGGATGTGCTGGCTGAATATACCTTACATGATGGATTCACTTGACTTTACACTTTATGTACAGGCATCTGAAGCTCATATTAACCATCAGAAGCAATATTTCACTGCGTGGACATGATTCCTTGTGGAAAGTTATCCAGAAGGGTGATGTATTTCTACCCATGAACCACATATCTCAAATATATAGATTGCCAGTATTTTGTAGAACACTTTAAATCCAAGAGGTCTCAGTGAATCTAAAATCCTTAAGTGTTTCTGTTGATAGTTTGGAAAGCAGTTAACAAAGCTTAAACCACTAGCTTAACTCCACTAGCCCCAAAACAACTCTACAGCTTCCTAAAAGGAGGTTGTAGCAAGATGGGGATCAGTCTCTTCTCCTAAGTAACAAGTGATAGGACAAGAGGGAATGGTCTCAAGTTGCACCAGGGGATGTTTAAATTGGATTTAGGGAAAATGTTGTCACTGAAAGTGTTGTCAAGCACTGGAAGAGGCTGCCCAGGGAAGTTGTGGAGTTATTCTTAGAGGTGAGTAAGACATATGGATGTGGGACTTAGGACATGGTTTCAGGGTGGCCTTGGCAGTGCTGGGTTAATGGTTGGACTCGATTTTTGGGGTCTTTTTCAAACTAAATAATTCTATGATTTTAGAATTTCAACTGCTCAGATCTTTTCCTTGTCACAAAGATGGTCCAGATAACTCTTCATTCACTTCTCTGGGATGAGGCAGCATTTCCTGCTGCAATGCACCT
Source organism: Rhipidura dahli (assembly GCA_013399225.1). Taxonomy (NCBI): domain Eukaryota; kingdom Metazoa; phylum Chordata; class Aves; order Passeriformes; family Rhipiduridae; genus Rhipidura; species Rhipidura dahli. Next base: position 473,596 of record VXAC01000790.1, on the reverse strand, counting down.
CCTGTTTGTCCTACTTGATATTCCCATCTCCAATATAGGCATTTATGGTAGGGCCAGCTCAGCATGTTATTAAATTTACAAGCCCTTCGTTACATTGTTAGTAAGAATAAATATTTTGAAAGACAAGGGCAGTTTAGAGATCCTGGGTTAGGTGTTGCAATTTAAGCAGGAAAAGTCAATTGATAGTCTGAATAGCACGAGCCAAGACTAGAGATACAACAGTGGGGAAGGAAGGGGGCTTCATGGAAATCTGCCACCAGTGTATATGGGATTGTCTCAAACGCTGCAAAAGACCTTGAGATGTTTGGATCAACTACTGCTGTGTGATTACAGTGTGTGAGGAGCAGGAAAGGCAAGATTCTCACTAGCAAAACACAGTTCCCCACATACTTTTATACTTTAAAAAAAAAAATATTTTGGGAGTCTGGTGGGTCAGAGTGGTCCCAGGGCTGCTGTCTCGTGTTGGATACTTGGAAATCAGTAGACCTTAAGGGTAAGTAATTCTTACAAGATTGCAAATACCCTCTCCCTCCAATTTGCTTCAAAGGTAAGTCTTGCAATAAAAGAAAATTCCCTGTTTCTGTTGATAAATATTGCAGAATATAGTATGAGTATATAGCGTATGTGTGGGAAAGCAGCATTTACCATGTAGCTGCAGTCAATTTTCATGCTATTTGGAAGTCAAAAAGTATCACGGTTCCAGAAGGACAACAGAGTTGCTGCAGTTTGCAAGCTCTGCTTGCTCCTGCTCTTGTGCAGTATTTATGCACCAGACTGTGCAGAGGGCTGTCAGGCTTGGGGATTTATCTCCCAGGCTGGCTTTGTTTCACTAAGGGGTATGGAGCTTTCATCCCTTCATCAAGCTACTCTGGAGAGATTTGGTGTTGTGAATATGCCAGTGCATGGTACAGCTGTCATAGTCCTGCTGCTCGAGCAGAAAGTTATGGCAAGAAAAGACAGATAGATGTGGTGTTGGGTTATGAGACTGACAGATTTGCTGTCATGTCTCATAGCAGTTTAGGTGAGATAAAGCTGTTCTTTATTTATTTTTTTTGTCATAGAGTGCAAAACTTAAACAAAAATAAGGGATATTTAACAAGTTAAAGGAGCCTAATTTTCCTATTGGTGTAAATGTGGAATTTCTCTGCTGAGTAGAGATGATTTAAAAAAACCATCTCAGCTAAGTGATTCAGAGGAAGCAGACAAGGTACAAGGCAATAACAAGCACAACCTCCAGCATTCTGGGGACCGAGTCCCAACCCTCACGTGGGACAATGTGAGCAGTGCTCACCTGCAGTGGGTTATCACAACTGCATTGAAATTGTTTTTATGTGTGAATTGTTGTCATCCTTCCAGCAGCTGTCAAACCCTTCCCTTGGGTATCTTCTCAGAGCGCTCTGATCCTGATGTGGGAGACCACTCAAGCCTGGGCCCCCCGAGAGGTTGTTGCACTCGGCTGATCACGCAGGAAGATGTGCTACACCACATGAAAACAAAGCAATTAAAGAAAAACCTGGAAACTGGTTTTTAAGCCAAGATTTTGAATAGTTATTACCAACTTCTTAAATTTTCTAGCCCCTGCTGGTAGTTGCTGAAAAGGAATTTAGAAACCAGGGCTAGTCCATGCTGTTAGTATTTGTTAGTATTTATGCTCTGAGACCATATATGGGACTATTTGTGTCAGAAGCTGTTGCCTTAAGCAAGCCAAGTAGTGAAGTAAAGGTCAGAAGGTTTCCTTCTCTGTGCCTTCACAGTAGGTCTGCATGCCCACAACCTGTCCACTGAATGTGATTTAGAATGTCTAAGAGGAAAAGGATATTTTCCTGTATATATGAGTGTATTTCTGTCTCTGAAGTAAAATGTGAAGAATTACAAGGAAAAAATTCATTCATTATGTAATTTCCTCCCCCACTTTACTGTATTTCCTTTAAAATATGTAATCCCTATGACACTTGGATGTTCCAGTGAATTTGTTTTAAAAAATCTTACAGGTGATTCCAAGTACTTATTACTTCCTTAGTGGAAAATCAGTTTTTAGAGACTTCTTGGCAAATGTCTTTTTTTTTCCTTTTCTTCCTATTTCATGGTCACACTCTTCTCTAATTTATTGTCCAGCTCTTTAGAAAAATTAATGAATCTAGGAAAACTGGGTTTATTTGCTCTGTGCCTGGTTTTGACTTGTCACATGGGCATGACCAGAACTGTAGAGAGAACACTGTTGTGACTTAAAGCATCAGAAAATGTGTATCCTTCAGGCTGGGGTGATTCCTGTGGGATTGCTTAGAAGAGCTGGAAATAGATACAGCCAGGTCTGCCCTCGGCATGACTTACCTGGGCATGTTGGAGCACCTTGGCATTAATGTAGGTTCTGCATTTACCACATTGCCAGGATGGCACTGTGAGTTGCTATGAGCTGTCTTTTGTAACACAACTTCATTCTGGAGAATCTGCTGACACATATTTGGGGGTTTTTTCCCCCTTACATATCTCTCTGTACCCCAACAACTAAGCTGCTCTGTGTACAGATATAAAATAATACTGCTTTTCTGATACAGATAGTCATCTGAAAAAGAAACCCATTGTCTTGGTCCAAGATAGATGTCCTAAAAAGGAAAAAATATAACCTTCATGATTGCTTTGTAAATCTTGACATTCACTCTATTTTTTAGTGAATGGATTTCTTAATTTCCTTTGTCCACAGAGAAACCAGAAACTGAATGACTGCAATACTTGCTTCTTTTCATTATTTGTATATTTTTGGTACTTCACAAAGAAATATTGGTATTGGGAAAAGAAGCTCAGAGATATTTTTTTCATTTTCACCTCTGCATTTATCAAGCACTTTTGTTTAAAACCTAATATTAAAATGTGTTGAATATCTTCTGGTGTCTTTGGTTCAATCCAGCAGCAATTTATATTGTGCCTTGGGTAAGGTATTTTGTTCTTAGTTTTCTGAAAGTTAATATCTGCTTTACCTGGAGTATTCCCTCAGCTAATGCAGCAATTTATGGTTATCCATCTTTTATCCTTTAGACCAAATGGAGTTGTTAACATCCTAACACCTTTAAGTGAAATATGAAACCTTGTTGCATCATTCATGAAGCTGCTGACATGTACAGATGCTGAAAAAAATCACTTATTGCTGAGCCTTTAGTAACTAATATTCCAAGTGTCACCAGTTCAGTAAACAAAACCACAAACAAGTAAGCAAAAATCCCTACCAGCCTTACTGGCAACCCAAAGCAACCCAGTTATTTTACGTATCAAATACTCAATTTGTAAGCAAAAAGGTTTCGTCTTCTCCATCATTATGAAAAAGAGTTTTGATACCAGAGCTTTATGTGTGCTAAAATTTCAGGCTGCAGTTCCTAATATTAGACATATAAGTACATTTTGGACTTGGATATGAATTGAGACTGCATTTTGGAAAAGAGCAATAACACAGTTCCCTTGAGCATCTGCAAATAAAGTCACTTGTTCAGGACTGTGAAATTGGTGTCCAAGATGTTGGCTGTAGCTTTCAGAGTCTGAGTTGCTGCACAACTCACACTGGTGTTTACCTGGAGCATCCTTACACCCACGGTGGGGACTGGACCTATGAAGAGCAATCTGTAGTGGTGCTCATGCAGCGCAAACAATGAGGTAGTTCTGTCTGTTCTGAACAAGACAAGACATGGAAATACTTCTGGTCTGATTCATTAAAAATGGTGTGTTTGAGCTTCCACACCAAATAAGGCTGTGGTAGCAACAAAAGGTCAATTTTTCTGTGACTTGCTGTCCATGCTTGCTTTTATTGTTTATTTTGGTGATCAGGTGCTGTTCACTTAATGTCTCAGACATGCAGCCTAGAGCAGAGAAAATCTCAGAAGGAAAAATATGTTTTTTCTGAACAGTGTAATTAGGAACTTAAATGCAGCTCTGGCAGTGATGTGTCTCAGACCCTTTTCTTTGCCCCACTTTGCTCTTCCTGGGGTGAATTCACAAACAGCTAAAAGGTCAATGGTGTAAGAAGTTTTCACGCTTTAAAGAAACAAGAAGCAATACCTTTGTAGGTTTTAAAAATGTTTTTTAGAGTTCTGGTTCCTGACACCTCTAGTTAGCTATTTTCAGTAATCCTTTCCGTAAAGTCAATGGGTGCTTTGCCACTGCCTTTGGTAAGCTTTGGGTCATTCTGTGACAGAGAGGAACAGAGATTCAGTGATTTATTGAAAAAGCAGGTCTGCTCCAACCACCAAAAAGTTCCTTTTTCTCTAGTCCCTGATCCTTTCTTTCACTGCTGTTCTAGCAGGCATTAAAAACAGTAGTGTAGCAGCAATATTGGAGGCTTGCTTGAATTCACATCTGTCTGCTGACATAGCAAAGCTCTGTGCCCTGCTATCTGCAAGTTTTCCCCAAATTATAAAGTGCAGACACACAGAGGCTTCCCTCTGCCTCTCCCCAGTGCCATCTGGGCTTTGTTTGTCTGTGTGTGAAGTGGGGGGTTTTATGTGGCCTCCCTGTTGCTGCACTGTCCTGGTGCATGTGGCCTGAGCTGAGTCGCACATGGGATAAGTTGGGTGCTGTGAGCCACAGGCCCTCAGCTCTGCGGCTTCTGCCAGCAAAGGGAAAGCTCAGCCTGTGCCCACAGGGCTCTGCTGCAGCCAGGATCAGGACCAGTCTCAGCTGGTGCTGAACTGCCCTCCAGACCTGGATCCTTCCAAACAGTTTGGGTGCTGTTGGGAAGGCAGCTGAAATGTTTGATCTCTTATTTTGTGTTTCGTGCTCCAGTGAGCCTACATCCACTCTCTCCTTCTTCCAGTTCCGACCACTGCAGTTTATTCACAGTCGTGCCCCTACAGAAGAGCCTGTGACAGTTTACTTGAGCTGACTAATTGCTCCTTTCTGTAATTTTGTCTTCATACCAAGTTGCACAGGGCTTTTTAAACCAGTTGAGGACCAAAAAATAAACCAGAATGTTACAAGAGGCCATTCTCCGTGCATGAAATGAGGGGCTGCTGTCTGTCCCTCTCATCGGATCTGCAGTGTTGCTCATCCTCCATAGTGCCAGGGCTTAAAAAAGTGTGTTCTTGCTCTGCAATGCTTTCTCTCTCTACTGCTCCGTGCTGGACTGAGGGGCTGCAGAAGGAAGCTTAGAATTTAAATTTTAAATCACATTCCTACAAAGTGATGGTATGGAAATATGGAAATGATATTTATTTGGTGGTTGTTCTTTGTTGACTATGGAGTTTTTATGGGTTTTTTGTGGTTTGTTTCTGTTGGGTTTGGTTGGGGTTTTTTTTGGTTGTTGTTTTTGTTTTTTCTTCTTAATGATAAAACCCAGTTCTGTTTTTTCTAAATTCTTTAATCCCAAGTCACACTTTTTTTGAAGCATGACCCGAACTGGACTGCAAAGGCTGTTTTTGCACAGCCTGCAAGGAGACCACATGTGGTCCCAAACCTGATCTTGCTTGACTTCATGACATCTCACTTTACCCCACACCATCCTGAACTGCAAGATTTACATTAAAGCTGATAAGAGAAATTTATTTCACTGGATTTCTTGCTTGGAAAGGAACTGCATATTTTGCTTACACGGTTTGACGTTGCTGAAATTGTGAGAGAAGTTGGACCTTTCCCAGGGTCCCAGTAGTGGAGCCTGCCAGCTCTGCCAGCCACCATGGGGTTGGCAGTGCCCTCTTGGGAGGGATGTGGTGCCAGGGCATGCAAACTGCTGTGAGGCCGAGGATCCTGGCATCACAGGCTCTGTGGCTCAGGCACAGGCTGCCAAGCCACTAGGGCCCCATTTTTCTTTTGGAAGAAAACCAGGTTTTTAAATACTAAAATGCTGCATTAGGCAACAGTCTCTTTCTTCCCAGCTCTAGTTGTTCCTGACCCAGAAGGAAGAGAACCATCCCATATCCCCTTCTCTCAACAGTTAACTATTCTTTGAATGTTTCCAAGGAATTAAGTGTGATTTAAGTATTCATTTAATGTGGTCCTTAGATCTCAATAGAAGAAGATAGAGCCCAGACAGCATGAGAGAAGTTCATTTAGTCTGAAACAAACTTGATGAAAACTTCCTTGGTTATTCCTTGAAGTATTTCTGCAAAAACTGCCACGATCACTGTTTTAATTTTTAGGATGTGCTGTGGTTATAAAATTGTTGCTGTCTCCCATTTAGGAAATGGAGTGGAATACATAATATAAACATGCACTTTATGTGTGCAGGCTTATCGGGTACAGCTGGGACATGAAGGCTTTGGGCTGGTATCGCCTCCCAGTACAGAAGTGTTTAATACCAGCCCAACAGAACTGCAGTCAGCAGTAGGTAGTGATACAGCAACACTCATTAAACAGGGTGAAAATTATATATTGATTAAAAGTTCTGTCATACTCAAGATAGTGACAGATGGTTGATTTGTAGGCAGGGAAAGGTTATTGGCTCTCAATTATTTATTTATTTGAGCAATTCAAACATACCCAGTTGCAAGACCTGGAGAATATGTGTAGCAATTAATAAGTTGACAAAGAAAAGAGGTGATGCTGTGCACGTCCTGTGAGTGCCCATCAGCAGGACCAAAAGACTACTGAGCCCTGGTGAGTTAATTCACAGAACAGCTGTGAGATGTGGGGGATTATTAGCATCTCTGTTTTACAGATGGCACCAAAGCATGGAGGTGGACGAAATGGTAGGATTTAACAGTGGTTGAGAGAATAGAAATGGTTCCAATTTTCCCCTGCTTGACTTCAGGACCTCCTTTCACCCAGCACTGCTTCTTGTAAGAAAAATTAGACCCTGTGTCAGGTCCAAGTTTTGCTTGAGCATTTTGTGTGATACTCTCTGAGTTGGTGGTAAAGGAGGACAGGGAAAGGCTTTCACAGAACTGGAGCCTCAGAGGGATTGCTGGCCTGTTAATGGCTTGGATTACAACCAAGAAACCAGTGAGAAGCTGGTCAGCCTGGCTCCCTTAAGCTTCCTCCTCCTGTTGCCTCAAGCACAGAGAAAGCTACTGGCTGTGTTGGGTGAAATAACTCCACTGTCGCCCATGGAGTAACCTCAGACAGGCTTGGGGAGGGTGCTGGTCAGAAGGGCTCTCTGAGCTGGATGTGAGGACTAAAGGGAACGTACCTGCCTATTTTGGCACTTACTGCACATTTCCAACAGAAAGGTTGTAGAATCATACCTGATGTGCTGCTGCAGGTCATAACAGCCTGAGCCTGCTTTATTGGATTTCAAAGAGGAGAAACACTACAGTAATAATAGCAGCCCTTATGAGCACCTGCCAGGCAGTCAAGAAAACCAGGTTTTCAGCTCCAAGCGTTCACGTTGCTGCATTAATGTCAGTACACTGCCCTCCTCCAGGAGCTCACGTGTCTCTTTTTCCTCTGAATGAAAGCAGAACTCCTTGAGACTCTCACTGATAGTGAAGTGGTTACCCTGGTGGTTTGATGGTATTGGTCATTCAGGGGATATGTGTCAGTCTGCAGCAGCAAGTGCTGAGCTTACTAAATGCATGAGGTGGGAGAGGTGAAGGTGAGCAGTTCACCAGGCTAAGCTGTGCTCTGGAGTTGCAGGCTGTATTTCTATTTATTTATTTATTTATTAATTAAAAACCCCGAGATTTCTGGGTGGTATCTGTGTTTCCTGAATGCTGGCATTAGGAACACATGGTTCTAAGGAATCACCACATAAACAGGAGGTGGTGATCTCCACAGAGCTACATGCAAGTCTTAAGAAATAATAACTTAGCTTTTGGGGAAAAACAGAGCATTTGAAGGGTATGACTGAGGTTCTGAAATCCCACTTAAAGCCCATGTTTTCATCCTTCCCTCAGTTATCTTGGTTAATTGATTAGTGGGATCTCTTAATCCCCAATGGATTCCCCTAACTTTTCTTTATTTTAATGTCTTACCTTGTAGTGATTTTCTCTGTATCCTGGGCATCCTTTCTTACATTGACAGTTTTGGACGGTGATTTTTTAACAATTGAAGATTACCTACATATCTAAACAGCTCATGGATTAAGAGCTCCTCAAAATTTTTTGAAAGGGCTTAAATTCTCCAAGTTTTAGTTCCAGATTTCTCTTTTAGACAGTGATGGATGAGATTTCTCATTCACCATTGCACTGGTGCATAATTCTAAACTCAAGGCGAGGGGGGCACACACTTTGTTGGTTTTCTATGTGTGTGATGGACTTAATACCCGTTTGTCAACTCCCAGCTTCAATTTTACAATTGGGAGTTAGTCAAAGTACAGTTTGTTCAGCATCCTCATTAGGTTTTTATGTTTATAACTGCTGATTTAAACAGATTCAGCTTGCAAAGGGCCTCAGAAATCTTCAAAGAGTATTTACCAAAGGTCCAAGAAAACACAGTTCTTCTAATTGTATCATAAATTCAGTAGGGACGTTGTGCTGCTGGTTTCATGCTCAAAATATTATTTGTGTGCAGCAAAAGAGACACATTTGCACATCTATCAGTTCCTACAGTTGTTTTCTCAGGACATTTCTTACCTGCACACTAATAATTAACAAACAAACAACTTGTAAGATGGGCTGAGAAATTGAATTTCTCTAAAAATACAGGGAATGCCAGGCCAGCTTGTGTGTGCGCTAGATGGTGGTGCCAGGTGATGTAGGGGTCTGAATGGGAGAGTAACAGGTCCTATAAAATGCCATAAAACAAAGGCACTCTTCAGATCATAATGCTGAAGGGACTGCGTTGCCCAGAGAGTAAGTCTCATAGCACTTTCTTGGTGCTAGGAAGCTGCAGCTAAAAGTAAGAGATGAAGATTGAAAGTGAAATTCCAGTATTTTGGTCTAATTTTAGGTGTGGAGACACGCTTTGGTGAATTCAGAAAGTGGAGATATCTTGCTGAGCAAACCCAGGCTCCTCAGCACCATATTTTATTCTGTTTCAGCATTGCTCATCTCCAGTGAATCCAGTTTTATCAGTAAAGTATTGAGTGATATATTAGAGCCACATTTACTGCTCTGGGGATTAAAATCCCACAACAGCACAAAGCTGAAAGGAGTGTGCTTTCAATGGATATGTGTATCTAAGTAGGGAAAAGCAGCTTTCTGTCATCCTAGAATTGATACAAACTTAGTCACGTTGAGGCATCACTGCGAGAAGTACAAACCCCATTTTAAATGCACATCTTCGCTGTGTTGGGAGGTGCAAAGGTCACATTAACTAAAGGAGGTTATGAGGCGATAGAGAAAAGATACAGTAGGAGAAAATAATTGAAAACAGGTAACTTGTTCCCATACACCTGATAAGTGGTAAAAGAAGGATGGAGTAATGTCATTAAAAAATATTTGGAGTTGCTGTGGCAGCTGTGGCAGTGTTGTGTTGAAAAACATAGGTTAAAAACCAAACTAAAACAACCCAACCCCTCCCTTCACCATCTTTTTAACCAGTTCAATCAGATTCATTTGTACTGTGTTTGGAAACTACAGGCTTTAGCAATAGAAAGTCCTTTTTGTGCTGACTTTTCCTTATTTTGGTGTTAATTGATAATAGATATGTCCCCCAAGATGGATGTGACAGTCCTTTGGCTGATTTGCAGCTGTGGAGCTGTTCATCAGGTCTTGCATCTTCTGACCTGAGTAGGAAGTTCTTTGTCATGTTCCAGTGAACATGGCAAAGATGTTGTGTTCACCCTGGCATGATTTAAACCAGACAGTGGATGCTATGAGGAATTCTCTCACACCTGAGAATTCCCCCACTTTACTGGAAAAGCTCAACAAGCTCCTATTGAGTCTTATTAACATTTGAAGCAACCATCAGAGTGCTACCTGCACTGGGAAGAAAGCAAAGGATGCTACAGGTGGTGGCATCTCAGGGAAAGCAGAGCAGCATCTGAAGTGCATTTCTTGATGATGGCTTTGGCACACTGCATAACTGACAGGTCCCAATAGGCATCTTTTGAAAATTGGTCCTTTCAGTAGTTATTTTGTATAAAGGTATAAACAGGGTTTGCTCGTCAGGATTTTACATGTGTTTCTCATAAACTCCATGTTCAGGTATCTGAGGAACAGTTTACAACTTAACAATATGTGAGAATGGAAAATATTATTTTTGTTGTAAGTATTATTGGCTGGATGACTGAAATTTCTCATAAAAGGTCCAGCACTTCTGAGGTGCCTGTGTCCCTGAGGAGCCTCCATGCTTGGAAGTGGATATATCTTGTGGTTCAGGAATGACTGCATCTCACACTCTGTAGGAATTTCAAATTTCCATAGAAACTTAAATGTAGTATGTCATTCAAGCTAGACAACTTTTGGCCTTTTGAAAGTTTTCAGTGTACACAGCCTGGGTCTGATGCTGCTCTTACTGAGGCTAATGGGAACTTTGCTATCAACTTAATAGGAGTAGGAAAGAATCTGTTACAAGCTGTGCCTATCCAAGCCATGGCTTATTTTGCCCAAGTCAAGGTCTTTGCTTTAGTTGATTTTTTTTATCCTCATTGCTATATTTTTCATTATTATTTGTATAATATATTTTCATTATTATTTGTCTGAGCTTAAGTATGCTGTGCACTGTACAAACAGGTACCTGGAGAGGAAGCTTGCCCGAAGAACTTGTATTGTAAATAGGAAGATAAGGGAAAGCTGGCAGGCAAAGAAAGAGAACTGGGCAGAAGGGACACAGCTTGGTTGGAATGGCAGGCAAGGATGAGGAGTCCAGCCAAGTCTCTTTGGTCCAGGTTCAGTGCTCCCAAGCACACTGTTCTGTTCTGTGCTGGACTAATTTTGGATCTATTCTGATGCGATTGAAGAAATTTTCAAATTGATTTCAGCTGGAGCACTATCTGTCCCTTGCTGTTGGAGGGCAGAAGGAGAAGGGACAGACTTTTGGGTACTGGGGAATCACACAGCCTATTATCATGGGGAATAGAAGCCATGCACAGCATTTTCTTTGGCTTATCTGGTCCCATGAATAACTGCCTTCTCAGGAAAATTGTTCTGATGCTGAGTGATTAAATGTGCTGCATGGTGGAGTGCTAATAAGAGAAACACAATTAATTGATATTTTTCCTATTGGTGTTTCAGAACTGCCTGAGATCCTTGTTAAAACAGGAGTGAAGTAGGTCTCCTGGAACTAAAATGTACCTTATAGTTAGTCATAGATGTTTTCATTTGTGTTTCTTTATTCTTCAGCTTCTGTTGGAGAGAAGGAAATGTATTATTTTCTTTTGGTTCATTATTAGGGAGGGCTCCTTAATTTTATAAACTGCTGTGAAGTTTATTAATTACATTCTTTTACTTGTATTTATTCTCTCTACAGCTCTATGGTTTCATGTCTTAAAATCACAGAATGGTTTAGGTTGGAAGGGACCTTAAAGCCCATCATGTTCCACCCCCTGCCATGGGCAGGGACAGTTTCCACTATCCCAGGTTGCCCAGCCCCATGCAGCCTGGTTTCCAGGGATGGGACACTACAGCTTCTCTGGGCAACCTGTTTCCATGCCTCACCACCCTTAAAGTGAAGAATTTCTTCCTAATATCTAATCTAAACCTACTCTACTTTTAAAGCCATTCCTCTTCAGAAAACGAGATTTCTGTTTTTTCGCATGGGCTGGTTTATTTATTCCTTGGAACAGTCCTTCACCTGTTGAAGAAATGAATTAGCAAAGCCTAACAAGTCCTGGATTTGTCTCAACTAATTCATCTACTCTCTTCTGGGCAATATCCCAGGCTTTTTTTGACTACAGGGCAAACATGGTATCTGTTTAGCACAAGAGAACATTAATTCTACATGTGAGCAAAGACTACATTGCCCACACAAGTATATTTATTTTAAATATGTTAGTATCAGACTTTATGCCAGGATAAAGATCCTCTTCTGTTTTCTAAGGTACATTTTTGTGCTAAATTTTAAATGAAATTAATTCACTGTTGCAGTAGGAAATACTACAACCTAATCTGCTTCCTTCCTGTAGGAAAAGCCACCAACATACACAACACAACAAATTGGCATTTGCTGTAATGAGCTTTCTTCTGTATGTGATACTATTTGAGAAATGGAATGCTATGGTGTATTGAAGGGCTGTGTTGTAAAAATGCATATGAACGGGGGGTAAAATTAAGGTTGCCTGGGCAACCTTAATTCTGGCATTTCCTGATTTTTGAATGCTATTTTGTGCAACCTTCTCATTGCCTCAGAGTGGTGCTTGCACTGTGTTCTAATTATATGCACACAGTATAAACAAAAATAAATGTTTTGTAATGTTAGTAGTGGATTTCAGCTGGTCATTTGTTCTTGATTTCATGCTGCAGTTGTTTTGTCTTTTGAGTTTGTTTCTGAACATTTTTAACAGTTAATATTCAAAGGAAAATGTTATGGAATTTGTCTTTGCTGTGCTGAAGTCAGCTCTTTCCAGCTGAACCTGACCATGTGGGGGTGAATCAGAAAAGAATTTTGCTCAAATGATTTCTATTTCCTCTGGTACTTTTCTCCCTGTTCTGCAGTAGTTCTGGATGCAGCTTTTTGGTGAGCAGTATGTTTCTCCTACAGTTTCACTTTACTGGAGAGATCAGGATGGAAAACATAACATCCAATCAAAGTGATGTAATCTCCAAGGGAAAAGTTTCTTCAGCTTGCTATAAGTAGAAATTACGTTTCTTTTTAGCAGGTCTCCTGGATCAAGCCCTGTTTTGGACTTCTAGAAGGGAGTGAGTGCATCCAAATGGATTCTCTCCAAAGTAAAATGTTCTTTTTTTTATTTGGCTGTACTTTTAATAGCAAAAGTTGTTTTAGCTCTCAACAGTTTCTAAAAAGACTGAAGTGTAAAGTTCACAGAATCATCTGAAAATGTAGCTGATAAGTAAGCATAAGAATTAAACTGAGGAAACAAGGACTGGAGTATAACCTATGATGTATGGGGACCTCGAGGAAACAAAGATGAATGAGGTGTTTTATTGCAGCTAGGAGCAGGAAGGAAGCAGGTGGGTAGAGCTAGCTCTAAATCAGATAGCAGTAAATATGATCCAGGTTATTTTTAATATTACATCTCCATTTCTTTTAATGCTGGGCAAAATATTTTGGTTTCCTGAGGTCTGATAATTGAACAGTAAAAAAAAAAGGTTCATGTTTAGAGTCATGACTGATGGTGAAATCAGTCTTGCAAGATAACTAAGGGCAGAACCTGGTCAGTATTTAATTCCTCTCGACTATCAAACTCAGTATATCTCATTGCCCTTTAGAACATGAGGAGTGAAGGTAGATAATCACCTTACCACAGGGGTGGTGGGGTGCAGTACTGGGGTAACACCTCCATCACTGAGTTAATGGCTACCAGCAGCCCTGTGTCCAACCCACTAAATGCGATCTCTTTCTAAAAATGTTTGCTTGTACTGTGATTTAAAATTAACATTCCTCCCCAGCACATCATATGATTTTCTAGCAGGGGTAGAGTGAGTAAGAGTGCTCAGGACACTCCCAGTATCAGCTGCATTAATCTAAGTACGAGTAAGGAGTGGTTCGATGTCCTTCAGACCTGCTTTCCAGGCTGGAACATGCTGTTCCTTTTTCCCATCCTGACCTTTTCTATGTACTTTGGGCCAAACTGTCTGCTGAAGTAAACACCCAGAGTACCATTTCAGTTTATAGAATCCCAGACAGGTCTTCCTCCCAGTGGGGGCTGGGGAGGGTGGGGGAGTATATTATCAGAACTTCCCCAAATCTTAGAGCTGTAATCACATTGAGTTTGAAGTTTAAGAGACACTTAAAATAAATCACTATGATATAATATGAAATGGACAATTAAGTCAATCAGTCTAATCAAAGTAATGCCCTGCCATAATGTTAAGTATGTGATTAAGGAATGTAAGTGGTTGTGGTCTTAGAATACATGCAGATAATTATGAGGCACATTTGAGTTATTTCTTCTCCTCCTTCTGGTATCTTGTAAGGCAAAGACAATTCCTTCAAGACAGAGGAATTGAATCCTTGATTCAATTTAAAAAATGAAATTTAACCTAAATATTGATTTGCTCAGAGTACTGTCACAGTGAGATCATGCAATGACTTGCAGCATTTTGTGCCAGTTTCTGTTTCCATCAAGATCACTGGGAACTTTGTCACCGACTTCCTTGGGAGCAGCTCTGGGCTGTTCACGTGTACTTGTCGTGCCAACACTCCCACTTAGCAGGGCCTGAGGATAAACTAGTCTTGGAGGTGATGGTTCAGTGCTCAGAAGGCCAGCGGGGAGAGATGTGAATTTTTTGATGTGAGGTTTTCAGTCACTTCCTGGACTATTTGGAGCCTCAGTGCCATGTGGTTGTCACTGCTGAACTCCTTTATCCATCACAGCTCTTCTGACCAAAGGCCCTTACACAGATGCATCTCTACCAGAGCAGCTGTTCTCACCCTGTCCTTGGAAAGACTAGCATAAATCTGTCAAGCAGTTTTACCTTCTTTTAACTTATAAAAGATGCATCCACAGCCTCATCAGTACAGCTGGCCTGGTTTAATTGCATTGGTGTGAAACCCTTGCAACCAGCACAGCTCTGTGAGCTGGACCGAAGACCTCAGCACACCCCTGGCAGACACAGTGTGCAGGCAAAATTATGGGGGTATTTCAACACTTCCTTTGTGCTCCTGTAAGCCTTCCTTGTTTCCTTTCCTCCAGGCCATGGACATTCCTAGTGATTAAGATACAGTTCTTTGTGAAGAAATGACATAGACTGCTCTTGCCCTGGACACAATGAAAGTCAGGTCTTGGGTGTTTGTTGCTCTGCTGTACAAGTCCAGCCAAAAACTTGAAAGTTTCCCTTGTTTCTGCACTATCAGAGCTACTGTTACCTGCATTTATCTTGCAAAGCCACCTGTATAAAATTATTGTCTTCAAATTATGGTCCTAGTGACGCATGTACAACCCCAGAAAGGAAATAGTGTTGGCCAGATGACACAGGAGAGATAATTAATGAGTAATGGATTTACACAACACTGGACCTGAAAGGATTTGTATTGTTACTGATGCTGCATGAGCCAGAAGACAAAAAGAATTTGACTTTCAACTTGAGGTGAAATTTGCAGTGGTGCTGTTTTCCTTTTAATCTCAGTGTCATGTTGTAGTGGTTCTTAGCAGCTGTACAAGCCATGTGCAGAGTTGTACGGAGTCAAGGCTGACTGACACTGCACAGGGAAGATGGCAATCCTGAACAGGAAAGCTCTCCCTAAAGACACAACAGTCCTCTGATGAGGAGAACAAAACTTTTTCTTTTTTACCCCACCATGAAAATATGAGATGGAATCTGAAAGTTAGGAATTCTTTCCATCTCCTAATTCACAACTTTTAGATTAACATCACAGTATGTCATGTTGGAAAATTAATAGCTTCAAGCTGAGCTTTGTCACAACATCCACAAGTTGGCCTTTACAGCCCAGCAAAAGCACAGACAGTGCTGGTTAAATTGTTCTCCTAGGCAAGTCTTCTGGTTTATTTACTTCAGCAGTGTTTAGTTACTAAATATAAATTTAGGGCCTAAATTTTCACTGTTAACACTTGGATTCACTCTGTTATAGTTCATTTGAAGCCAGCGATGCCACATTGTCATAAGAATGACGTAAAAGAGAAATCTCTCGCTTCAATATAAAGAGTTATCGGGTGCTAACAGTTATGAGGAGAAAGGGCCAATATTTTCAGCACAGCATTCTAAAAAACTTAGACATTTAAATCCATGTATGGATGTGTCTTTAAAACATATCTACTTTCAGCCATGCTGAATCTCTGCAGTCCTTGTTTGCAGAAATGGAAATCATGATGTTTGTTGCTAATGCTCATGTAAGGCTTTGAGTCTGCTCTGCACATGTGCATGCCCAGTACTGGAGCATCCAGAACTTAGAGCCAGATGCTGAGCTCCCAACTCTGTGGGCTTGGTGGGCTTGCCATTCTCTCTCGTTTTTTGATGGACTTCCTGTACCAGCCCTCAAAATCTGTGAGCCAATAAACCAGCTTGAAAGCACAGAAGACTATGATAAGACTTCGTTCAAGTTGCTTCAGTGCTTTTCCTTATCATCTAGTTTCTATTTTCCAGACCCCACAATTGGGGCCAAAGTGGACTACTGTTGAACAAGATGAGATGTACCTTCGTCTGAAATCAGCAGCTTCTCTTGCCTCTTGAGTGTCCTCAGCCTCAGGAACAGCAGACAAGGACCATTATTCAAACATGGCTTGGCACAGAGATGCAGTCACTAAGCTTCCAGGTTGGCTATGAGTTGGTTCAGTTGAGCAACTTTATAGAAGGCTGATGTAATTATTTCTTTCCTTGTAAGTGAAGTAAAAATTCATATTCTTTGGGTTTGATTGGAAGTTAAATGATCCTCACTACAGTATTTCCCAAACTACCATGTAATCCAAATAAGTCTGGATTTGACTGAACTCCTATAAGAGGCTTAGTGATATCTGAGCCATTGTTTTAACTTAATGCTGTCTGGTGGGTTGATTACACCTAGTATTGTAATGCTCAGAGGTTTGTTTTGCTTGTTAAATTGTGGATAAAGAAGATGAGATTCCTTTCATCTCTTTTAGGAATTAACAAGTCCAGCAATTGCTCATTTAACAATTCACAGTTTGTGGCATGTCTCACTGCATGGGCTTTTCAGGTTGTATTACCAATTTGCACTTCTGATCAAGGATCCGTATGATTTTGGTGGAACTCTGTGCACAAGGCATGATGATATTTTGGATGTTTCACTTTTTTATTTTAAGAGCCTCTCTCAATGGGTGTCAAATAAATTCCTCTCTTTCACTGCTGCAAATTTAGTGCAAAAATGATCTAGTATAACACATCCATGCTTCCTCTTGTAATGGATGAGATTTACTGGCATCATATTCCTTGTTTGTTCTTGGCTAGCAGTATGATTTGCTAAATGATTACCTGTAGCTGCCAGACCTGTATTACATGCTTGCTTACACCTTGTGAAGATAAAACATGACAAAGGATCAGTCAAAACGGCTACTCTGAGGCTATTGTCAGTAAACTGTCAAATAATATATGTAAAACTGTGTGATATTAGTGGCAGAAGAATAACTCCGTAGATGTTGTATTGTATAGGAAAGAAATATTTTCCCCAAACCTTACCATCAACTATCAGCATCAGGAGAATGTTACAAATTGGCGTCATTATAACAGCAGTGCCCAAGTTGTGCTCCCACTCAGATGTAAACTACCAAGGCAAATTCACAGCATAATGATGGAGTTACTAAACACTGAGGCAGATTGTGTCTGAGTTATTACCTTTGTGAATGTGTTCTGATGAAGAGGCAATTGTGGGGTGAGCCATGCACCCCTCTGGACACATGGCAGGAAAAGCACGTGCCTAGTGCCTGTGCAGGGCTCCCAGCATCAGCTGTGTGTCCTGCTCTGTGCCAGGCCTGTCCTTGAGATACTGGATGGAAAGGAGAGACAGTTTGGCATCATGAGGGCTTGAGAATCACAGGGTGTTTAATTATAGCATCATCTGGCCATGAGAGAGTTGATACCAGTTTGACAATTTAAACTGAAAACCAAAGACACTCTGGGGAAAGAGGTGAAATTGAATCCCTCTTGTCATACAGGTATCTTGTCTGATATTTCAGTGACATTTACAGTGATTAAATAGAGAGGATCTGTAAACCTGTGATTTAAGATTGTAAAAAAAAATATTTAAAAAGTCATTAAGGATTGGGAAGAAAGCTTTTATGATCTCTTTAATCAGTTGGGGAAGACTTGGCATTACATGAGCTCATGAGTCTGGCTTCATGGCATCTCTTTTCTTGAAGTACTAACTGTTAGCTATATCATCTGTAATTTGGACTAACAAAAAAAGTATTGCACACTGGGGAATTGCTCTCTCCAGCCTCACTTCTTTCTGTCATTTGTATGAATAATGCTATGTCATGTGTTAGCATAATATACTTTCCAGGTCCTTGCCTTATTTTGAAGCATCAGCTTGAGTTTTCTTTTTCACTTGCTTTAAAATTTCAATGCTGTTGCATTCATGGTGTTTCAGATCAGTCCTAGATGAGCTAATGACAGCAGGCAAAGTTATAATTCTGATAATTTTATTTATTTATCATTTGGTGACACCAAAAGCCTTGGAGGGGGTCAGAAGTCTTTCCCAGGGTCTATACAGGTGCTTGCTGCCTGGCATTCAGATTTGCAAGTGTATTTAAGTGCCAAACTTTTCTTTTTAGTCTTAGGTCCCTACAGAAATGAGTAAGAATTTAGGGTCTAGATGCATCAGAAAATTAGACTTTTATTTTCCACTGATTTCAGTAGCCAGAATCTCATAAATAAATACTTACTAAGTCAGGCAGTGAACATAAAGTAGATCGTGTGGATGCAGGTTATGGAGTGAGTGCTATAGCTTTGTAAGTATTTTGGTAACTGTCTATGAGTAAACCCTTAAATTAATGAGTCCCATTATTAATGAGTCAAAATGCCATTTGAAATCTGTGCAGTAACTGCTGCAGCTGAGGTGTACAGTCTTCATTACATGGCTTGGCATCAGGGGGACAGCACATCAAGTTGTGCTTATATTGATCAGGTACTTCCAGACGCTGTAGGTCTTTTCTTGCCAAAATTATAACCCCTACACCTGGACACTAGTGCTGTTATAGCTCCAATAAACACACATGGACCTACTTTTCCAATTGGCAACAGCAGCCTGTTTTTATTTGATGGCACTTGAGTCCTAAGTGGGGAACATGCTATTAATAATAATTTACTGAAAATATTTTGTAGTGAATTTAACATTAATGCAAAATGTATTTTTCTATTTTTGGAGTAACTTCTCTGATTGCTCATTGCATACTGGTGGATATGGGGGCAATAGCCTGTGTAGGAACTTGGAATTCCTTATAACAAGATTTTCTCTGATGACTTTGAAGCTGTTACATTGGAAACTTAATGCTGGTTTACCTTCCTCTGACTTTCTTGGAAACTTCAGCCTGATTCCATCCTGAGCTGGGAGAGGAGATGTAGCCTGCACACAAAATTGATGTTTCATATTGACAAGTGGGGCTGAGCTGCAAATGGAGTTCAGAAACCTTAGCAAATCTCTATTGATGTTTTTCAGTCCTAATAAACACTTGTATAAAATTTCTCAGAGTGTTGATGGGAGGAACTGAGATGAAGCTAGCATACAGCCTTACACCTTTAAAGGGAAATAATAAGTTACTGTGCTCAGTGAAGTAGGCTGATGCCCAAATGCAGTCAGTTCAGTGGTTAAGGAGGGCAGTTTAGTTATATACTGAATCTCTCTGATGTCTGAGGTGTAAGTCACCTGCAGTAGCTCTCAGATAGGTTTCTGTGCCATCAGGTGCCTCTCAAAGCCTCGTGGTAGTTTTGATGCCATCACAGCAGGGCAGTGGTAGCCACACCAGTGGGGGACACCTGGGGCAGCCTCTTCAAACTCAAATGTGCAGCCCGGTCGTGTTGGCAGGAGAAACAGACGTGTAAGGTCCTGCATCAGTCCTGTGTGCACTAAATTTTGAGAATCTCCTGTGTCATTACAAATAGATTTATTATTTTTAGGCAAAGGAGATCATTCTGGAGACCTCTCCTTTCTACAGATACTGTTTTTGCATTAATATCTAAAAGATCATTTGTGCTTCTCAACCCAAATATGGGGCTAAAGTGATAACTGCTCTTATGCTTACAAAATACTTCAACCAGAAAGAGGAAATGTCTGAATTTGTATAGTCCAGTTTTGAAAAAACATTGGCATTCCCTTTAGAAGAAAGATTCTGTGTTGAAGGAGAAATGAAAAACATTCCCAGACATGGGTAAGTCTCTTACATAAGCCATCCTTTCTTTTCAGATGCCCAGCAGTAAATGATGCAAATGAAAAAGATACAGTGTGGGGAGTACTATTTCAGTGTAATCTTCCACCTCACGACTGATGCCTGAATGATTTTATTATAAGAACAACATGGTTTGGGGCACAGTGTCAGAAAGTCAGCTCTTGCCTGGAGCACACATTTAAACATTAGTAACCCCTACACTGCCAATTGTCCAGAGACATCCCTCTCCCTTATATTGTAAAGTTTTTTCTGTGCTGAATACTACCACCGAATTTCAAACACAAACCCACTGAGAAGGCAAAGGCTCTCATGTAGACTGGCTTTTCAGTGGCAATTACTAAATGCAGGCTGTCCAATGTGGAGAGCTTCCTGTTAGTGTAAATCAGTGTTAGGATGCAGTGTTTGTAGTGTGACTCAATCTCTCCTAAAGGCTTTGCCGCTGTCATTTGCTTCAGGAAAAGCCTCCAGATGCTCTTTGGGAGGATGCTGTGTTAAGGAGAAGCTTGCAGGGTGGGCTATAGCAGTGGTTTATAGCACTACAGGTGTGAGGAGGTGAAAAGTGCCCAAGTGACTTGGGTTTCAGCTTTCCCCCAGGAAGAGATTTTACTTCATAGAAGAGTCTGCTGTGTTGGTACTTCAGGAATAATTTGCCTGCATCGGGGAGAGAAAACACAATCCCAGAGAGAATGTGGAGAGATAAATGAGCATCAGTGAGATTTGCCTTGTGTAGACATACCCTAGGCAAACTGTCATTGCTTTGTAGTATGTGCTCTCCTGCAAGGTCTGCACCAAGCCTGTCTATTTTTGGAGAAGGACTTCCCATGCTGATCCTTGAATGCCAGTCATATTTAGGGATATAATTAATGTTTACTATGTGGTCAGTCCATAGGCCAGTGCAGAAGTGCTGTGCTGAATTACAGCCTCCCCCAGGGACTGCCAAATGGGTGTAACTTGTGGAAATAATAACCTTCCTAGGACAACACGGGCCCTCCTCACCTGCAGCAGCTTGGGCAGCCTGTACTGCTGCCTGCCTGGGGATGTGGAGGTGTTGACGGGAATTCTCTCAGCCATTGCTTGTCATTTTATTTCGTTTTATTTTATTCCTTTTTCTTATGTTGAGCTGTCTGGAGTGGATGTTGTCTTTGCTCTGTGTGTGGTGGCCAGCTCGATTTTGGTTGAAAGCTCCAGCTGCTGCAAACAATGTTACAAACCATAGTAAAAAGGCAAAGAACTGCTGCTGGGAGAAGTGCAGCCTGTGCCACTGGCCTGGAGCAGCAGGGATGGGGAAGTTGCTCTGCCATCTGTATGGCTTGTGTGGACACGCAGGAAGACAGCAGCCTTCCTCACCCAACACCATAGCACTGGTCCTTGTTTTCTGTGAATCAAATAAACCCCAGGATGCCTGGGATGAGAGAAGCAGCAGCAGGAGCATGGCAAGGAGCAGGAAGGGTTCAGCTGGTGTACGAGGAAGGGAGACAGTGTTTACCTTGCCATCAACTTCACATGAGGATGGCTGCAGTGGAGCAGCTGCTCCTAAGCTGAGGGCTTTGGGTGCCGAGGAGCTGGGGAGCTCAATGATGATTCAGTGATTGTTTTCTGATATGTAGCCCTTCTCACCTGGCTGTGCAAGCTAACACAAAACTTGATGTTTTCTCAGGTGTAAGCACGTTTCCTCCAAAACCATGTTTTGTTTCCCTTTCCACCCTCCACCTCTCTCTAGTGCACAGCCTCAGGAAGCAACTGATTCCCACAGCCTTGGAGATGAACTTCTAAGCACTTTTCAGCTTCTGCACTTTTGGACCTCACTTTAAAACCTTTACTTTTGGCTGACTATGCAGGGTGCAGCACATTTCCCAAGTATGAGGGCATGTTGCATGACAGGGAAGCATTTAAGTGAAGGAAATAGTTTTTCTGCCCAACACATAATTAAACTAGAGAATTCATTGTCATAGGAGGTTGTAGGGTTCAAATTTATAAATGGATTCACAGAAGAATTAAAGGAACTCCAGCAAAAAAATGTTTTCAAAACAATTTAATTGGAATTTATTTCAGAGAAAACTGAAAACTGTTTGCTGGAAGAGCATCCTGGAGAAGCATCACTTGTCAGGTGCCTGGGTCTTATACCCCTGTCTGTGAAGGTTCCTTGGGTAATATGAGTCCTTCCTGGGGTCAGGCCTAGGGCTGAACAAGAACAGCGCTCCAGCAAGGATGTTCTCCAGGATGCTCTCCAAGGATGTTCGTGTTTCTTTGTGACTTTTTTTTTTTTCCCTGTAGTAAGTATGAGGATAAAAATCAAAGAGTTAGTAGGATAAAAAAAGGTTAGACGTGCATGTATATTCTTGCTGGTCTCTGGACACCAGCACAGGGAGTCCTCTCTTGAAAAACACAAGTAACTTCTTGGGACCCGTGAGCACAAGTGCTGGGGATGCGGACACTGTGTTCCTGCTCATGGCTCTTGGTGTGTCCTGTGCAAACTGAGCTTTAAAGGTGGTATAGAAGCATTTTTTTTTTCTGCCTTGACTCACTGTATGAGTATTTCTTGGCTTTGAATTAAGCAACAACACATTTGAGAAAATCTGCAGTTTTGTTTGAGTTATCTGTAAAAAATATTAGACGGTTAATTTCGCAGGTGAATCTGTTACTCTGAAGCTTTTGCTGGTTTCTGATTTTGGACTAGGGAGGTTTGTTTTTGTGGCTGATATTGTTTATGTAGTTTCTAAGTGTCACCGTGCCTTATTGAACTCTAAATGTGTCACCTGTACTAATGTGCATAGAGTCAATGTGTTTTGGTTTTTTATCAAGCATGGGAAAATACTGATTGATAAACGTATTGCAATCTTCATTTCTTTTACAACTTCTTTAAGCACTTAAACACTGCAAAGCCCCAACTTCAAACACTTCCTGCAACTACTTAGGGATTCATTTGAATTAAGATAATTCAAATGTTGGCATGTAACTACGAGTTGGGCTCAAAAAAAAAAAAAAACTTTGCAAAATGAAAGGATTTAATTTTTTTTCCTAATAAAAACAAACAGCTGGGTCTCCCATATGGTATTCTCTTGTAAAATATTTACATTTGAAAGGCGCCCAGACTCCTTGCAGTAGAATACAATTTAAACAATGAGCCCAAGTGAAAAAAATTCTATTGTTGGTTCTGATTGCAAAGGTTTTCAGAGTGAACCTTCCTCCTTCTGACCCTTCTGTGCCCAGCATTAAGCTGTCATCTTAGTGTTGGAAGATTTGCCTTGTTGAGTAACTTAGTGTTTCTCTTTCTGAAGAAATAGTAATTTTCATCAAAGCTCAACCTGATCCATGTCAAAGGGTCTGTGAGAAGAAGGATACTGTGAAGGAATTGGGGGGAAAAATGATAGAAGGGAATGAACTAATAGTTCATGAAGTTCTTAATGGTTCACTCCTCTGAACTGCAGAAAAGCTGGCGGTAGGAGAGTGTCCCTGGAAACACCATCTCTCCCTGGTTAGTGGAAGCAGTTTTCTTGGCTGCGTGGCTGCCAGAGTCTGTCTTTTTTACCCTACTGCAAGGATAAATGTTAACTTTCCAGCTGGAATTGCTCTGTTTGCTTTCACAGTGAAAACAGAACCAACCATTCTGGTAATGTTATTAAAAAATATTTGTCATGTCAAAAAGTCTTGCTGCCTGTAATTATGTTTAAACATCCCAAACTGAATAGCAACATTCAAACTCAGCTGAAGTATTTGATTAGACTCAGTTAATAGTTACTAATGGCTGTACAGCTTGTATGTAGGACTCGAGGGAGAGAACGGGGGAATTAATGGCAAGCTTATTTGGAAAGCAGTGAATGACTGAAGAGCTATGAGTTCTTGAACCTTGTCCTGTCCATGGAGTGGGGCAGGGAGGCTTGTGTCAGGCCTGTTTCATGAAGCAAGAGACCTGATCTTACCAGATTAAGGCAAGATCTTAATAGAAAACAAAACCGTTTTTATGTCTGATGAATGCAGGGTTGATGGGAGTTTCTTTTTTCTTGCCCTTTTTTTTAATTTTAAAAAAGTTTCTGTTTTGTCTCAAGCCCACAGCACTCTTTGCTGGCTGTGTGTGTTGCTGATGTTACGCTCTGCAGAGCAACAGGGACCTCAGTCTGTGGAGTTTCAGCAGCAAACTCAGATTACGGCTCATTCATGGTGCAGGACACATCTGAGTTTGCCAGACACCCATGGTAGTTTCCTAAGGCCTTCTCTCTTGGGCAGCTGTATCACTTGTAACACCACCAGTGCTGCTAAAGCAGTGCATCACTCCCCAGTGTAGCTGCAGATTGCAGTTAACAGTGCTTTTGCCAGAGAAGGTTGATGCTCAGGGGAAGTTCTGCTTGCATGGACAGAGGTGAGCAGTGCAATCATCCCATGATGCCACAGCAGGGCTTACTGTGGCAGACTGCATTTGTAAGCGTATTTTACAAAATCCCATCCCTCACCAGCAGTTGCACATGGAGGAAAGCTGGGTACAGACATGGCTTTGGTAATTAGAGAAATCCACGCAGATTTACTTTTCATTTTATGTCACTCCAGTTTACCAAGGCCTCTTGGCGTAAGATTCCCTGCAGTCCATGAGGATGTAGAAGTATGTTAAGAAGGAAGCTGTTTTACCCTGTCAATGCCATCATGACATCTTGAAGAATTAGCTTCCAGCACAACTTTGTCCTTTCTCCTGTTTTTTTTCTGCACTTCCCATTCTGAGGGCGTGCTCTCCTAGTCGTAGGAAAAGAGTATTTCCCTATTGAATTATTTATCAGCTCCATCCAGTGCATGTTGCTTCTCAGGAATAAATATGAACTCCTAACAGGAAGATAGTTTTATGCTTTTTGGCAGTAGTCACAGGATGGTCAAAAAAAGCTGAATCTTTTTATTATATGCAAAGCTTGGACTTTAGGAATATGTTCTATTCAAAAATAATGTGTTGCCAGCACCTTGAGAAAAGCCATGAGACTAAAGAATGTTTGGTTTTGTTATTTAAAAAATGGTTGTAAAGATAATGTTTGTGACACATCTGATGTTTGAGATAAACTTGTTATTGGGATGTGAAGCAGCATGTTGGTCTGTTGTTTGCTGTTTTGAATGGAGAAATTCAAAGTTTTGGATTTACGAATGGATTTTTTTCTTAATTTGAAAAAGAGAATCTCAGTAAGTCAGAATACAAGAACAGTTAATTTCAGTGCAAAACTAATGGTGTCTTTGAATAAGTCTGGATGATGCATTTCTGACACAAGTGCTAGAAACTAGTGCCCATTTTAAAAGCAACACAGGAAAGGCACAGCTATTTTATACTGGGAAGGAAAGCACCTGGCATGGTTACATTGAATTCAGAGTCCCGCATCACCCGCCCATGTTTTTGGACAGGTCTGGAGGAGATGACAGGAAGATAATAGCAAGTTCAGGGGGTGCTGCTTACAGCAAAAATCCCCAAAGCAAGATTTTAACCCCTTGCTGACTGCTGGGTTTTTCCTTGGCCATGTGTTGCCCTGGAACAGCTGTCGGCAGCTCTGAGTGCACCAGGCTCAGCGCACACAAAGGCTCAGCTACACGGAGGTTATGACCTAATGTTAATGGTGCTGCCATTTATTGTGTGGCTGCCATGGGACTTCCCCTGCTTTGTCTAGGGTCCTGCCTAACCTAATATTCTCTTTAAAAGGAAGAATTATGAAATCTAACTTTCTCTTTTATTGTAGCAGCTTGTGTTTACTCTTGACGTGCTTGCTCAGAAAAGCTATTTTTGTCACCACTGGGGAGAAGAGAGTAGGTTCCTTCGTGCCCCGTTTAATCAGAGTTTCAAATACTTGTTTTCTAGGGGACAAAAAAAAATCGGGTCAGCAGTCAAGGGATCTTTTTATGTTGATGGTGACAGTTTTTATTCTCCGGGAGTTTTAATCTAGATGAGAGAGGCAAAAGTACTCGGGGACAGATATCTGGCTCTGTAGAGTAAAAATGTTAAGTGTTGCTGCAAGGCTGAATGTAAGTCTTTTTCACTCGACTGCTTTACTGTAGCAGTGCAATTTTGCACCATAGATTTTCCCTTGTAAAATCTGTGCACATCTGCTTTAAAACTCACCGTAGTTTGCTGCTCCCTATCAGTTGGATGGTGGGAGGCATTTATTTATTGCATGCGTGGGGAATGTCTGTGGTATTCCCCCAGCAATAATGTGAATAAATACAGCAGATCAACTATGATTAATGATGATAATAGTAATAATTTAAAGTATCAGTCCTTAGATATCTTTCTTTATATCTTATCTTTCTTTCTATCTATCTAAATAGAACTCTTATCTGCAGTAGGAGATAATTCCTAAAGGGCAGCAAGGATGGACCATTGTTCTCCAGTTCCAAGAGCACAAGCCCTCTGCTAGCAGCATCTGTTCAAATTTGTCTGTGGTTATTAACTTATAGCTGACCCGTAGTACATGTTTGGTCAGTCCTTTTTGGGACAGTGAAGGGCAGCGGTGCTCACACATGCCGGCCAATTCATTATAATTAGTTTTGCAAACTGGGAAATCTAGAAGAGAAAAGGTTGATTAAGCACAGGATAATCCGAGCTGCAAGATTCAGTAAAATACTATTTGATTCTAACTATGCCCAGGGGATACCTAGGGGAAAAGCAGATTATAGATACATCGTGGCAGACACAGTGCTATACAGTCCTGTCCAGAATTATTCCCGATGTTTTTATTCAAGTATGCAGTTAAACTTGCCCTTTGGTTAGTCAGATTTAATTTGAGATTTAAGTGCCAGAATGCGTAATGTATATTTCAGATTCTTGTTTCTGTTGTGTCTAACTGGTGCCTAAAACTGAGATACCTGAAATAACTATGTGCTTGTTAAAATCTTTGTTAGGTTTTCATTCAGAAGAATGATAAATGGATGGGCAGGAACAGGAAACATTTAAATTCTTTGAACATAAAAGCCTCATGTGGCAGTAGAAACAGAATAGAGGCTTTTTGCCAAATGCCTGAGACAGACGCAAGGCCCTGAGCACCCCCACGTACTTGTGATGCCAGCGCTCAGCCACATGATGAAATTCTAGCTCGCCAACTTTGTTTCATTACTTAGAGAATCTGTTTCAAATTTACTTACATAAAAACCCCACAACCTATTAAATATGGCTCATTACCAAGTTTAAAGGATATCTGTAATGGATATTTCTCAAACTTGCAGGTAATGGAGGGTACCCTTTGGAGAGTTACCTAAAATGACCCTTTGCATGTTTAAACCATTTTCTACCACTGCTGCAAAATTAATTATAAGGATCTTTTAAAGGAAACACGTATTGATTAAGAGACTCCTGGGATCCTTTAGTTGTGGTTCAGATTTGTCACAGGGATGATGCTGTCAAGTGTCTGATGTTTCACAGCTGGATGTTGCATAGGGGGACCCCCATGTTTTATCTCACCAGAGGCACGTGAGAGCCCAGTGCTTTGGACAGGTGACACTGGTGGCCTATTGTTCATCATCAACATATCACCTTTTGAAACACTGCTTGCCAGAGTTGGGGGCGTGTTGTCTGCAAAACAAATCATAGAAAATGTGGCCCTCAAGAGGTTGCCCTTGCCTGGTCTATCCCGTACTTTGTGATGGGGACAGTGAGTCTTGTGTTTTACCCAGCAGCTCCAGCAAGGAGATTGCCACAGCCCTTGCAGTGGCATCTGTTCCAGCAGTTCACTAATGAACTGTTTGCAAATTTTTTTTTCCTAAAACTTTAACTCATTTGCAGAAATTTAAACAGGAATCTGCAAGTTTGAAGCTACCCTTTTATTAAGTTGTTTGAAAACCCTTTGTGTGTCTTTTCATAGCCCTCTCTGATGAAATAACCCCAGCTTTTTCATCTTTCTCAGGAGTTTGTGTGCTTCGGACCTCTGCATGTTTATATCTCTGGGGAGGGTTTTTTATTTTTCCTTTTTTTTTTTTTTTTTGTCTTTTGGCAAAGTTAGAGTGTGTGCAAACAGTTAATTGGGTAAAATAGATGGCAAAATGAAAGAATTAACATTTCATTGTTCAACTAATTCAGCTTGTTCCAGGTGGCCCAGTGCCAGTTTAGGATTGGGATGGTTTCATTTCCTGAATGTTGCAATTCACTTATTGTCTCTTATTCTCTTCTGCTTCATTCTATAGTATTTACTTGCTGCTAGTTTTCAGGTGGAATTTTTGGGTAACTGAGAATGAAACGAAGACATCCAGCACAAGAAGGTAGAATTTACTGACTGCCCTGTTCCATCCCAGCCACACACTGATTTATCTCTTTCTTCATCTGCAAGCCAGCTGCCCTCTCTACTTTCTAACCCTGATTCAGGCCTCCTTGCTGTTGTTGCAGTAGTCTGGGACATAGGCAAACTTCTCTTGTGTTTCCCTGCTATCCTAAGACTGTTGAAATTGTATCTTAGCTTTTTCTGTGTGTTCAAGAACAATAAATTCAGCCACAGATATAACCTGAACTTAACTTTTCTGTGTTTTGTGAATGTAAATCTTGACTGGCTGTTTGCTGACACGAGCCATCCTCATGGCTGTAAATGAGAACAGAATATGGTATGCTTATTTATAGAAAAAAAGAAAACCCACATCATTTGGACTTTCAGTGATATTCTCTTTCGGTTGCTGATCTGTCCAATGGTTTTCAAATTATGATTTCTAAAAAGTTACTCATAAGGCATCTGCTGAAGGATTTTTGGCCAAAGCAGTTTGGCAAAGTGCTGGTTTTATGGGATCTGTGTCAGGGTTCTTGACTCTTAGTGCTTCTATTGACTTACCATTTCTATGCTGATTTGCAGCTCTGAGTTGTGGTTACCTGCAGTAATAACTTCAGCCCTTTCCACTGAACAAATGGCCCAGATTCAGCACCGGAGTTGCAGAGAGGTTGCAAATCAGGGCCACATGTATAGACTTAATATTTGCAGGAATATGGATTGAAGGCACATTTCTGTCAGGGGAAGCAGCCAAACAGGACAGAGTCTTGTGGAAGCCAAAAGTCAGGGCTGTGCAGTGAAAATGCTCGAATTGCAGTCATGCTGAGATGCCTTGGAAGAACAGCTCTTACCTAAGCTGGCAACAAGATTATGAAAAAAAATCTCAAAAAGCACAGCCCTTTACGAGGGAGGCAGCAGCCATAGCAGTTGTTCAAGCCTCTGAATGAAACAACCTCCTGTGATGGTTGCATGTCTTCTTCAAGTATTCTTGGTTTTGTAGCAAAATGTGTGACAAATTTTTGTTAATCTAATACTGTAAAATAAACTTCTGTCATATTTGCACGCAGAAAAAATGAAAGAATAAAAAGCACTGAGCTTTGCCATACTCAGAGCAGTGTCTTGGGATGATGAAATGGGTGATGAAGACCTGTGCATGACCGTCCTCTCTTTTGCAAGTTTAGTAGCCACAGGGTGCAGTGTGGTGACAACAGGCATTTCCTGGCTGGGCCTGTAATTCTTGGAGCAGAATATTTTTGCATGCCTCAAATACGTTAAGATCTGAATGTCCTATTTTTATATCTGAAAGAAACCATCTCTCTGACCAGATTTTTTGTTCACTTACTAGCTATGCTCAGCACTTTCCAGTCCACAGTCATCTAAGTGACAGAGAATAGTTAGCTTGGACTTCAAGTCTTGAAAGATACATCTTGTGGAAGGGATCACATGCTGTTCCTGCATTTGGAGCTCAGGACACTTAGAAATGCTGAGGAATCCCCACACTGCTGCACGTACAGTAGTAAATAGTAGGTAAGAAGAAATGAATCTGCACCTGAGAGATGGCTGGTGTGAAGGAGCTGATGTTTGCACATTGCCTATTTCAACTGTTGCACTTTGGACCAGCCCCATGGTTGCCCAGAGCACCCATTTGTGGGGTGTGTGTGTCGGTCATTTGAGCATCATCCAAAAAGATGCTCTTTGGCTATCCATAAGTCCCCTTGGCAGCACAAATCAAAGCAGCTGGGAGATTTCTTCAGAAGTGCATTCTGGACCTGTGCTGTGGTGCTGAGGCAGCTGCACCTGCTCTCACCCTTGTGAGGTGAGGGGCTGCTGCTTTTCCTCTAATCAGTGATAATTACTACTGTGGCTCTGAAGGTTGAATGCACATCTAAAACTCTCCTTTACATTCTCCTTCCTCAGTGTGACACATTTGTCTCTGGTACCATCCGTAAATCTCCCCTTGCAGTACAGCCCCTACTGCTGTCCGTGGGGTCTGTGCTGTGCCCCTCAGCCAGGCACCCAGCTTCCCTGCCTGGCCCCTCCACCTCCCTCTCTCCCAGGCAGTTGTGTGCACACATCAGCACTGCTCCCACTCAAGTGGTTGCTATTTTGGAAAAGAGCAGAGAGGATACAAGCCCCTGTATGGAGCACTTACTGGAAGTGCCTCACTGACTCACAGCAATTACTGGGGTATCTGAGGTTAAGGGAGTGATGAGTAATTGAGGTCTTTTTCACTTCAGGGATGCCAGATCTTGTCTTCTTGTGTACCCAATGGAGAGAAGTAATTTGCAAGCCTTCAGTAAAAGGTTGATAATAGATGGAGTATTTTTTTTTTACCTTAACAATACTATCAGTGCCTCTGAAACGTCCCTTTGCATTGATTGGAGGTGTCAGCAAGGGCAGAGAGTGTTGCACACTGCATCCTCTATGAGAAGGGTGCAGGGCTTTACTCTCTACCAGACCTGCAGAAATTGTTCTGAGACCTGACCTTTTCCTGCACAGCCGCTCTGAAATTTGTTGTATCACATAGAACACAGGGTTGTGCCTAAATAAGATTCTTGCTGATAATCTTCCAATAGTGCTCTGTGCCTTTTCTTTATCAACTGGTGAGCCACATCCCTGGCAGACTAACGATTGATGCCTGATAGCAGACATTCCTGGGAATACAAATCCCCACGCTGCTGTGTTATGCATTCATGAGGCAATTATCAAAATGGAGGTGATCTTGCTGAGCATATAATTTGGATGCTGAATAATCTCTACTCAAACGTAGTATCAGTGCAGAGTGAAGGATCTGGTTTTTGTGCCTGAATGTGTAAATCTTCAAGCAGAGAGTACAGCCCAGAAACTCTGGTAGCTGAAGCTTGTCAGGACTCTGCACCCACAGTCCACCTACTGCAGTTGTCTCACCTTCCTGAAGCAGGTTCTGTTGCAGAAATGCTTAGCAATTATCAGACACTATATATTCCTACAGATTATTGCAATTCCATCAGATGTACCAGATGGTTGCTCCTCCCATTCTTCTTGGACTTGGTGTAGTTTTCCATGTGTCTGTAAAATTCAGAGAAGTTTGGCTGTCATTAGTCTCTTGCCTGCCTTCCATCACCAACTTTGCTTTCCTTTGTCGTGATGCCTGCTGTGCCATCCTCCTGGAGGATGCCTGCCACAAGGGACTGGAGCTGCAGCCTGTACACATTTAATTCTTGAACTAAAAATACAGAGATGTCATTCCAGTCATTTCTACCCTGAGGCCAGACAGGCTTGTGGGGTTTTTTATCGTGTAATGAAATGCTTCCAGTGACACAGTCTAAATGAGGAATAATAACTTATGCATCTTGTGGGAATGAATTAAAAACTGAAATATAATTAAAATTGCTTTTAAAGAAGAACAAATCATATTGAATTAAAAATAAGGAAAATTTCTTTTTAAACACTTACTTTTCTGGAGAATGTTGGGTTTTGGTCTGATTCATTGAAGTAATGAGAACTTCCAGAGATCAATGTTTGTCTAAAGAATATTGGCTTCCAGTTACATAGATTGTATGCAACCGGAATGGATGAGACCTTTCAGGGGAGAAAAAGTTTTGGTATCACTATTTAAAAGCAAGTCAAAAAAAGAAAGCTTTGTTTGAATAAACCTCTTCATCCTAAGCTCTGGACAGAGTAGATACGGGACTGAGGAATGGTTTCTAGGGTCACAGCTTCACCCTCTCTTCTCCTCAGGATTAAGGCAAAGTGACCTGTGGCAGCTCTTGGGTTTTGTTGCTTTATGGGGCTGTGTAAAGTGTGGGTTCACAAGGCAAACCTCCTCTGGCATCACACTTCCCAAAACTTCCAGAACCTGGAGCGTGTCTTCTATCACACTCATAAAGCTACAGACCTAAACCCAGAAATGAGCCAGATCAAAGCATTTTTTCCATGGTGGTTCCTGGCTATGCAGGCTGGATTTCTGACCCTATGTTTTTGGGATTAAACCAGGAACTCCTCATGGCCCTTGGGTTCTCCTCAACCCAAGCAGAGCACCAGGGCACTGACCCTGGGCAGAACCAGTTTTCTGCACCAGTGCCCATTCAGCCAAAGCCTGGTAATTGTGCAGCCAATTAGTCTTTGTTGGGAGCATCTGTGACAAAATACACTTTGTTTTAATAACAATCATTATTTGAATAGCCACTAAAAATTAAAACAGATGCAGCCATTATGTAGCTGCTTACATTTGTGTGGCTCTACCGGCTTTCTTCAGTCATGAGTGAAATTGTAGCTTGTTCAGGGAATATGACAGACCCCTAAATATGGAGATCAGGCAAAATATTTTCATCCGGCTGCCTTCACACAGAGGAGCTCACACACGCCTGTGCTCCCAGTGGCTCAGGGTGAGACAATGAGCTGACAGATTTCTGAATTCAAAATAAATTCAACTCAGCCTCAAAGGCAGGGATGGGAGGGAAGCCTGTCTCACTTTCTCTGCCCCTCTTCACTCGTGTGAGTGTTAGGCTTTGGTAAAGCTCCTAATTAAAACATAAGTTGCAGGTTGTAGTTTTGTGAGCATTTTTGTGCTTTTGAAAAATATTATCTCAGGAACTCAAAAAATATCTTTCCTGCACCTTTAGTGGTGGGAGTGCATTTTCTGGTATGTACAGTACCAGCAGTTACTGTTCTTACACTATTCAGAGACCCTGCAATATTTGTCAAGGTAAAAATCCATGAGAAAAAAATGCATCAGCTGAATGGTACAGGAAATACTGTTTGAAAATGTCTAAGTCATGGCTAAGAAGACCATTGTCTTGTCACAAAGCCTGGGATGATATTCTTCCATTTTTTAACATGCTTATTACGAGGTAACAGTGCAGTGGTCAGGTATCATTACATCTGCTATGAGAAGTAATGGGGACTTGTTGAAAGTTTTCAGTGTACATTGCCTGAAGAATATGAGAGACGAGGAAAGGAGTTTAGTGAAAGAGATGTCTTAGTTTAGTACATACCACACTTGCCTTTTCCACACTGGCCCCTATTTGCCCAAAGTTCTCTTCCTTTTTCTGCACAATCCATGCCATGAGCTCATATGGACAGCAAGGTCTCTGTTCTTCATTTGCTAATGGGATTCTCTTATTTTTCTAAACTTCATCCCTCACATCAGAGTTTCCTTCAGAAACTGCTCTTCCTCATCTGTTCCTACTGCCTCCCTTTTTCTGACTGTTCCATGTAGTTACAGCTCTCAATAACAAACACTAGTTACACATCACAGGGAGCAGCATGATAGGTTAAACAAGAGAAACGCTTATCATGATCTTTAGCTTCCCCTCATTTTCCTTTCTTGGTATTTCCTGCTGTGCCATGCATCCAGTAGTGGCCAGTTAAGTATCTGAAAATTTCCTTTAAAATCAGAGGGATGAGCAGTGTCAGCAAGAACTACTCACCTGAGGAAGAACTAAAGTGTGACACTGGAATTACAACTCAGATTTTCTTAGGGACCTATTGGCTTTATTTCCACTGTCTTATTTTTGTAAGGCTTAATAAAAGTTGGTGATATCAGGGAGATAAAGGGAGGAGATCACAGTCCCAGGCAAATGAGAGCGCTGAATTTGTGGTGTCCAGCAGCAGAACACAGAGCTGATGTGATGGGGTTGCTACCAGGTGTGTGCCAAGGTCTGCCTGAAAGGGCTGCCAGCCACAGCCTCCTGGCAGGGCTGCCCAGTTCAGGGACTCATCAACCTTTTGTGAGGGATCTTTGCAGTGGGAAAGTTTCTCACTTGCTGTTCCTCTTCATGTCAGTGCTTAAATCATGACACTTACTAGTTAAAAACTCCAAAATCCAATACATGAAGAGATACACAGGGTGCATAGCTTTGGAAAGATGATTAGGGACAGTAGAAAATGTGTTATATTAGAAGACCTTTAAAAATTAATCACACAGACCTTTAAATAAATCATTGATCCTAACCATAGTTTTGTAGAGGAAATTGCTGAGTAGAAACTTTTTCCCCCATTTTTCAAGTGATAGTCTGGGATGCAGTCATGTTAATGGACTCGTCCAAAACTCAGACAGACGGTTTCAGAAGGAGATTAAGAAAGCAGAAATTCCTGGCTCTTGGCCCTGCCTTCAGACCATTTGCCCTAACGTAGAAGAGGAAAGCACAACATACCAGGCACTTGGTTGGAGTACACTCCATTAAAGAGAATATGAGAGTTTTAAATTGGGCTCTGCTTCAGTAAGGTGCTTTCAGCATGCACTTAATGCTGTGTGATTTATGCAATGACTTCACATGTTTTCCATGGGGTTACTCACGCTTAATGTTATTTGTTTGCTGAATCAGGGCCTAAATCAGATCTTCTTTTAAAACTTCCTAGTTAATTAGTGATCTCATATTATTTTGTGCCCAGAGCAGTTTCCAAACTGGCATTTTAGAACCTGTGGGTACAGTTAGCTTAAAGTAATCAAGATAAATGTTAGATTTGGAATGCTATTCCTATCCAAATTGCATGTTAACTAAAAATACTGTTTGCATAAGCTCTATTGAATGCAAATAATATTAAATAACTGAACCAGCCCATGTGTGCAACTTAGGAGATGTTGGAGATCAGGAAGAAGAGGGAGTAAATGAGAAAGCTATTGACATATTAAAGAAGTCACTGATTCTGTCAGATTTGTGACACAAGGTTTTGCAGTAACTAGGGACCAGTATATTTCTCCAGCTGTTATAACTTGGCTTAAACTTACAACCAATTTTTCAGCTGTAGTAGAGGCATAAGACGATGGAGGAAGAGTGGTAATGTGTTTATACTACATGACAGAAAGTCTGTATTCAGTTCTTGTCCTTGCTATAAATGTCCTGTTGGACTGTGGGTAAATCTCTATAATAAAGTTTTGTGGGCCTCAGGTCTCTGTTTTCTGCTTCATGTTTCATTTACCCATTGGTTGCATATCCAGAGTCTGGGCTTTCCAGAACACGAGTCCAATGTCAAAAAGCTGAAAAAGTTTCAATATTGCTCCTGGTATTTTCATATCCCAAGATCTAAACGCATATTTTCCATCTAAACAAGCTTATTTTAGATATAAAGAACCATGGCAATGGAAAACCATGGGACCTACGAACAAATCCTCCCTAAGGGCAGAACTTTTAGAAATGCAAAGATGTTGTCCAATGCACACACAAGAGAAAAATCATCTGTTTTACAACTCCACACATGATACTAATTACTTTTACCATGTAATGTTCACTTTAAATAATAGTGACATTTCATGCTTAAAAGCATTTTGAACGAGACAAAAGGGCAAATTGATCACGCTTAAATCCTGTGAAACAACAGACACAGTTTGAGCTGGGATCTCCATGAGGTCCTTGGTGAGGTAAAGCCATGGAGCACTGCATCCAACACAGCAGCCCTGAGCAGTGTGGGTCATTGGAGTGGTACCAGGAGGAGCTGGAAGAACTTCAGCATCTCTTAGGGAAACAGCATCACTTCTTGTAGGACAACATTGGCACAAAAGGAATTAGCCAGGAGAGAGATTTTTATTTTTTCCCAATGGAATAACAATGACAGAACATTGTAGTTCATATAATTTTGTGATTTGATTATTGTAAAATTGCATGTTGTTTTATTAACCAGATGTAGGACCGAGTGTGCTAAAACTGTATCATTCTATAGGACATCTGACTTGAGTATCTCCTTCCCTAGTCCCTGTGTAGCAGGATTGAACCCATATACTGTTGTTTGGTCTTACCTTGAAATGTAAAGAAAAATGGGCCCTTGTCATTAGTAAGATTGTCCAGCTCAATTGTCTTTAATTTGTCCAAAGGAGACCTAGCCTATGAAAGGAAATAATCCAAACATACCTTAGAAGCACCACAGAGTAAGTTCAAATCAAATAGCTAAAGAATGAGAGTCATCTTGTAACAATTTTAATATTTTTTTATATAATTACAAAATTATATTTGTTTGCTTGGTGTTGATGCTGGCATAATACTGTTGTGCATTAACACAGAAAGCATGAGGTTGTGTTTAAAGTTCATCTTTATCAAGCAGTGTTTCAACTTCAGGGTGACGTAGCTTCCAAATCAATCAGGGGTGTATGGAAAAATTTACTCACTGGGTGGAATTCATCAATTAATTTGAACTGCAGTAGAAATCAGTGTAGAGGATTTTAATCTCCATGCTACCAGTGGTTCTCTATGGTGGATTAAGATGACATTTTGTGATCTGCCAAAGTTGCTTGCACTTTGGACACAGATATATGGCATTACTAAAGTTAAGTGAAAAGAACCAGAGGGAATTAGGTATGAAAGATTATTTAAAGTGGAGAAAACATGTTCGTAATATATGTAAAATGACAGCCAACCATCAATCGTAGTCAGAAGCTGCAAGAGATGGACTTTTTTGTTTGAGTCCTTGCAAAATACTCCTGGAACTGTCCCTGCAATTCTCTATCAAAAGAATTAAAATGTGTTGTAAATCTTGCACCACTTCTCAGCCTTAAACACTACTAAGGTATAGAGAAGGAATTTCCAAATATCTTTACTGTCAACCTATCTCAGCCTTTTTGGTTGTTGAAGCTTTACTAAGGGTAACTGAAGGAAAGCCTGACCGACAAAGAGCTCTGAATGCTTCCTTTTCTTCTTATCCAGCCAACCTGTAGATGATCCCAGTGCAACCAGGTCATGAATATACATTCAACCCTGTGAATAAACAAAAAACCATTGCATAATGCATAAGGCATCAATAAAACTCTTGAATGCCAGTGAATCACAAGATTTTGGGTTTTTTTTTACTAGTACATAAATAGCCATTTCCAGGGGTTGCAATACTGGGGCTGTAGTTACTTGACCAGCAGTTTGCACCTTAATGATGCAGAACCTAAAGTGTGATTTGCAGCTAGAACTGGAAAAATTAGTCTGTGGCTTTTATACCTGTATATTAATCTGGACATGCACATACCTCGTTTTAAGTTCATTCAAATACAAAATCAGCTAAATTCTTCTCCAGAAGCAGCTGAGGGTGTAAAAAGGTGCATATTAATATTCCAAAAAATATAGGAATAAACCAGATGCCTGGCTAATACAGCTTGAAACTGTAGGTCTTCAGGCTTTGCCTGAAAGTCCGTTGAAGTTGATGGAGGGATTCTCCTTGCATCACCTAGGCCTTGCTTTTGACTACAAGTGTATGCCAATATTTCAGAAGCATAAAATATGAATACTTGTCAAAGCAGCACATGAAAATACAGCAAACAGTCTAAAAAGCTGACAAACAGGTTAATTAAGGGGATCCTCCACAGATTCTCTAAGTTGTGTTACAGTGCTGGGAGTTTGGAGATAATAGTAGGTGAGGGATAATTAAAGGGCTTTTCAATTTAATGTGCCAGAGTTTGAGGTCTGCATGGTACATTATCAATTACTTAGCCTAGATTTTATTCTGTACCCTGTGCAGCTCAACAGCTTCTGAAGAATACTAATTTGAGTGCCCTGCAAATGAAGAATACAGTATTGATTTGGTGTGTATACCGTTGAGTTTGAAAACAGAGAGCAACATTAGCCTTTGGTCTTTCCCCTGGATTCCTGTAGCCAATATGTGTCCCAGCTATGAAGCAGTCATTGAAATCAACAGTTTCATGGGCAGAAAAAGTACGGGATCCATGGTGCTGCATCCCAAGGGTCCTGAATTTCAGGAGATCAGTACTCCATTCTGCTGGCGTTACCAATGGGGAAAAAAATCCCATTGCCAGTTAAACACATGTAAACCAATTGACATCAGTCAGGCTAACGGGGATTTAACTGCATGGGGGGATTTAACTGCAGGCAGAACTTGGCAAAAATGTGAAAATTATACGGGAAATAATACGTTTTGAGCTTGGGAATAACTGATGAGGCCTTGTCAACATTTGATGGATAATTTTCATTTATCAGTCCCCTTTTTTTTCTCTTATAAAGATTGTCTATGATGACTTGTGTATTAATTTTTTTTTTTTTGGCACAAAAGAATTTTTCCCTCAGCTGGTTTGGACA
Source organism: Rhipidura dahli (assembly GCA_013399225.1). NCBI lineage: Eukaryota > Metazoa > Chordata > Aves > Passeriformes > Rhipiduridae > Rhipidura > Rhipidura dahli. The sequence goes on along the minus strand of VXAC01000790.1, from coordinate 435,626 downwards.
ATACTTTGCTGAACTGTTTGTACCAGGGATGCTCTCTCACACAGGTAATGTTCAGATGCCAGTGCAACTGAACAATGAAAAATGTATCTGTGTTTTAGCAGTGGCTCCAACCAGATGTTCTTTTATAATTCACATACTCCTTCTCTTGCATTTAAATGCTGTAAGGTATTGCTAAGAAAATGCAAAAGCTTGTTGCTTGTAGTTACAAAGGGTCTTCTTCTGTTCCATCATGGGCTGTTCCGACCAACAGAGTGGGATTTTCAGCATTTCCATTAATGAAGAAGGTGTTTGGAAACTTGTAGGTTTTTGCAGGCAGTGTTTGCTGCGGCTTTGCAGTGTGTGTATGAGCACTTGAAGCAGACTGTAGCAAGTCAAAAGGCTTAATATGAAATTTTGTTTGATTCACATGTAATAGGATACAGGAGGTCTCGAGCAAAGAGTCAGCGTTGAGTAACTTAATAGTGTGTGGGAACTGCAGCCAAACAGCTTTAAGGTGCTTTAAGGGAACTAAGGAGGTTGTCAGCAATTGAAAGAGTTCGGAGGTTTTAATCACTGAGAGATGTGGGTGGGACTGTCTTCACCAGTCACTGCTGACCATAAAAGCTCCTTCCTGCAGCCCTTAGGCAAGGCTTTCCTTGCCTGCAGTAGCTGTATAATCACACCTAAACATTCCATCAGTGTTAGTGTCTGGCAGGTCATTTCACAAAGCAGCTGTTGGTTGTAGCTATGTAAGCATATTTGCACTCCTAAAAACTTAACGTTATTGTTGGCTGGTGGTTAGGAGCTTATATCTTGTGTTGCCCAGAAGAGACCAAACGAACGTATTTACATTTCAGCACAGAGAAAAATTATATTGGGATGGTTTGGTAAGCATTTATACACGGGCTAACAGCTCCCATCAAGAACCACATAAAAAAGCTGTTTCTTGGCATGGCCCACACAGTTATGTGTTATGAACCTGAAAATGTTTTGTACAGAGAGACTTTGCTATGTTTTGTCTAATTGTCAGAAAATACTAATAATATATCCAAGTTGCTGTTGTTTTCCAGAGTACAGTGGTAATAATGAACAAGGAGTAAAATCTTCCCAGCAGAATGATGTAATACGTTTAAATATGTAAACTGTGTAAGTGGCTCTCCAAATGACTTGAGGGAAGTCTATAAAAAGCAATCAAACACTACCCTTGCATTCCATGCAGCAAAGGCCCTCGAGTGTGCTCAGGGTGGTCACCAGTGCCCGTGGGACGGCCTTGGCTGGTGCATAGGTGCAGAGCTGGTGCGTAATCTCCATTTCTCTGGGGCAGAGATCACGGCAGCTGATGGCTCTGAGATGCCCGTCAGTCACAGCCTGGCTGAGCGGGTGATGGATGTTCCTAAGCAGCAGTTTAGTGCCGCAGAGAGCCCCGAGGCTGAAGTCATTTATTTAAGCACGGAGAGGAACGTCCTGCACACAGCAGCTCAGCCTGGCCCTGCGTGGGGAAGCACCAAAGGCTGCCACCACAGGACCAGCTGTCCTGGGCATCCTGGTGACTTCTGACATGGATGTGTGCCTGGAGACTCTGTCCAAAGGCTACCAAGGTGCCTCTTATCCACCTGGGGTGCCTGGGTCAGACTGGGACCACTCTTGCTAGTGATTCCTGCGGGTGGGTGGCTCACTCAGCCCTGAGCCACGGCCGTGCTTCCAGCTGCCCAAGCACCTGAAAGGGTGGCATCCAAAATGCAGGAGTTTTCCATATCAGTAAAGGCTGCAGTGGGCATGTAAGTGAATGGCATGGATGATGTCTTCAAAATGAGAGCAAAAAGTAAGGGTATTTGGGAAAGTCTGGGAAACATGGGTGCTATAGTACAACCTTAAGGCAGCACAGGGATTTTGCTTCCAGGAAGGATTGGATAGACTTGAACTGATGACATGGAAGTGACTGACATGGGCTCCTGTGCCCTGATTTGTCCACTCCACCTCAGGAATTGCTGTAATATATATTATGTTTGTCGTAGCTGCTGGCAAACAGTTTCTTAAGGCAGGGATGGACTGGCAGAACAGTTAATTTATGGATTGCTTGTTTCCTTTGTCCAGTCCATATTCTGCTTCTCTGGAAAGAAAGATGTTTACAATCGGGCTGGATTACCAAACTGCCACTGATGCTATCAGAAGTGTTGATTTAGGATTTATTTATATCCACCCAATAGGAAGTGATGGACAGTGTTGTTTCTGGCAATCCTCAGCCACCAGCTCTTAAAGGAGACAGTCACAATTCCATGTGATCAGGATTTCTTGTTGTTGTCTCAGAAAGCAATTAGAACTTTAATTAAAATCAGCACTGTCTTTATTGGCTACAACTGTAAATATCCTAAAATGATCAGACATGTGTCTGCAGCCTTTGGAATCATGAACAGTGAACAGTTGCCAAAGGTTGAAATGAAGGAAAGTGTTGGCATGCATTTAAAACCCATATAAATGCTAAATTAAATCTTTTAGATTGGATAATAATCTCCATATTTATTTAAAACTATTTTAAGTATATCGGTCTTAAAATAAAGCAAGGAGGCAAAGGGAACGACATATACTTCAGACGGAACAACATTACTCATCAGACTTTTAACTTCAGTGATCACAAGGCTTTTAAAAAACTCTCTGTGCAATACTGTAATGCAGAACATATTTTCAGCTGAATATTTAGGACAAATAGAGTCAGTTGCTACAAGTCAGAATTAAGCCTCCAAGAATAAGCTTTTTAGAGGCACTGGTACGGCACCATGGTGGGGAATAGCTTGTGACTTCTTGTATAATTCTCTTCTCCTCCCCATTACTGGAGTAGATTACAAAGTTTGTTTACTTTTTAAGACTGCAACAGATTTTTGTTGTATACATATTTCTCCTATTTTAATTTATGTCCTTAATTTGAGAAGGTTTTGGCATATATTATAGGCAAAGAGTCTTGTTCGGGAGAAACACTGGCTTGAGGAGGAAACTCTACCAGCATGGCCTGGATGTAAGTGAGTCCAGTTGTATACCTTTAAATGAATGTGAATATGTCAGAAAACTGCCCCTGTTTTGCTCATTAAAGGTTAAATCACAGCCTCAGAAGCTAACTTGAAGGTGTGGAGTCAAAGGATGTCTGCATTCATGAGGTATCAGGCAGTTGGCAAAATGGAGAAAAGAATCATAGATAATGTAAAAAAGGGAATTTTATTTTCATGTCCCTTCTGTTTTGCATCTTTGAGTCTGTCAGTCTCACCAGGCCTGCAGGAGAGGAGTGTCCTTCACTTTCTAACAGAATCTTGGTGTTACACAATGGATCTCACCCAGGATGTTGTAAAAGCCCTTATAGTTCATGTCCTGATATTTCAAGCTGCAGGATGCTGAGTGTTTGCCTTGTTTGTTATGGGTTGGTTTTTTCAGGCAAAGAGGAAACCTCAGAAATGTGCATAACTGCTAATACTAAACAGCCACTGTGCAGTAAAAGTAACATTAGGTCTTGGTGTAGTTGTAGCCGCAGAGCTGCTCTTGCTGGTAACAGCCACATGCTCAGCTGCTCCACCAGGTCATGTCTGCCAAGAGTCCAACTGACTGTTCTGCAGCCTTTATGTACATAGAGACTGTTGCTGTGGACAGAGGTGTTATTAAAAAGGCACAGAAATTATGTTTTCTGGTTTTTCCGTCCCATGAGGAAAATGCCCTCCCAGTGCTCATTGCAGAAGTTGGGGGAGAAGTCAGAGGTGTAGTGAGAAAAGAGTTTCCATTTTCTTTTCTGTACATGGGTGCTCTGCACAGGACTAGTGGCTGATTGCAGCACAGGAGTTCTCCATGTTAGAAGGTAATTCTTTGCATTAAATATGTGCCTTGGTAACATGGGACTAAGTCCAGATACCCTTCTGTCACTGAGACAGGTAATCTTCAAATGTAGCCATTCTTCTGGCCTGCTTTTGTTAATCACTGTCATAAATAGTCCTAACCAGGCCAAAAAACTCATCTCTCAGTAATGAGAAAATAGCAATGGTTCCTTTGGTCAGTGATATGTAAGAGGAAACAACACATCAGGAAGTTTTATTCCCAGAGAAGTGCTGCAAGTGGGCTTCAGGCAATACATTTGGTTAAACATAAATTTGATAAGCATCAGTAGTGTCCTGTTAAAAGCAGTAAGGGTAACAGAATGAGATGCCCAGTAATAGAAAACTTAAAAATTATCTTGCTCTGTCCTTATAGTTGTGAATGAACCTGAATTGAACCTCTGTTTCTCATCTTCCTATCAGCAAAAAGGTATCACCAGGGACAAGTTTGTTTAGGGGGGGGAAGGTTTCTCTTTGCTTCCTGGCACGTGATTGGGATCATTTGTTCAACTTAGTCAGCTGGAAGCCTCAAGCAATATTGTGAACCTCAGGCTTTCAAAAACTGTGGGTTGGGTTTACCAATGCCTTTGAAATGAGATTTGCAAGAAGTGCATTTTTGCTAGCTTTTTGTATATGTACCGTGGTCTTAAGACCTCTAGGATCTGTCCTTTTAAAGTTTACACTGATAACCAAGTTTCAAGGGAAGCTTCAGGATGTCTGTGGTAAAATCAGGAGCAATCCAATCTCTGTTTTACAGTGTGTTAAGTCTGATATGAACAGTATTGGAGAACTGAAGTTTTATATCATATTCTCTTTTGTGTAATGTATGTACTTCCAGATGTGACACAAATGGGACTTGTTGATACTCATCCAACACAATGCACTGATCATATGCAGTAATATTTTACAGATTTTATAGAGATAAAATTTTGGAGTTTGGAAACAAATTAGTCTTGCTTATTTGAACAGATTTAAATAGACACTCTGGGAACCTGCAGATCTCTGGGTGTTTTCCATTTCTGGTAAGATCTACAAAGCTAAATTAGAGCAAAAGGCATCATTAAAAGGCCACACAACTGCCACAATTGTATCTCACCGATCTGTAATTACAAAAAGTTCCCAGCGATTTGCCTCACTGACCTCCAATGAAGGCAAATGAGCATTTATTTGGCACTGTGTTGCAAATTGTCCTGTGTGCTTCTTGATGTACATTGACTTTTTTATTCTTTCCGCTTTGTGTCTTTGTTTTTGGGGAATCACCAGTTACTAGTATTTTCCTAAAAGTTATAAAAATAGGAGAGACAAAACTTTAAAAGTGAAGAGGGAATGTGTTGGCAGAAAAAACCCATTTGAAGCCACTGTAGAATTCCTACTGTCACTTGAAATGGGCTGTTGTGGGGGCAGATGATATAAAGGCCTGGATTTTTAAATGTGATTAAGATAAACAAGCAGTGTTTCTTATCCTTGAGCTGGTTACAATCTAATCCAAGCAGTTCAGTGTAAAAGTGCATTTTTGGCTTTAATTGATATTTTTAGTAATGTCAGTGCACAGTCTGGAACGATCACATTTTGCTTTGACAGCATAAAGCATTGTGTAAGTTTTCATCCGTACCACTGAACTATAAACATTGCCTGAGCCAGCCCAGCAGAGCTTGAACGTTTGAACTGGAGCCGGCTTGCCTCGAGTGCGGGAAGGAGCCACTTTTCTTGCTGAGAGCAGAATTGTCAATGGTGGTTTGGGGGACAGCAGCAGGGTCACTTGCAAGAATTTTAGATTCTATGGGTCTGATTCCATAAACTGCCCTGCACTGAACTCTCAGGGAGCAGTTGTGTGTGTATGTGTGTGTTAGGCTGTCTGAGAGAGAGGCAGGTAGGACTTGACCCTGAAATAGTTTTAGGTTAGCTGCCTGTTTCTGGTGCACTTTCAGTATTAACGGTGAAGAGAGAAATTCCTTAGGTACCATTGGATGCTAAAGCCCTTGCACAATGGCTATCACGATATATCCTCCCTGGTTATTTGCTTTAAGGCTGTTAAGTCCATCTTAGTCCTTTGTAAGCCCAAGGCTGAAGTTTTTGTTGGATCCCTATCCATGAGCAATGTCTCCACTAGTGGTGGGTTATCCCTTCTGGGGATAACCTTCTGGGGATATCCTTTCTGAGAATGCTCACATCCAACCAAACAGGACTTTTGCCAGAGGATGCTTCCCTCTTACTCAGAACCACATTGCCCTGTGCTTAGAGGGGCAGCAGCAAAGGAAAGGATCTCAAAGAAAACATGAATCCTTATTTATTATACCCATGGTGCAAATCAAAGCTTTGCCTGCTTGTCCCCAGGGTGTGGGGAGCAGGTGATGGTTGGGGAAGCTGCTTTGGTTACTGGGAGCCATCCAGACTTCTCTGTGCTTAGATGGTCTTGCAAGGCTTTGGGTAGCAGAGCACTGCCCCCAAAGAGTGGACCTCTCTGCTCTGGACCTGGCTAAAATGATGCTGCTATAGGTTATAATATAGCATATTACAGAAAGATTTGTAGGCTTTCTGCAATGATTTCCATCACTTGAATTCAACTCTTCCAATTGTCACCTCAACTTCTGCCCTGTCCCCAAACCCAGGAGCAGAGAGAGTGAAAATCTACAGGAGAGAAAAGCTACAGCTTTTCCAAGCAGCAGTTATGTTTTGATTTAGGGATGTATGGAAAAAAAGCTAACTGTGAAGCAATAAGAAAAGTAAAAGAAACCAAAGCAGAATGCAACAACATAAAAAAAATTCCAACAAACAAAACAGGAAGGGAAGATAAAGATAAATTAGTTTTCTGTTTGCTTTTGAATTTAGAAAAAGAAACCAACCCAAATCATAATGCTATAAACCCATATCAGTTTTATCTTACTCAACCCATTTTGTTTATTTGGAGTAGGAAAAGTTTGTCTTTGTATTTACTCAAACTAACTTATTTTTTATTTTGATGTACGTAGTGTTGAAGGGGTATGGGATAATGTTGGTGAGAGCCAAACACCACATGGAAACACTGCAGGGTCCCCACACCAGCAGTCAGTGAGGGCCAGGCTCTCAGCCACACAGGACATTTATAGCTCCCACTAAAGTAATTTAAAGTTCTGCTATTCAGTACCTTCCACCTATATTGCTTTTCCCTTTAAATCTGTTTGCAGCCTATCTGTCTTCATCCTTTTAAAATAAATTTCTCAAAACTTCTCTTTGTTTTCAGAAGCATGAGATCACTGTTTTTGATGGTTAAGGGTTTCAAAAGAGAAAGAACACACTCATTTGCTTCATGCAGTTTGTTTACAGAAATGAGCAATGACATTCTTTTTGTTATTTCTGCTTCATCTGAAATCCATATCTCTCCTTTGCAGTATTTAGTGGCCTAAAATGATAAATAAAATTTTAGTTAGTTTTCCTGTGGGAAAATAAAACCTGGGACAAGATGGCTGGGCAATCTCCAGACCAAACCTACAGCAGTGAATGAAAGAGCTGAGAGTAAGCGTTGGTGAGCAGAAGAAACACAAATAAGGCACTGTTGAGGCTGGAAAACCAAAATTGGTTTAAGTGTCAAAGCTGCTGCTCATGAGAGTAAATGGGAAATAAGATGTGGAAAAGCCAAACCTCTGTGTTTTCACCTTGACCCAAAGAGGTGATACGGACATGACAGAACACATCCACATGTGTCCAAGGATGGTCTGTGCAGGACACAGCACTGGGCTGTTACCAGCTTGTCCCCTTGCAACCTTTTCTGACTCTGTGAGAAGAGAGCTGTGGTCATCACAAGAATACTCATAGCTCTGAATGCTGAGTGAGCTGGGATTTTAAGAAAATTAGTAGTTTAGATGTATGTGTTTGCATCCAGGGACTGCTACTGTTGATGTCCTCCTTTTACCTCTATCCAATGCTGTAAAGCAAAGGGATGCTCTGAGTTTTGTCTTGGTTCATCACTCCCAGTACAAGAGTTTCACTTAATTCAAAATGTAAAGTCAGGAATCTCTCTGGACCAGTTCCTCCTTGCTCAGCGGTGTATATAGTAAGACAAAGAAAAATTGGTACTATCATGTGAAACATGATGTCTGTGCTGACTTTGCATCACCAGCCAGCTGGCTCCTCAGAAAGAATTTTAGTCCCCTCTGAAACCTGTGAAACACTTTGCAAGTTCACACAACCTCAGTAGCCTGATCTTGCCAAGGTTGGCTGGGATCCACACCACCCTGCATGTGGGTAGTTCAACGTGCCAGACTCCCAAACAGCGTATTTGGAGCTGGTTGATGATTTTGTATTTATCAAATAAACCTTATCTGATTATATTAATTCACATCCTCTTTGTGTTTCACTGTCAAACAACAGATTAACCTCTCCTTACTGTCCATGACACACATCTGCTCTGGGATGAGGAGCACAGACACCTGTGCACAAACATACAGTGTGGTGTCCAGCTAAACCTGTCTCTTCATGTGATGTTCCTATGTCCATCGTGTTATCTTCCATGCTAATAATGGACTCACAAGGGTAAAATTGGTGTTGATGCAGACATCAGTGGCAACATGACTAAGATACAGACTGCACAAAACTTAATCCATTGCAACAGATTCTGGTTTATTTCTTGCAATTTCCCTCCATCCATTTCTTGCAATTTCTCTCCATCAATTTGGTGCACCTTCCATCTCACCAAACACATGTTGGGTGGTTGTTTTAGAACAAGGAGGTCACAAATATTCAAGGCATCCTCACCAGCAGCAGAAAGGGCTCAGTTATGAGCACTTATATGGCAAGGTAGGAAAGGATTTCAGTTCTATCCAAAGCACGGACCCAAGGTGTTTTGAGCCTGCCAGTGGTGAAGCCAGGCCTCCCATCAAGATCAGCAGAAGTTCTGTTTTAGAAATGGTCTGGTTTTGCTTCCTGCAAAGATAAGAGTTTAAAATATTTAATAAAGAAACGTGCATCTTCCAGGGCCCATAACTCAGTCTTTATGGGACTTCTGAGACAAATTTTGCAACTGTCGTCATTCTTTCCGTTCCTCTTATAGGTGAATGGAAGAGCTACAAGGCTTTAACAGCAGGGCTCCTGTCCAATCTTTTTTATGCATGTATCACACAGAGACCTCACAGATCTCTATCAAAAGTCACCTCAGAATTCCATCCAAATTGGCCAATATATCCATCAATATTCTTGCAAGAATTTAAACATGGAAAAGCTCAGTTTACAGGACATTTAGGTACAGTGGATTTTATACAGACATGCATTTTAGATCCACTCTTTGGCTTTTTCACCTGCTGCAAAAATAGTTACTTTAAAAAGTGTATCTGTGTGAGCATAAGGTATTCGTAGCCCAGTTAAACTTGCATTTTGGGGACATCCATTTCACTGACAGCTTGTGGCACATGTAGAGCTCAGCATGGAATGTTCAGAAGAGCAGCACTGCCCAAGATGAGTGTCTGGTAGTCCCAGGCTGCTCATGACTGCAAAGCCCATGGTCTGTCTGCAGTGGGTTTTCCATTCCTCAGTGTCTTCTTTTGATGACAGCTGCAAAGAAATGAAGACAAGAACTGTTAAAAATTAAAATATGTCTTTGTGATGTTTCAAATTAACACTTGGTATGAATTTTGGGGGTTGGGGTTTTTTGTTTTGGTTTGGTTTTGTTTTTTTCAAGAAATCTATCAGACGAGCATGCTTGTTTAGTGCCTTTCAACTATAATCTGTGATAAAAATGAAGATTGTGTTCTTGGCTCAGAATCAGCTGTGGTAAACTTCAACAATGTGTGTGTATGTGCATGAGAGAAAAAAGATTTTAAGATAATGAGTTGGAGTAGAGAACTAGAAGTTGTTTTGGTTACAGCACAGTAAGCCTTTTGCTTCAGACAGCTGTTGGAGGCTGGTTCAGGGTAGTGGGCTGTAGACAGTGACTCTGAAGTTGCTGAAAACATCCAGCAAGCGGGTAACTGCTTTGTTCCTGGTGATGCATTTCCCTAAACCAGTTTGCTTAGAGCGAGTTGTCTGATAAGAGCTCCCTTTGCTGTTTGAATGAGAAGTGGGTGTATTTAATTTGTGTCCTCAGAGGTTAGATAATGCTAAGTCAAGGCAACTGTGCTGACAGATGGGAATGCTTAGTCACAACCAGCTCCTGGAGCCTGTAAGATCTAAGATTTATAAGGACCAGTACATTTGTTTTCTTACAAGTGATAAGGAACAAGAGACCGTCTACAGAAACATCGACTAAGTCTTATTTTCTTTCCTAAAGTTATCTGATCTTTCATGAGAACTTGTGCCTACTTATCCTACTTAATTTCTTGAAATACTTTAAGCCTTTCAAGTTATCCACAGGTAGTACAGAAAAATTGATAGAAGTGTCTACTTCAGCAGCAAAACTTTCTTATTTTACTGAGGTTTGGAGGAGAAATAGATGCTGACACCAAGAGAAAATCCCACTGGTATGGCGGATGCATTCATGGCAATTAGTCAAGGAGCTATCAGCAGGAATTCTTACATTTCTGTTGTCTGTGACATCTTGAGATTTTCCTTTCCCAAAGTACAGTAAACTTCAGGAGGCAAAGAAAGCTACAAGGAAATTCCAGCTATGAAACACAGTGTTTCTTCAGTGTTAGAGTGAGGAGAACAGAGGGGCTTGTAAGAGCCTGGAGACTAATAAAGATCAGACCAATAGTCCCTAGAAGTGCAAATTTCTGTACTTTTTATAAAATTTTTTAAAATATTCTTTTACTTTTTTGTGTCTTTTTTATTTATTTCCTGTTTGCTTATTGAGATGGAAGTGCATATCAGACGTTAAAGAAGCAGTGGTGCTATTTCATTTCAGGATGTTATATTTGTCCCATTATTTTCAGTTAAGTGGGTGGAACAGTTTCATAGCACACTTTGCTTGCAGCAGATATTGAGAAATGGATGTTTCTATCAGCTTTTATGTCTACTTCTTTTCCTTGATTGCAGTGCTCTCCACTGAAACTCATTGTAAAATTAACTTGATTTTAGTGGAAACAGAATTTCACCTAGTGTGTTGCAGAAAGGTCTAATCATGTAGCCTGGTAAGACACACAGTGAATCATTGACACAAGGATAGGATTCATAAGGACAGTCTCACTGAGGCATTGTCAATTTAGGTCAGAATTTGAACAATTTGAACTTTTTTGAACTGACATCTTCCCTCCCAAAAGCCACAGGAAGATTTCAAGGCCAAATGATTTGTCATGAAAAACTGCATCTGGCTCAGGGACTGGAGTCTGGGCTTCAGTGAGTCAGGGTTGCTTAGGGGTCATGAGAGCAAAGAGGAAATATCATCCATTGGTGGACATTTTCAGGGGAGCTGGAGTGGAAGGGAATTTGTCTCTGGGGAGGGGGAATTTGCTGGAGAAGAGAGGAGTGAAGCAAATGAAGGAATTGCAGAAGGAAGAAAGGGTTTATCTATGGACTTTGTGGTCTCCTTTGATGACACATTTAGGGGTTCACCCCTGTAAAACCTTTAAAGGGCTGGTGGGTACCTGAGTGTCCCTTGGTAAAGGCACCAATTGGGGTGGAATCCAGACTCTCCCAGAGCAAAGGACTTGTCCATTGTTACTGTCCTCTGAAGACTCTGCTGCCAACCGAAGCGGTATTTGGGTTCATTCCTCAGCTTACTCTTTTGCAACCTCAATTAAGAAAAAGTTCAAGCAAGAGCTGTGTACTGAACTCCATGAAAAAGCCACTGTGGCCTTGGATCTTTCCTCCCTCTTCAGATGTTGCTGGGGATGCATTCTTTCAAATGCTGATATTATGTTGCTTCCAGACGGAGCCATTTTAGGATTGTGGTTAAATATCATATTGTTGAAATTACTGCTGTTGATATTAAACTGGCTGGATGGTGACTCTTTCTTGGGGTTACCACAAGAATAAATTCTTTCTCTAATGACTGCTTTCAGGTTCAGTGCCACTAACATTGTGCAGCAAATCTGTTCTGAATGTGCTTAACTAAACTTCTTGGCATTAACAGATGTGTTGCTTCCACTGGTGTACAAAAACCAGATCTTGCAGAATTTCTTTGTTTTGGGAAATCTGGATTCTTGAAATCAAAGGGGTGAACCGAATGTTTAGAATAGATTTATAGATGTTTTAATTCTCGCCCTGTGAAAATATTGTACTGTCTCTTAGATGAGATACCTTTAGATTTATATCCAATACTGTTGACAACATGTCTCTTAGAATTTGACATCTGAGTAGAGTGCCACATACTATTTCAATGTGGAATATCTTCCCCTCACTTTATATTCATTTAAAACCTGCTAATGCTAGCAAAGAACCCCTAAAAAGTACTAATTCTCTGCCAAAGTAAGCTTGAAGACACACAGTGGATAGAGCATGAGAAATGCTCTGCTCTACTGTATCTCGTTTGCTTGCTAGAAGCAACATTTTCATCTTGGTTCTTCTGTTTGTGTTCTCTCATGTGGATGTGCTGTGTATTTGTTAAGCACTCATTCTCAACATTGCATGAGGTGCAAATACTACAGTAGTGCCTTCCTCAGCTATTTCACAACTTAGAAAATACAAAAATAAAATGTACACCTGAGTCAGGACACTGATAAGTCACCCAGCCTTACCTGAGGGAACAGAGCAGCCCTATAAAAATGTTTAAGTGAAATGTGTGTTCTGATTTTGGAAAAGAAATTAAGGTTTTTGTAGAGGTCAGTGTAAATGAGGAACATGAACTCTCTGTGCCAGTGTCTGGGTGACAAGGGAACTGTTGGACTTCTCTTTGATGGCAGCTGCAGAGCATGAGGCAGGGAGGCAGACTGAGATGGGAGAGGTGGGACCTGTAAACACTGCAGTTTCTCAAGCGCATGAAATCAAAACCAAGTTGGGCAACTTGCAGTGGGCTGGTGGAAAACCCTCTGGAGATGCACAAGGTTGGGTGTCCCTGAGGTGGTGGGTGGTGGGGAGGCCATGGCTCAGCTCCAGGACAGGGTGGCCGTGGCCAGTATTGCGTGTCTACCTTAGGCAGTTCTTTGCATTTAGTTTGGAGTCCTCTGGGGAGATTTGCAGCCTTGCACCTTCCAGCCAGAGGCCCTCTCTTCTGAACAGAGAAAGGCTGGGTTGAAGAGATCATAAAGCTGAAAGTAGTTTATTTTTTTGATGGCTTTATGACTCTTGTTTGCATGGCTAATACATAAACTCTCTCCTATCTCTCTCCTCGCTTTCGTGCCATCTCCTGCAGTCTGCAGCATCTAAGTGGCACTAGTTATGTTTATTTAAAGAAACTTTTATGTTCTGTCCCATGTATAGCTTCCTTCAAATCTCTCCTTTCTTACTTGAACAATTGTCTGACTGCAAAGGGGAAATAATCTTTAGAATTACTCCTGGTGCCTAGAGGGACAGTGTGGGAGTCACTATCTTAATAGATCCTTCTGGAGACTAACAAAAAGCAGTTGCTTAACCCAGTGGACTCAACATGTACTGTATGCTTGTAGAGCAGTTTTAGGGTGTTCTCTTAGGGGAGATTTCTTCGTAACAAAGGGTCTTCCAGAGGAGTTCACTGTGCATTGAAAAGTATCAGATTTTTTCATCATGTGAAACTGAGTAATTTTCTCCCTTCATTAACCTGTAAAAGTGCAATGGCCAGAGGTCTAACAAAATCAACAGAGCTGAGGCCTCTCTGATAATGACAATAAGTTTCTAGCTTTAACTTACGAAAAAGAAACACGACAGTATTATGTGCCAAGCCATTATTAACTGCATAAGTCTTTGTAATTAATTTTCTGTCCTCTCTAAACAGTCTTTTTGCCTTGGTCATTTGCATTATAAATCTTTCCTGCTATGTCATGGGTTTAAATTTTTACAATTGAATGTAATTAATGTATAAATAAGTTCATTTGTGTTGTAAACAATGCTAGGAATTCTGACTGAATTACTAAACAGATCTTTTAATTCTTCTGTTGTTACTAGACTACCAAACACTGTCAAGAGCCATCATCCCAAGTGATGGATCTGGTATCAATTGCTAGACCAAGATCTTCTTTAAGTCTTCAGCTGTTTATATAGTCCTAGTTAGCTAATCCCATAGCATAATCAGCTCAGCTAAACCTCCAGCATGTTTAGAAATACCTGGGATGGGATGTGCAAACTGTGGTATCTATACTGAGCAGAAGATGTAGAAAACGCTTTGCAGAACATTTTGATAAGCAATTGAACAAATTCAGTTTATTCCTTCACTCAGTTTCTGCAAGACTACCACCACTGTGGTGATTGAGATATACTGAGAGTTTTGCGGGTGATTTTTGAGCCCAGTGGGAAAAGACTGAGTATGTATTGAGTTATAGCATTGTTAGTCTGTAGAGAAGTCCTATTGTTAAGGGTGGTTCTGAAAGCCAAGCCATAGAGAAGGCTTTGGATCAAAACATGTCTTACACCCCAGGGAATTCCTCCGCAGGACAGAAACCCATAAGAAATGGGCACTGTTAATGGCAGTGTTGATTGCACTTCATTAGAGCATGAGGCTGGGAAGCAGTAAATCTCTCGGTCGGTTGGGGTTTTTTCCCTGACTCTGACCTTGACTTGCTTTAACTGTTTGGGTAATTTTTTTTTACCATCTTGGATAATCATTAAAAGGATTAAAATGTTTGTCCCTCTGATCTCCTCAGGGTGGTAAAACTGCTTTACCTAGAGAAATGGCATTTAGCCCTTGTGTCATCCAGACCCACTTTTCACTACACTGTGATATTCTCATTAATGGGGATGTTTCTGGAAACTTACTCACCCACAGGAGCAGGGCAGTGTTACTAAACTTGGGTACTTAAAAATTGTTTCACCCTTCAAGAAGCTTGATCTAGCATTGGCATAAGGCTGTTTCAGAGACTGGAGGGGCCAAAAATGCTCTTTTGTGACACCGTATTATTTCTAGGCAAGCACAAACAGTGTTAAGGTTAGGATGAAATCATTCTGAGTCAAATCAGTGGAAGCTTTGCCAATTGCTTTGGAAAACTCAGGCCTTTAACATAATGATTAATTAATAAGAAAAAATCCTCAACAAGAAACTCCAGAAGCACATTTTCTACCTTGAAAGTTCAAACTCAGTTTATCCTTTGATGAAAACAAGAGAATGTTAAGGAGTTTGGAGTAAACTGGAAATCAACAAAGCATAAGCCTCTCCCTGGCTAAGCTTTTCAGGCTGTTAACCTGATAGGAACTCATTGATAAGAGCATTAAAACTTATTGATAAATTGTTGAGAGAAGCTGTGCAACAGACAGGCCTGGGAAGACTCCCTTCCCAGCTGCATATCAGTTTGCAGATACTTTCCAGCCTTCTGAGCAACCAATCTGAAAAGCTATTTACTTTCAGACATATCAGGTTGGAGTTCTAGCAGCTGGAGCTGAGTGAATAATTACTTCAATTAAAATACATTCAGCAAGAGGTCAGTGAATATTTTGTGTAACAACATAGCCAGTACTTAGCAGCTTAAATGTGTGCAGATTTTTCAGCTATGCATATATACAGAGTGTCACTTCGGGCGAGTTGTGAGAAGCTCAGGAGAGCAGCCCAGGGGTCTGGTTTTTACTGCTCTGCTGTCTGGTGCTGGTTGTGCTGGGCTGTGGGGCTGGAGGTGTGATGAGGGGGCAGCAGCCACAGGGGACGTGCTGCCCTCCCTGGGGCAGGACTCAGAGAAAACCTCTGCTGGTCTTGGGCTTGGAGCGCAGACTTACTGACACCCGAGACATTATGTATGAACACTAAGCACGCAGATGGGCTGTCCTCTGTTATTATTATGCAATAACTGCATAAAAATGCTATTAAGCTAAACATGAAATTAACTGAACATAATATGGAACAGACCCATGAACTGACTCCATGGTCTGTCTGAGATGCCGTGGTCTGGTATCCACAAATACTGATTTATTTCTAGGTCTCATAACCCATTTTGGTTGTGACAGGTAGTTAAGGCACCTGACAGGGTTTTCAGAGAATAGCATGTCCTAACTCCTTGATGACCTCCTTGTCCTATTTGTGAAGTGGAGATATTAATTCTACCCATCAAAAGACCATGGAAAATATTCTTAATATAGAAGCATTTTCCTTTCCTCTTTTTTTAGCCTTTCCATATGTGTATCCGTATTTGAAAAATCTTTGCTCCTTTCCCTTCTTTTGTCTTTCAGTTGAATGGTTCAAATCCATTGAGCCTTCACCAAGGGAAGGGCAGGTGGGTGCTGCCCAGGTAAGAGGCCCAGGCCTGAGCTGCACAAGTGCACCAAGTTCCCAGTAAGACATCAGGGCATCTGCTGTGTGACAAAGAGTGGAACACACCACTGAGCTTGCTGCTCTGTGAAGTAGGGGACTGTGGGTCAGGGCTGAGTGTCAAGCTGAGTGCACAGCTTTTTAAAGGAAAATATTTTACTCAGCCATCTGAGGCTTAGCAGTTGAGTTTATTTGGCTTTTCCCCCCCTTTCTTTCTTTCTTTCTTGAGCAAAATCCCATTTAATACAAAGATAGTGACAACTGGAGAGCTGACATAGGTCTTCCTAGAATCAAACTTACGGTTAGTCATGATCTTTAGATAGGCTTTTTAATCTGAATTTTTTTATTTCTAAAACTGGCAGGAGTTAGACCTTGTGATGCAGTCAGATGCTTTACTGCTGGTAAACTATGTAAATTAAGCTTTTGAAAATCTTGTTTTAGATTTTGTTTTCTATAGTTTGATTTTTTATGGCAGTTTCTGCATCACTTTCAAAATTTCAGTCTCTCTGTAGCAATACTGGTTATAAGCTACAGTAGTTTTCCAGTTCTTCTTCCAGTTCTTCTCCTTTAGCAGTCCTCTGTTTTCAGATCCCTTTTGTAACATCATTGAATAAAGAATGTGGGTTCAGCTGCTGTAGCTCATTAACCTAAATTCCTTCAAACTTGCTGCCTTCCAGAGAAGGTCCCACTTTCCCATGCCCTTTGTTTCTTGTATCATTTTTCACCTTGCTTTGTAAAAATACACGGTTTTGGAATGGATTCCCATGGAACCCAGATTGCTGCTGTACGAGAGTGTCCTGCCTTCATCACTCTGCTGCTTTACCAGGCCTTGTATAAATCAGGCATTGCAGTAGTAGCAAAGTTACTTTTGCCTCCTGAACACTGATGAAAATGTTCCATGGCTTCAAGCATAATAATAATAATTCCTGAAGAAACCTCTGCAAGCACCCATCATTCATGTGCAGTTTGAGATCTCAGTTAGCCAGGTCTCAGTTAATTTAATGCACACTGCATTGGGAAGCTCTCATGCTATTTTTTAATATGTGTGTTGCACCATCCTAATTTAAAAAATTTATAAATAGGTAAGTGCACTGTGCCAATACAACCAGACTTAAGCAGCCACATTTTGCTGGCTCATTAAAGAATCAAGTCAGGTTTGTTTGACAAGATTTTTCAGTGATTGAAGTATGCACTGAGGTATTGACAATATTCATCTTTATCAATTGGATTTTGTATTAACTTTGGCATTCATCTCCCTGCAGCTGATGTCAGACTCTATAGTTTACAGTTGTACTAACTCTGGGCTTGTACTTTTTCAGTGTTGGCACAGCATTAATTCTCTGCTAAAGATTTTTCCCTGACTTAATTTGCAGGCCAAACTTCTTAGCTGGCTTTAAGACCTTTGGGGTTTTCTGCTTTTTGTCATTTCCATAGACTATGCCTGAAAATGTTTTCAGGTTTTGATTATCTGGAGAGGAGTTCATCATCTTTGCATGAAGGGAATTCATTGCCCCATTTCTCTCAGGGCACAGTGCTTTTTTTCCTGGTAACAATTCAACTTCTGGCATCTAGCAAAAAGGGTCTACATAATTGCTAGGATTATAATTGCTGTGATTTCTTTTTCTACAGAAGTTTATATGAAAATCTAAAGCGTACAGAAATATAGCTGAGGAAGAATAATTTACTGTAGGAAGTAGATGAGCACTCTGCTCTTACAGAATGCTCGGATCTAAAATGAAAGTTCAGCTTGGCTTCTGGAGCAGCATGCTGTGCAGTTTTCCCTTTAAAGACTTTTCCACCTTTTGCAGTGAAACCTTTTCATATGGGGCTTTTCTTGCTTGAGAAGATCTCATGCTGGTTAATGTCAGTAGATACACCCACGGCTACTCAGGAGGGAGATGTCAGAAAGGCGTCCTGCCAGGTTTGGATTCCTGAGGCAAGCCGGGTGCCCTGCTCAAGAAGGGAAAGAGGCTGAATGCTGCCTCATGCAGCAGTAATTTTCCCTGGTTAAAACGAAGCTTTAAATACAAAGCCCTGTACTCCCTCCCCCACAAGCCTAATCAAAATACTTATTTCTTTTGTTTAAAAATCTTAAATCACTATCATTTCAGGTACTTGTGCATGGCATAAACTGAAGCTACCTTTTTCATTATAAAGACCTCTATTACTGTGACCTGTATTATATTTTCTTTTTGCTACTTGACCTTTTAGTCTTTGATGTTATTGTGATCCGTAGCAGCATGGCCAGTAACTTGTGTTTCTTCCTGTCCTGCCCTGTTGTATCCTATCCTATCCGACTTTCATGTACTGTGCTCACCATATCCAGAGCTGACTGTCCTCCAGTGGTACTTCAGGCAATCTGAAGAGCTGAAACACATGACAGCATTACCACAGCTGAAATAATTACTGTGCTTTAGTGGCTAACTGACAACTACAAAACCACAATACTTCCAAGCTCAATGTAAGATGCTATTGACAAAATACATACAGAAGCCTGCACATCTCTATTAAAGAAAGGTGTCAGAAAGGGATACTGGGATGATCAAAAAAACAGAAAAGATATATGTGAGTACTTGTTGAAAAAAAATACTCAAGATGGGTTGTTTATTTCTCTAGAATAATGAAGACTGAGGGGAGATAAGGGTTGTTTTCATGTACATACAGGAGGAGATAATCTATTATACCATCACTAAAAGAGATTGAATTCCATGTTATTGTCTCATACAGGATGTCTCAGAATTTCAGGTCAAGTTAGATTGGGTTAGCAGCTGGAAATTTTCTACGAGTTTTCTAGGAAACAGGAAGTTTAAACTTGGCCATCATTTGTGAGATTGTTAGGAGCTTCTTCTAAGGTCCGGATAGATCCTTCCAAATCATGACCATTGTTTGGTCGACTGGATGTCTTGGGGTAACTTAGTTTCCTGTGACTTGCAAGCATCCTGTGAATACTTTCACTGGATAGGCAAAAGGAGAAGATGGAGGGGCCTGTGACTGACTAAGGTCACACATGCACCAGGTATGGCACTGCATGGATGGAATGGTGTCACGCCATTGTTGCAATTAGCTTGTACAGGAAAGCGGGAGACTCTGGAAACCATGGCTAACTATTACCTAAGGGAAAGGCAAATCCTGGGTTTTGGCCAGTCATCATGGATTGGTCCTCCCATTCCTACACTGCTGGACCCTGGGTCTGGAAGCTAGATCTTCAGGGAGTGTGACTAATGTCGTTCAGCAAAGGCTGCAGTTATGGCAAATCCTCTTGTACTCCTTCAATCCCTACAGCTTCTATCACCACTGGGAACACAGAAAAAACAGGCACAAAAGCTCCCGTGAGAGAAGCTTTACAGTGCATTTAATTGTCATACTGTTGATCATCTTGCTTCCCCCCAGTGCTTTCTGACTGGGAGGATCCATAATTTGATAGATTCAGGATGATCCTGAAAATATGCGTGGAAGACTTGTTGTCTTTTGTTTTGTTCAAAGAGAAATAATTAATTTCCTTCCTGCTGAACTCAGTTCTGTTGCAACTTAGTTTTTATGCCTCATCTTACCACTTGACAGGCAAAATATGTTTGTGTAAGAACTGGCTTATTAAAGTGGGATAGCCCAATAAACCAGAAGTAAACCCACTGAATCCCAGTAATATCCTTGCCTAACAAAAAACCAAATCCCATGCAAGTGTCCTTGTTTATTGTTCCAGATTACATAAAAGTTGTGCCAGCCAGTGATGGGAAATAAACTCTTATTTTTCTTTTTGTATTTGAGTTTTTGGGAAAAAAAGAAAGGAAATATTCCACTCTTTGAAAAGAAATGCCATCTAACCTCAACCACATGAGGAGGTACAGGCCAGATGTCTGGATGCTGTCTTTGTACCTATCCTGGAGGTCTGTGGGAGGATAATTTCAGGGCAGAGGATCCAAATTGTTGGGTGCCAGATAGCTGGATACTGACCATGAATATTCAGTCACATTTGGATGGCTGATGTTTGTGTTATTCTGAGAGTAGGTGTTTCCTTTTGGTTTTTTTCTACTGCCAGGACTTTGCCTTTTTATGAACATCTTAGGTGAGGGGGAGGAAGAGTTGTTGAGTGCAGAAGGTCGACAACAATTTCATCGCTTGGAGTAGTCTCAAATTGTTCAGAGAGAATAACCTTCCTTTCTCCTTATTAAATGCTAATAGCACATTGGCTTTTGAAAACCTTTCTTTGCTCAGGTCCTTGGCTGGTATCTGTGAATCGTGGTATTTTATGGAGGTGGGCTGAATGTTTCAGTAGCTGCAGAGTACTGTGTTCCCATAGCAATGGAGAAATCTTAGAGCCTTGCACAGGCACTTGCATGATTTAAAGCTAAGAAAGGCAATCAAGGGAGACTGGTGGTAAAGCCTACACAGTCCTAGTTCTTTGGGACAGTTTGTTGTGTCTGCTCCTTGCTGAGGAGGAAATGCTGATGCGGCAGTACTGGATGAGTTGATCAAATCATGCTGAAAAGGAAGACATCTGATATGATTTCACCATTGGGGTGACAGTGTTCACCTGGATACGTATTTAGTGTTGTGACTGTCCTGTCCACAGCTGGCAACAGGCAGGGTTGACATGTGGTTGTTCTATTCGTCTGCCCAGCACACCTTTCCTGAGGAGAAGGAATTTGGGACCAGCATTTTCCTGGTAGTGCCATTGTTCACTCAGCCTTCCTTTTAATCAACACAGAGTGAAGAATTTGTGCATTGTGAATACCGAGGCACTGAGCTGTTGAGCAAACCACCGCATGATGGTTTTGCCAGCTTTCATGAGCAGCCAAATTTGGGAGAGGGTCTGGCAGAATGAATTGAGAGAGAGAAGTATCTGAATATATTTTCTGTAAAATAATCTTTGATTAGTTTTATAGTTTCTTTGCTTTATTATACACAGAACTAGAGAAGTAAGGAAAAAGAATCTGAATTGTACAGACAGACTGTCTTCTTCTGAACAATAGATCTTAACAGGCATCCCTGTGCAGGCTGGAGAGCCACTCAAACTTCTCCCTGAACAGGCTCTGTCTCTTTGGGATCAGAGGTCACAGTGTATCAGCTGGGTTTGGTGGTGGAAGGGTTTGCTTGATCAAGAGCAGTGGGGCCTGGATGCCATCCAGTTCTTGGAGGCAGGTTAGGATGATTTGTGCCCTGTCAGTAATGCAGTGGGGCTGTGCCAGGATACATTCCTTGGGCCAGCCAGGCAAAAGCAACCATGGGTTTGCCTTTATGAATGTGCAAAGAGGAGCTTCAACTGCTTGTAGACAACACATCCTTGAGAGTGCTGTTTTAGTGACCTTCCAGACCTAATGTGAAAACAAGGCTCAGAAATGCCCTTTGGATACTCAAAGGAAGGCACACCATATTAATCAGTTGTTTAATTAGTAGGAAGAGGCATTTTGAGATCCTCTCTCTGGAAGCTGTAGTCAGCTAAATTGAAACAGGAAAGGTGGGTGACACTGCAGCCATCAGGATTATACGGCATCTGCAGCAGCTTACCAGCGGATGTTGGAAGTTCTTAATTACCTGAAATATTTCAATAAAGATTTAATCTCTTTCTGAATAAATGATCTAATGTGACCACAGCATGTAGCTTTGTTTCCAAGAACTGTTAAGGAATTATCTGCAGCTTGTCTGAAGTGGTGGATATAAATTCCTGTGCTTGTGATAGTCTCTTCTTGCTTCAGAACACAGGTACTCAGGCTTTGACTATTTCTGCATATACCTAAGTAGTGAAACTGAAGGAGTTGATAAGGCAATGGATTAACACCCATTTTTGATTTTGTACTTTTAGGCTTAAAGCATTCTCAGGATGAGTTTCAAAACACTTTTTGTCTCAGGCTTATTTTTTATATATATCTTAGTTAATGTGTGATTAAGGTCACACAAGAGGGCAGTGACATTACTGAGACTGGAAATATACCATGATTTTTTTTTATATAATTTTTTTCTAGGGCTGAGGAGAGCCCATAGCATCTGTACTGGTATATTCTCTCCAATTAAATTATCTCACTTATACCGATACTTGGTCTGGTGATCTGGAGAATTAGACTTCTCTGTCCATTGCTAAAAAATAATGGGGGGAAAAAAGCAAGACAAGCCTCACTCATTTTGCATCCCATTCCTGAGCTGAAAGAAGGGTTTAGCTTGTGAATTTAAATAACTGTTAGCAGATACTCTTAGATGGCTGGCTGAAAGAACCTTGACAGAAATTGTAGTAAAAGCAGATGAGAGATATTGAATATTTTTCACTACATATAACTTTTGACCATCTATGCAGTCTGCTTATAGATTCTGGCAAAGAAAATCCAACAGAATAATAATGTCCTTGCCATTTTTGTATTTAATGATGTGATATTCTCTCTATCAAATCAGCAGAAGTGAAGTTTTGAACCTCTTACACAGGCTGTCCATTATGTTTCTAAACAAATAAAAATGCATAATCGTGTCTTTGTACTGCATTAATTAATAAACAGCAACACAATGGTTATTCAGTGCCTTTTGTGTCTCAACTTTACAACAATTAACAGGTAAATAACACTTTCAGTTCTTTCAGAGGAAGAAAAATAAAGGCAAGGACCATGTAACTCAGTGAATCAAAGTGCTAGAGCTGACAACAAAGGTCCTGAAGTTCAGCTCCATGTACAAACAGCTGTCAGCTACCAGTAATCAAGGCTTTCAATCATGACTTGTGGCTTCTGTTTTATGATATGACTAATAACAGCGACACACACAACTGGAACACATTTTTAGAGTATGAGCCATAAACAATTTCAAGAACAAGGCTTATAAAATGTCTCTCAACATCACCTGCTAGTTTTAAACATTCAGATCTGTTTTCATGTAAACGTTGCTGATCTCTTTGTCTTCTCAAGAAAATAACATGTACTTTTAGGCTGATTTCTGAGAAAGGCAAGCTGTCATAATCATTCCCTCTAGCAGAAAGAACATGTTGTTAGCTGAACTATCAGAGGGATGAACTTCAGCTTTTTGAAGAATTTGATCTAAATCTTGAAATGTATCAAAGATCATAGTGATTTAGCAGAGCTTCTGTGAACCTTATGGAAGTTCTCCTTTAATGCTTTCTCTACCGAACTTCTGCTTCTGAAGGTATTGGAGATGTCTGGGAGCTTGAATTCACTTTTAACAGAAACCTCTCTTGACTTAGCCCATGAGCAACAGCTGTGAAAATCAATAACCCACTGGTGGCAAGGAATAAATTATATTGGCAGGATTATTTATCAAGAAAGAAAAAAATGGTTTTAGAATGAAACTAGAAGGTTGATAACGCATTTCTGCTGTATTTATAAAATTTCCTATGAGCTTATGCATAGCTTTGTATAGACAGATTGGTGTAATTCTTAACCCAAGTGAATATTAGAATAAATATTTAATCAAACCACTTACTATGTGAATCATAGAGTGAAACATAAATCTCATGTACAAACTTTCTATTTCTTGCAATGAATTTTGATGCAATATTTATTGACTAGGTCAAGTTGAATAATTTAGACTAGCTTGGCTGGATTTCTCAGAGCTGTATGTACCCAGCAATCCTCCCATGGACATACCGTGTTTGCCATCTTTCCTCCAGGAACAACTGAAACTATAAATCTACGAGTGTTTTTGTTTTCTGCATCACGAACTTACAAGAAGTAAAACTAAAAGCAGAGGTGGTGTCAATAGGCTGTTCAGTAACAAAAGGGGAAGAAAGCAAACCCAGCTGTAATCCATGGAAATATCTTCTGTCTCAAGAATCTCTTCAGCACATTGGTTCTGTTTTTGTAGGCTGGCTGTGCAATGACCAGCATCAGTGACATAAACCAATGCAAACTTGCATTGTTATTAGACCAGAGGGACTTTCGAAATGAGTGTTTCAGGAGACTGAGCTGTCCCCAAGCCACCTGTTAGAGAAAGTAGGACAGTTTGAGCATCTGACGTGTGCTGGAGCAGAGGTTCCTTCACACTGCAGCAGGGAGTTGCCCAAAGGAGGCTGAGACCCTGTGGGAAGCCTGTGCTGGAGCAGAATCCTGGCAGAACCTGCAGATGTGTGGAGAGAGGAGCCCACACTGGAGCATGTTTGGTGGCAGGACTTGTAAACCTGCAGGTGACCCACGCTGGAGCAGTCAGTTCCTGAAGGATTGCACCCCATGGAAGAGACCTACGCTGGGACAGGGGAGGAGTGTGAGGAGTTCTCCCACTGAGGAGGAAGGAACAGCAGAAAATGGTCCAACCACAGCCCCCATTCCCTGTCCTTCTGCACTGCTGAGGGGAGGAAGGAAAGAAATTAGGAGTGAAGTTGAACCCAGGACAAAGGGAGGGATGAGGGCCAAGTGTTTTAAGATTTGGGATTATTTCTCATTATCCTGTTCTAATCTGATTGATAATAAAAATGTACTCATTTTCCCAAGTCGAATCTTTTTTGCCTGTGATGGTAATTGGTGAGTGACCTCTCCCTATCCTTATACTGACCCATAAGTTGTTCATGATATTTTCTGTCCCCTGTGTAGTTGAGGAGGGGAGTGATAGTGCAGCTTAATTGAGCACGTGGTGTCCAGTCAGGATCAGCCCATCACTGAAATCAGGATCTCAGATACCAAATTTTGATTGGCAAAATAAATCTGTGCTTTGTGCAGATCAAACATACAGAGCAGCAGTGACCAAAGAAGAATGAAATCTGTCTGTTGTCACTGAATTACAAATAATACCTAGCATATGCATGTAATTATGACCAGGATTACATACACACAGAAAGCCAAGTGAGAGCTGTAACATGCTTAAAGAACCAGCAAAATCTTTCCAGTCCTGTAGGGATTATGTGACAGCATGTTCATTTTACAAATATGCTTGTGGTCCTTATGCTCCAATTTCTGCTCCTGATAAGTTACTGTTGGCTTACCTCTCATCTTGATAGCAGTTTAACCTGGAGATCTTTAGATACATTGTCTTGGGGACCTGGGAAGACTTAGGATGGAGGGCTAACCTTCGAGGCCAGGATGTCATCAGATGCCATGCATCTACATATCCCCCTGAACAAAATACTGACTGTGGCAAGGGTTGGGCAAGTGAAAACATTGGAGAGAAAAAAAAACTTGTTGAGAATGTAACAAAACTGGTAGCAGATCCGTGGTGTTATAAGTGCTTTCTTCACTTACGAGCAGTTATTTTGTAGTTCACCGTACAATGAAAATTTGCAACACCTGTATCCCTTTCACATCTCTGCTGCTGCAGCAAGTGTCAGATGTACCGGAGAAAATCCAATGGCCCAACAGAGAGACAAGGAATGGGTCTCACTCGATATCAGCTGAACTGCTTATTGCTACTATTATTGCTCATACTGATCCCTTACACCATAGATATATCACTTGTTAAGCAAAAGGGAAAGTACAGTAGTTTTCTCTTCTGTCTTTTTGGAATAGAATTCAGTTAGTGTTTAGTTGTTTTTAGAGAGGATAACTTGAAACTCTTCTGTTTAGAAAGGTCCCTCCCTGCTTCGTAAGTCCAGACACATCCTGCTGAGAAGTGTCTTGCTGTCTCTGACATCCTGCATGTCTTGCCTATGCCCCTGGTGTGAGCTGCTGGTCAAGGAATAACAGCTGCACAGGGAACATGAGAAAGAATGGAGTCTCCTATTCCTATTGATTTGAAAAACTGATCAGGTCCTTGCATTAGCTCTGAGTACTTTTGCACCAAACCTACTAATGTTTGCAGTAGTAATTCTTGAAAATCAGTTACTTGTTTGCATTTTTGGTCATGATCATGCAAAACAGAAAAAAAAATGATTACCTTAGATATCCTACTAGGATAAGGCAGACAATTTTCCCCTGCAGCTTAGTTGTAGCTCTTTAGGGACTAATAAAAATTACAATACTGTGTCTTGTTTAAATCATTAAGTAACTTTATCCAGTTTTGTAGAAGAAAATATTGTCAGATTATCTGCCTGCTTTGATGTAGAAACTTTTCCTTGGGTAAAGCTTTTTCCATTGAAGTCTTATTCATGTCGTTTTTATTATTTTACTGTTTTCACACGTGGACCCTATTATCAGCTTAGGGATGAAATGGTGCTTCTGTATTCCTTTAAATAGAGTTCAATGAAAATATTATTATCTTTCTGGAGTATTTATTCAGCATTACGAGTAGCATATCTGTGGCGTCAGTGTTAATGATTTTGTGCAGGAAGGAATGACATCTCTCTGTTGACCCTAAAGCACTGTGGGCTTGCCAAGTATTCTGTAGCACAGACATCTACTACTGGTTACTGTGGTTCCATGGAAGAGTGTATTAGCTGCAGCATTGATTTTTCTTGTGCTCTTACATAGGGAAAAAAAGTGTTTGCTACAATTCATTTGAAAGGGAATCAAGCAAGGTTTTTGCATTCCTCTAGTCTCAGCTCACAGGGAAGTTTGGGTCCTGCCTTCATAGGTGATACTAAGGTGGTAGCACAAAAAAGGTAGATTCTTTAAAAACCATGGGCTCATGAGCTACAAGTGAAACTTATTAAGCCTGTGCTCAATATGTACCTTATTCTACTAGAAACTAGGGTGGAAAAAAAGAAAAATGTTGACCTTTCCCAGGAAAAAGTAAAAGCTGAACTCTGGAATGGCGGGTGGTAGCTGATGCAGCACCCTGGCCAGGACCCAGCCACTGTCTGTAGTGGAAGATGATACAGAAATTCTTCTATTTATGTCCTATGAGTGGATCAACTCTTAGCTGTATGAGGCATGACAGGCCCCCAGTGCTGCACTTTAACTCTTGTCACACCGTTAGGTCTGTCTCTGTCTCCCTAGTTTATTTTTAGAAATGATTTGGCAGAGAGAGAAGTGCCGGGACTTGCCCTTTCCCTGTGGAGGGGAGCTCTGATTATTCCTTTAGCTGCCACATTCTTGTTTGTCTGTCTCTAGTCTATTCTACCTCTGGAGGCATTTCTACTGCTCTCATTACTGTGGTATGTGAGCACTTTGTGCAGTGAGCTGAAGAGCAGAGTCAAATACAAAACCCCCCCGGCAGGATCCTGCACCATGTTCTGCTCTCTTTTCAGGGAGGTGCTGGTGTGGGCGGGGGGGAACTGCTGAGTTTGCCATCCCCTTTCTGTACCTTCTGTATCTGGCCCTAGAGTGGTTATTGTTTGCTGTGGTTCCTGTCCCTCCACCATGTGCTGGAGGACTTCCTATATGGGGGTTTTCACTGGGAGCTGTGGGTCCGACACACTGAAATGACATCCACTGTGATGAGGCCACTGCAGTTCTGCCCTGATAGTCCCCCTGAGCTGCAAGCCAGAATATCCCACAGCAGCAACAGCGTGTGTCCTCCTTTGGACCATTTCAGAGGGATGTGTGATTTTTAAGTCGTGTTTGTTTTAGACTCATTTGTACTCTAGACTACTCCCTTTCCATCTCGGTCAGCAAGCTGTGAACCATGACACTTCCTCTACAAAGCAGGTCTTTATCTTTACCCTCTCATGAACTGATATGAACCTTTCGTAGCAGTGCCATCTGCCCATACCAGGGTTTAGTCACAAGGCCTGAGTGTGTGTTTGTGTCACACGTGCAACATCTGGAGCAGAGTGGGTTTTGTCCTGTTCCTTGCCTTGGTGCAGAGGCAAGTTGCTTCCAGATATGTGGAGGGGCAAAGAGCCATGCACAGAAAAATAGAAGCACAACCAGCTCACACACTTGGTGGCAACTTGGCATGTTATGGACTCTGTTTTCTGTAGCTTTCCCCCTCTCATATCTGTAGTATTAGAGGAAAAAAGGTTGAAAAGTGCCTGGGTCTCCAGAAGATGCAATTCCCTCTGCTGACAACCCACTGTTTGTGGTGCTGCTGAGGTGCCTGTCTTATTCCCAGCCACGTTCCCTGTGCAACATTGCAGAGAAACACACTTGTCTGTGATAGTTCAAACACTCTGGTAGCTGCTGAGGTATTTCTGTTTTTCCTTCTTTTGGCAAGGGATCCCTGCAAAGTGGAATACTTCAGTTTTCAGCAGTGATGCAGAGAGTAAGAGGTACTCGTTCTCCATCTGCTGAGCACTTAAATTGTTATTCCTTCATGCTTTCCCCACCCTTCAAACATAAAATTGGTAGAAACAAATGAAGCTGTAAAATAACAGCTCTGAATTAAAGCTTAATAGTGCCAAGTGCTGTTAAAAAGAGCATTGCCCTCAGTACACTCTTAACACTTCAGCTGTTACCACTGCTGGGATAGAGGAAAGTTGTTCATTTTTACCTGCCCGGATACTGTGGGGTTAATTGACCCCACGCTACATCAGTCAGTGTTAAAATCATTGTCTGGAAAAAGTGGAAGTCTGACTACAAATGCAGCAGTTGAGCAGCACCAGTTAATAGCCTGGCTGTTAATAGCTGGATGTGCAGGATTGCCAGAGAAAATGCCCAGAAATGGGCAGGGCACTGCTTAGAAGGAATACCCAGTAGGAGCATGCACAGGGCTGCTGGGAAGGGGCGGGATTTTTACAAGAGTCATCTAAGACTGATGTGGGTGTCACGTCTCTTGGACAAGGCTAAGTGAAGAGCGTAATGCTGATCTATCATAAACATTTGTTTAAAGTCTTCCAGGAGACTCACCCAGCCCAGGCAGGGGGCCCGGTGCATTAGCTGACTGTCAAGCAAAGCTACTTTGTATTCATAGGCAGGTAGCAGCCTGTCTGAAAATCTGCCAGATTTTCTATTTAATTATCTGTGAGGGACCATTAGGACTGTTTCCTATTTTGCATTCTTTGAGGAAACACAAGAACAGGCTCCCTCTGCCAGTGACAGGGAAATTAAAGGATGCCTGGGAAGAGTGGCTTTGCTGGGGCTGCAGCTCTGTTAGGACTGGTCAGAAAAATTTGGCAGAGGCCTCACTCTGTGCATTGAAGCTGAAATGTTTTGTGGTAACTGCTCTCAGGGATGTTTTCTAAAGGAATTATTTGGGAACCAATGTAGACTGTAATTACTTCTGAAAAGAAGGAGAAATGTCCCCATCAGACCTCTCACTTTTTCTACCTTGAAACAGATATTTTGAGTGTACTGGTGTTCCTGTAAAATTTGAAAAGACTTTCAGTTGAGTGCTGAACTCAAACAAAAGAAAAGAATTTATCCTTTGTTCAGCTCTAGGTTATGTCAGGGCAAGGAGATTCACAGGCCAGCACATCTGAGAACCTAAAAGGCCATCGTATATTTTTAGTCAGTAAGAGGATGGACATCCTGTGTACTGCAGGCTGAAAAATCTCTTTTAAGATCCACGCAATTTTCTGTAAGATTCAGGTTGGTTTTTACTTTTCCTTTGATTATTTATTGTTGGTTTTCTCTGCGGTGAGGAAAACTGGTTGCTCAGAGCAATAATCTCAAACCTGTGCATGTCAGATGAAGATGTGTGATTAATTGGCTGGAGTGAAGAGGGTGTCTTGTTTAGATTATTCGTTTGGTGATGGTGGCGTGGGGCTACAGGTGAGCCAGCTGACCAGCTAAACACAGCCACCTCATGATTCCATAGCAAGACTGGGTTGCTTATAGGTAACAGCAGGTCTGGAGCTGCCCTGAACCTTTATTGGCATGTCAGGTCTGTGCACTGAACGTGATTTATTTGGAACTTGATGGAAATATTAGACAATGGAATAATATGAACAGATCTAGTTATCTACATTCTGAATTATTTAGAAATTCAAATTAAAGGACTTAGATTGTGGTGCTGCCAAGAAGCTCTAACACCCGGGGGATTCAATCAAGAAGAGTGGAGCTCATATTCCAGCTCCACCACTGACATAATGGACAGTGCTGGGAAAACAGTTTTTCTTACTTTTTTTCAAAGGTGTCTCTTTTCTTTGGGTGCAGAAGTGAATGTGCTGTGTGCTTGGTTTTCAGTGCCAGAGCCAGGGACTGGTGCAAATGCTTAGGTCTTGCCACTGTGGAGAATTTGTCATGGCCATCCTCATATTTGACGAGAACTCAGAGTCCTGGATGTCTTTTGGAAACTCTGGCAATGGGCATGTGTAGAACTGGAATGGCAGCCAAGGCTTCATCATCTTTTAATCTCCCATACAAGTGTTGAGGAAAATGGCAAATTAAATGGAGAAAATGGCCTCTGGGATTTTGGTGCACTAAAGCAAGTAGAAACATGAAATCTCCAGAATTTACAGTGGTCCATCTTCAAATGTCTTTGGAAATGAATGGGAAAACAAGATTTAGTCACTTACTAAGACAATCCAGGTTCCTGGTGTACCCTTTCCTTCAGAAAGGAGTGTTAGCAAGCAATCCTTGGTTCAAGAAATGTATCTTCAGAATGAGTAATTTAAGTCAGAAAGGAAAAAAGAGAGAAGCTTTATGGACACTCAGGGAAATTTAGGCTGAGAGCAGGTCAAGATACAAAGCAACCCTTACTCTACCCTTTTCCTGCAACTTCATATTGATATTATTGGAAAAATACATTAGCAGCTGTGCACTTTTCTGAGGAGAGTGCAAGTTGCCATAATTAAGAGAGGGATGATGTATTATTTAAGAGTAATTTGCAATTAGTTCCTAAGTGCTCTGCTGTATTATTGGTTTCTTCTCTCTGTCTTGATCAAATGCAGTTGGATAATCTGTAAATTAAAAATGTAAAAACCACTGTGATTACAGCTCTGACTCTCTGGACTGACAAGAGCTGGAAGAAAAATTGGCAGTTGTGATTCTGGCTGCAGAGGGCGGGTGGCAGAGCAGAGGTGGTGGTACCCTGGGGCACTCTGGGCATGGGAGATTTGGGAGGAAGCTGATGTCTGGGACTTTTCAGCCGGTCCAAGGCAGGGCTGGCAGGGAGGGGATTTGCATCTTCTCATGGGACCACATTTCTGCAAATACTTTTCTCCTCGGGATGGGATCTCTGCACAGTAGGAAAAACAGAACTTTGCTGTCAGGCCTCCTGGATGTTTGCTGGAGGAGAAACCCACCTGTCTGCAAGTCTCAGTCCTGCCTTTGGGGAATGCACCTGCTCCAGACTTTATATTTGCGCATTCACTGGAAAAGGTCGTAATTATGCTTTACATGCCCAGTGATAATTGGGTAAATGCTGATAGTTTAATTATTTCTCAGAAGGTGTTGAAAAATAAATGTTGCATCCAGTGTCCAGTCTTCTCCATGGACACTGGATGAGAAATTTACATGCTTTGAGACCAAGGAAAAGTTCTTTACTCTGTTAGAAGCTCTTTCTCTACATAGGCATGAGGCAGTACACGTTGCCACCGTCACATAATGCTGAATGTACAAGTTCCTCAAGCTCTTTGTCACCTTCTTGTATTGTTACATTTTCCTTTCCCTTGGCAGATTTATCCTTGCAGTGGCTATAACAGAGAATGATCAAATGTAATTTATTATTTCAGACATTGCCCCACTGTTCCTGTGTGTAGTAATGTGGTAGGAATATAAGTGTTCAACCTGTAGTGACAGTGCAAAGAATTAAATATTTATCATATGTATAGTATTCCAGGGAGTGACTTGGGGTTGATTAACACGTAGATTTCCATACAGAAGCATTAGGAAACCCCATGAAGTGGATCATTCTTTTCTAAAAATACATGCAGAAACATGTTTTGTTTTCAAATTTTCAGATATATATGTTTAAAAGAAACCTAAAGAACTGTGATTGACATGATCCTGTAATTCTGGCTTCAATGGCTGATTATGCTACATATCCCATAGGGCAGCTGTCTCAAAGGCTTTTTGTCTATGACTGTCAATCTCTACTGTTTCTGAATCAGCAGCGGTTTTAATTTAAGCTGGTGTCACTGTGAGCACCCAGTCTTTCAGCTAACAGAGTAATGGTTAATTTGCATGGTTGGAAGTAGTCAGGTAGCTGTGGCTTCACAAATTCTAGTTTATCAGGCAAAACATGCTGATCTACTCTCAGTGTGCTCTTAGATTGGTGCGTTAATACCTCTGTGAAACAGCTGCAGATATCCCCGACATCCGTTTCCAGCAAATATATTTTATTACAGTGCTGAAGTGGGCTTCAAGTGCTCACATACTTATTGCAACTCAGAGGATGGGCAGTAAATTGCTGAGCTGTAATAGCTCAATCATTTTTGGTTATGGGAATGTACCATTTTTCTTTCTGGTTTTATTAAGAGTTTGATTTTTTGTTACAGGCCAAACTTGAGTTGGCAGTGGCAAACTGGAAATGTTTTTGAGTATTTTTCAAAATCAAGCTAAACAACTTCAATATTTTAAAGTGGTTTCTATTTGTTGTCACTAGTGCTGCCTGGCCATTTAAGCTTACCCAAACTAGGAAACCAGGAGGATTTTAAACCTCTTTTCACTAAGAGAGTATTTCAGTCTCTCCTGTGCTTAGGCTAGCAGTTTCTGAGGTACCCACACAGGAGTCAGAGGCCTGGTTTTTTTTTTTTTTTTCCCCTAAACTGAATCTATTAAGGTTTCTGGTTTGGCTTGCAGAGCTTGTGCTGAATCCTGCTGTGAACCTGGCAATTCTCTTGCAGAGATCACATCCCACCATCCTGTTGGAGGTTATAGCCCATGGAAGATATGTTTCTTCTGTAGCTCTCAACTATCTTTCCCTCTCCAGAAAGACAGGAAAAGCTGTCTTTGATTCCACAAAGCTCTACTGGTATTAAAGGGAAATACAGAATAAAACTGAGCTGACTTAGAGATATTGCAATATCTATCTTGCCATCAAGTTTAACAGAAAACTGTGGCTTTCAAAAAGCCTCTTGCATTTAATGGAAGTAAAGAATTCCAACTGGAGTCCCTCCATCATAGCTGTACTGATAATACAGTTTCCAATATATTTGCAACAGTCAGCATGGCTCCAGGTATTTAAGAATCCTAACTAGTCAGAATTGCCCAACTCTTTTTTACTTAATATTCTCTTCCAGTTTCTTGTCTCCTGGAAGAGGAGTGAGTACCAGAGTGGGTACCAAAAAGAGTGGGTGACCCTAAGCCCATTGAAGCACCTTATATGATATTTCCTGTCTTACCAACAATATTGCTTCTAATCAGTGACTTTTTTCTTTTAAAAAAGTCATTACAACCAAAGTTTTGAGGTTTATTTGTGCAAGTGTAAATGTCTATACATAAATATTTCTGGTTTCTTTGGTCTTTTAAGTGTTCAGAGCACCAAAATGACAGGATGCTGGGAGTTTGGTTATTAACAATGGTGATGCTATTCTGAGGATTAGATTAGATTCAAGGTACAGCCCACAATGCTCATTTAGTTTCTGACTTTCGTAGAGAACTCAGACTAATGAGGGAAAAACCTGAAAGAGAATTATCATTTGTAGAAACCATCATAATGCATGATAGGGTAGCACATTGTTGAATCAGCTGGTTTTAGAAGCCAGGCACCAATCCTGTGGTGTTGATGAAATTCCATAAAAAGGAAAAATGAAAGAAATGGAAAAGAATAAAACATGAACCAAGAGTTGAAATATTTTATGAAACACATGCTAAATCTCCCTGCTTTAGGACTGGTGGCCTACAATGGAGCAGAGTGCTGGGCCAAAAAGAATAAATCTTACTCTAAATCAGTGAGACAATTTTATGCACAGCATGAATTTAGAAAGGGGAGGAAAGGAGGAGGCCATAAGACAAAGCTTAGCAGGAACAGAAAGAGGTAGAATATGTCTGCCATAGAATGCAATTGTAAAAGGAAAGGAAAATTGACACAATATGAACAAAAGATGATGAACTCACTTTTTTCTTCTATGGCACTTTGTCTTCTCTGTCAAAGCCTATTCTCCCATTACCTCACTCATTTGCTGAGTACTAACCTGTGCTTCCCCGGCTCATCTGTTGTTCCCAAGAACTTCACTGCCTATTCAGATCACCTTGAGGCTTGATTTTGCATTACGTCAGTGACACTGGGTTTAGTCCTGATTTATATTGTTCTAATCATATAAAAATGGCACACTTCATTGGTAACACTCAGCATTTCTTTAGGGTTTATCATTCATTGATCTGAGAGCACTCTGTGGCAGTAAATAATGATCACTTCCAGCACACAGCAGATAATTAAAAAACCGAGGAAAGCAGAGAGCACTTGCATGTTTTGCCAGTGATCACATGGTACAGCAGGGAACACAACCCAGATCTCCTGATGCCTTGCCTGTGAGATCATGCTGCCTCCCTAAATAAAATTAAAATGGAGTTCTGCAGTAAAAAAGGAATGACTCTGCTCCGATACCAGTCTTAGTGAGATCAGCAGTGGGCCTCCTCTTAATAACACTGTGTTACTGCTGGGTTCAGTGGGAACACTATTAGACTGTCTCAATAACTGGAGAAGAAAGTGCCTAAGCTTTGTTTTCAATCTGTACAAAAAATGCTGTAGAACATCTAGCAGGAGTGCTCTAGCAGGTGAATAAACCAGTCATTCACCTCACAGTTTACAAAGCAAACCAAATATTTGCTATATCCACCCAGTTTGTAACTGAGAAACCCCACTGTTCTTTTCCCTAAGGTGGCAGTGTCCACAGTTTATCTGTGATTTTCTGAGACTCAGGTCTTTGGTGGGGTGCATGTGTATCCCACTACTCCT
Source organism: Rhipidura dahli (assembly GCA_013399225.1). Classification (NCBI taxonomy): domain Eukaryota; kingdom Metazoa; phylum Chordata; class Aves; order Passeriformes; family Rhipiduridae; genus Rhipidura; species Rhipidura dahli. The sequence goes on along the minus strand of VXAC01000790.1, from coordinate 401,072 downwards.
CTCCCTCTCTTTCTACTCCATTCTGGTTGGGAAATGTGTTTTTAATACTGTGAATCAGAGATAGTGTTTCCATGCTGCCAGCACCACAGGAAATTCGGCTCAACTAATAATAAAAAAAGACTTAGTGAATTCAATTGGAAGGGAGTTCAGGACAAGTGCAGTGTGCAGTTCCACCACAGGGATGTGAAGATGTGGGAGCTTGGCAGCAATGGCCATTGGAAGAGCTGTGGCCATGTGGAAAATACACCACAACAGGGAAAATAGAAAGCAGTCCCAGAATATGAAGCAGTTGGGATGGCTCCTTGGGATGGCTTCTGTCCTGGTTGGTCTGCTCAGATGCTCAGTGGGCACAATGGCTTTATGGCAATGCTTCATGGAGCCATGGAGATGCCAGGTTGTATTGCTGAAGGACACAGAGCTTATAAACTCCCCTGTCAAAATTATAAATTTTGGACACTGTGCTCCAAGGTGAATGGTGCATCCTATAGACAAAACCATTTATGCCTTTGTTTCCTCATATCAAAACAATGTAGAGGAAAAAAGAGGTTACTGTTTCACAATTTGCAGGTTTTCCTTGAAAGTATACATTTTTTCCTCTTGGATTTTTTCTCCCTCTCTTAAGAAATGTTTTGCATCAAAAGGTCTGGATAAATGGTCATAGCAGATGTTTAGGCCACCTTGGTGAGCATTTGTTTATTTGTGTTGGATCAGTTGGTCTCTGTGTAGTGTGTGGCCCACAGATCCTGAACACCTGAGGCCGAAAAGTTTTCCTTCCAGAGAACAGGGAGTCTCTGCTCCATGGTGCAGAGAGGACCTCAGTTCTGCTCACCTTTTTCCTGTGTGTAGCCTTGGCTAATTGTGTAGGCATGAGGGGCATCGAGGGCTTGTGTCAGGCAGCCTGACCCCAAGGTATCTGCTGATGGCTTCTGCAATAAAGCTCTCTGATGTCAATGCAAATGTGTGGGTGCCCTGAATTAAGATGCAGTTTGCTGGGAAATAATAAACTTAGGGCAGCAGAGCCTAGGTACATGAACATAAAGTAGTCTGTGATAAATGACAGGGCAAAGGTGTAATGCCACTTCAGTGAGATGGAACCTGGGTTTATACCTTCTGAAAACATGGCTGTGATTCATCTTCATGGGTCAAGGTTTGTTTGTCATCCAGTAGTGGAGTGTGTAGGAATCTGAACATGAAGTATCTTAATATTGCACAATTGATCTGTAATACTGAATTCCTATGATGACATGAAGAATTTTACTTTCTTGTGCTTCTTCGCAGGTGTGTATGGTCAGGGCATCCCTTGAAATACTTCTGTCATGATAACGTGCTGAATGTGTGGCTGTAAAGTCATGTCTGTAGTGGTGCTTTGCAATGACTGACCATTTTCTTTTAAAAGATTTTAAAGGACATGTTTAATATGTATGCTTGATGGCATTAAAATATTTTGATTGCTTTAAAACAATACAATAGGAACAAAAAGCAGCTTTGAAGTTGGTGTGGAGTTATGGCCTTCCTTTGCTTTGGTACTTCAAGTTTATACAGAAAAGACATACTGGATTGCCATGGTTACTGCTTTTTCACAGGTTCACCCTGTGTAACATGCTGCAAATCTTTCTTATGTGCTAGATGGACAGAGATAAGGAGGTGAAATCTAGGCTCAGAGTTTGATGTATGGAAAGGAAAGTATAAAGTGTGCTCATGTGGAAGTAATTCAAGCAGTGCAAAGCACACAAATGTGCCAGTCTATCAGTGTATCTCTCTATTTAATTAGTATTCCTCTCTTGGGAGTACCTACTTCATCAAGTTCCCTGTATTTTTTTACAGGCCATCCAGTAGAACTGAAATTGTAATGTGCTCTGTCATGTGGCTCGTGGGTTTCTTAATAAACTTTGCAGCCACCTATTTCTTAGTGGGATTTGCCCAAAGCAGACAGACAAACAGAATTTGTGATGACCTCTGTGGAAAATCATTGTTGCCTTGCAGTGCAGTTAGTATTCCATAAATCAGTAAGATTATAACTCTTGCACTCTCCACAAACACAGCTCCTTCCTCCTCTGTTGCCCTGCTGGGCTCATACATTTGTGCTGAGGTTAATGCCTGCGTTGGCCTAATGTCCCATTGCACCAGCAGATTTTCTAAGTGTTTCAGTTCTGTTCAGCATGCAGTCTGTAGCCAGTATGTAAATCTTAATAAGGAAAAGCTTTAAATTGCAGAGAAATGGGTATCAAAACTGCAAACATCTCTTGGTCACTTTCGGTATTGAGAGTACAGCACTATTCTGACATAAGCAGTTTCTACCTTGAAAAACTTTCAGACCAAAGAGAGGCAGCAAACAAATTTTAAGACAGAAATACAGGGGTGTCAGAACTTCCCAAAGAGGACACAGAGGCGCAGCAATGTAGTGAGGAGAGAGGGGAGCTGAGCACTGGGTCCGTCTGGCTGTGAGGCATGGCCAGGTTTGTCCTCAGTGCAGGATTTTGTACATGTTCATAATTTTGAATGAGACAGAAAATTGAACTTCTAAATGTCTCCTGGTGATTGTGACCTTGATGTGTGTTGCAGGGTGAAGCAGGGTGAAAACTCTGGGGTGAGAATGTTTTGAGTGAAAAAATGTGAAATGGTTTATTAGCATTTGTACCAGATCTCAATGACGTCCTTGGTGTGTACAGAGAAATATACAAAACACAGCAGTCCTTGGTCACACAGTGTTGTGGTGCTACTCTTACAAGTCTTTGAGGACTTGATATTTTTGAGTTTCTCAAGCTCACCTCATCTTTCCACCCTTTTTTGCTTTGTGGGGAACGTGTTCATGGTGAAACACAGCATGGGAGACAGTACATTAAAACATGAATAACTGGGAATATACTCTAGTTCTTTGCAACAGGTAGATGAAAACAACCCAGAATTTCCAACAAAAACCTGGCTTGCAGCCCCATTTGCATTTTTACTGGTGGAATGAAAGCCTAAGGAGAACCTTGACAGCAAGCAAGTGCATGTGGCTTTTTGTCTTAATCTCTTTCTTAACAGATACTGAAAGGCAGTTTTGCTAGAACTCTGAATTCTTGATCTGTGGTTCACCGGGTTGGCATAAAGTGAGACCTGACACCTGAAATACTGGTTTCCAGGGCTGTCCCATGTTCCTCTGATGATCTGCAGCACTATAGCACCACACTGGCTTTCACCAGTGAGATTCTTTTTGCTAGGCAATAAACTTAGTTGAGGAAATTACCCACATGTCATAATTATGTTAGAAATGTTGCGGCTAATTGTAAATATCCATATTATATTTAGTTATCCTAGAACTTGGGAGCAGCTCAGACCAAAGCCTAAGATTCAGATTCTGCTTACTGAAGGAAAAAAGTTGGACAGCGTGTGATTTTGTTTGCATTGATTGCTTTATCCATTAAGCTTATATACAGGGGAGCTTTTGTGAACGGTGTCAGGCTGTACGTAGGGAGCATAAAGAGCGGCTGGCGGGATGCTCTGCTTATTACCAGCCTTGCAGTGGATGGGGACATCAATTGCCAGGAAAGTATTGAACGGTGAGACAAAAGGCTGACCTTGTAATGGGCAGCATTAGGAGCTTGTTATGGACCATTTCCTGGACAAGCCAGGCACTTTGGCACCAGCCTCATCATGCCCCATCCACACGAGAAACAAAAGTGCATGAGAACCAGAGCCTGCCTTGGCCATTGGGCTGTTCCTGGCACAGGGCAGAGCCACTTGTGGCGGTCTCCTGTGAGCTTCTGTGCATAAAAAGGAGCTGCAGCCCTCACCAGACCCCAGAAGTTTGATCCTTAAATAAGGGTCACAGGTAATAATAGTAGTAAATAACAACAACAGCAACAAAACAACAACAACAACAACAATAATAATAATAATAATGATGATGATGATGGTGATGATGATGATGATGATGATGATGATGATGATGATGATGATGATGATGATGATGATGATGATGATGTGGTGCCTTTTAGGGGATAAGGTTGCAAAATGACAGCAAAGGCAGTTTGGTCTGCCAGGTCTTATTAAAGACCTTTATAAGCTTCCTGGGTGCCAAGTGTTTTCCACTTTCCATGAATCAGGAGTCCCAAATGATTTAATTGGCTCTAAAGCACTGAAGGCTGTGCTAAGTGCCAGTCATTCAATGTGTTAAAGCATAACTTGGGTTTCCTGAACTACCTCGGTTTTCTTCCACTGAACACAGGACCTGGAGAGGAGACAGTGGGACTTAGCACTTTTCCCGATGTTAAGTTGGGACGTAGCCAGAGTATACATCCAGAGGAGTGGGAAAAATTTCCCAGACATGATGGTTTAGATGTACCCATGTAAACACTGTCTGCTTTTCCTGATTTATTTGACGATGTCACCTGGATAAACTTCTACAATGCTAGGCAGTACCTTTGAAACTCCATCTCCTGCAGGGAATACTCACAATCCCACTTTTATGCATTTGATCTGAGTACTTCAGTCACCAGCTTGGGTGATCTGTATGAACTCACTGGAGTCTCCAGTGGTAATTCAGAGCCTCTGAGCATCAAATTAGAAGCCACTTCTAAAGTGAGGATTTTTTACATGTCTTTTTCTAAAATTGAAACAACCCAGTAATGCTCTTGAAGTGCATTGTAGGAGTCCTATAAGAACTCCTTCAGTGACTGTTTTGAGAGACTTGGAACAAAAAGATAAAAAATATCTTCAGTCTTACTGTGGTTGACTCTATTGCATCCAGATGGAGGGTAATTCTGGTTAACTATGTCTCAGCAAGAAGAGTATTAAGTTCCTAGGTGGTTAGATGATAAAGGGAGCAAAGCACAAGGTGAAAGTATCAGAGATGATGAGGATATTGACTTTAAACATGTGCAATAGAGATGATATTAATTTTGTAATGGTTGCATAAAGGTGTGTTAGAAAGTGGACACGGGGCTTTTTGTCTACTTGAGGTCACTCAATTTCTATACTGAGAGTTAAAATCTTACACAACTTCTGACCAGCATGAAAAGTTTATTGAAGCATTGAATATCTTTTCAGCCTGGTTTTCATACAGGGCATGGCACAGTGAAACTCTTCTCTGGAAAGGGATCTTGTGTTGTCACTGTGCATGTAATACATGTGCTTCTTGGCTAAAATGTTTCCTTTTGATTGAACTTCTTGATGCATCCATGATTTTGTCAGTGAGATAACTACATCCAGTTTACAAACAGAAGGCAGCCTCTCCTGTTGTTGTTATTCTTTTAATACATCAATAGAAAAAAAATCTTTGTCTAGAGAATATGTTTTTCATGCACAAGTTCACTCATACTGTCATTTCTTCAACATGGAAAAAACAAAGTTTGTTTCGTTTTCTATGGTGCAATCATCAAATCATTAACATAAAAAAGGATAAAACAGAAATTAAATGGAAATAATTTAATGAATCATATTTAAAGATTTATCATATATCTTATTACTGTTTGTCTGCCTTACTCTTTTCTAACTGATATCTATGGCAGATTACAAAAACTGAAAAGCTTTTCTCCTTTCTCCACCTTCTAGAAAGCTGTATGTTAGGCAAAACACACAGGCACATGGACAAACTGTTAATAAATTAGCATCTTAATTGATTTTAAAGACCCCATCAGGAGACAAACACAAAATGGTAAATTATGACATTGTGTCTTTATATGTAAATTACCTACCAGATTCCCTCAAAAGAGTTTAGTGCCGATGAAAATTATATGCCCATATCCTTGTATATCCAAAGCACATAACATAACCTTTCCTTTAAATTCTTGTAGTGATTAAATGTAAGCTCATTGTATTTTTTGATGTATCCATAATTGATTGAGATTACAAAAGTGTGACAGTAATTCCTCTTTTAGGAGAGTTGCTTTGCATTAATCATACTTGGTTGTGGGGAGAAGTGTGGGTGTGACTTTTCAAATTAAGCAGCCACAGAGAAAAACACGGTGATTTTCTTCAAGTAAGTTAATGTTTTGAAAATTATTTTCATTTGAAAGCAAACAATCTTGAGATCTGGGTTCGAGGAGGACCAGTCTTCTATTTTCATTCTCATTTAATGTTCCACTCTCTTCCTTGGCATTTTACTTGCACTAAAAAAATTAATTAACTTAATTGAGTTCATTTGGAAATAGTAACAGAAGGATGGCAGACGCGTTCGTTGACCCTCTCCCTAATGAGGGAGCATTGTGTCATTCAGTAGCTGCCCAGTGTTGTGCGTGCATGGAGGGAGTACAGCAGTGGTCCCACTCCCTCATCCTCTTAATGAGCAGAAAACATCCCCCCACTTCATTACCAGTCTGTAACAAAAGCTGCAAAGATGGTCCTGCTAGTCTCCTGCTGGGGGTGGCAAGGCCATATCTCTGGTGCCCATTCGGGGCCTTCTGTGTCCAAACTGAAGAACTTTTAGTAGGACAAAATTCTTTGGAAAAAACAGTCAAGGTGAAAAATGGAGATGTTTCCATCTGGAAGCAGGGCAAGGATGCCTTGTTCTTCTGTGCCCCTGCCATCTCTGAGCAGCCAGTGTTGGCATCACTGCTGTGGTCCCTCCAGTCCTGTCCTTCTCTGGCTGTGGGTATTTGCAGTTGCCAGCTCTTCCTCAGGCTTCTCTGTGTGTTTCCATGCCAGTGTGTGTGCTGGCTGAGCAACAAACATCATCTGGGACAGGAGATTCACTCGGAGTGATCCAGCCAGTGTTATGCTGGGATCATGCAGGGAAGGCTGACTACACAGAAGCCTTAAATAATCTCTCAGAAATTTACTCTTTTTACTTACATGGATCATCCTTTAAAGAAAACCAATTAATTTTTCACTTATTTTTAAAGCTGAAACTGACGTCACTGGTGTGGAGTTTATTTTTGGGGTTTTTTTTTGCTTTCCCTATCTAATCAGACATTCAAGGAGACAGCCCAGAAGTCAAGAATGGGCCCAGGGGAGTTGGGGGTTTATCCTTCGTGCCACCTTCCCTTCCCCCTTGGGTTCAGGCTTCCTCTTTCCCCAGCTGCAGATGAGTGGCTCAGTTGGCTGCGTTGGGGCAGCAGTGCAGGCACGGGTGAAGACAGCTCCTCTCCCACATCAAGCCTCCCACGAAGCTCCAGAGGTCTAAATTTGTCTCATCATTTACAGTTTCAGCCTGGATGTTGAAAACATCTGCTAACCTGTCCACAGACATGAAAAAAAAGGGGATTTATGTATTGTAGTCAACTTGATTTAAAGGGGTAAGAGTTATTGCAAGACAAGGAAGTCTTGGCTGTTCTTCCTCGCAGAGCAAGAGCCACCACATGGCCGCAGTGGACTGCTTTTGGCAAGCACAGCTGAAGTGCACTAATGTGCGTGTTTCCTATGAAACACGAGGGATGAGCCATGAAAAATGCCAAGCAGCTCCCCAGGAGCAAGGCACGCTTGGCTTTCCTCACTGCTGAGCTCCATTTCCCCAGGGTGCTTCAGCTCCTGAGACTCTGGTTTACCACACCTCCCCTGTGCAGCAAAACACAGACACACATGCTTGAAGTTAAACCTACTCCTAAGTCTTATATAATTCATTAATTACAAGCATATGCGTTTAAATGCTCTCCTGAGTGACACCCTCACAGCACATGCCAGCAAACACGTATTTAATTTCATGCATTTGGTGAAATGCTGATTTTGTTTTATTTACTTTTGTGTCTGGTGAGATGGAAAAGTTCTTTTTCTGCAACTTTCTGTATAGAGAGTGTTGAAAACCTGGACTCTACACCATCAGTGAGGAGCTTTGCTACCTACTAAATCTAATTATTTCCCCTTGTGGTTTTAAAAAATCAATGATGATTTCTAAATGAGTGTGCTATATAATAAATTAAATTATTTGAACAAGAGCTTGTATCTTTAATATCTGTCTGCAAGATAAGATGTGTGTCATGGTTTAGCAATTGGGCATGATGTGTAGAAGAAGAGGCAACATTCTCCAGTAGAACTTTGTGCACCAGTGCCCAGTACAACTTTGACAACAAACAAGCAGTAACATGTATTCATTAAGAGAAGAGCTGCGTATTCCTGCAAAAGAGATGTTGCCATGCAGCCCCAGCTCAACAGAAAACATCCTGGCTTTGCTCAGATGTTGCATGAGCATGGCTTTACTGAAGCAAGGCAGAATTTTGAGGAGATTTCTTACACATTTTTCTTCCCGGTGAACACCATCTTCCCCCTTGCATGAGGTGTGCAGTTTCCCTATTTAGATTGGGCTGATCATTACAGATTAAGTTCAGCAAAGCTTTTGATCATGTTCTTAACTTCAGCAGGAAGTTGATGAGCATGCTTTGATGTGTGTGGGTTCATCACTGCCCCTCTGATTTGGCGCAAGGCCAAATTAATGCTGAAACAGGACTAGAGCTCCCACACTTCAGATGTGTCCAGCTTTGACTATTACTGGGATAAAAGCACTTAAATTAATACAGGTGGCAAATTTGTACCAGCAGAGGTTTTGGCTTGGGATCTCCATGGGGAAAGATGAAGTGCTTCTACTTTTCTAAAACTTGTACTGTCCTGATTTTTACCTTTATCTTTTTAAATGATGCCTTCCAGGTCTGGAAAGGAAAACCCCTTTCTTTGTTTGGCCTGAATGTGCAGTGGGGTTGGTGACCCCCAAAAATGGACCTGTTTGAAAATATTGTCTCCAGAAGGGTTTCTGAGAAAAGTGAAGGACCAGACAACCTATTTTTATTATTTTTAAATGGCTAAGAGATGAACCATGAAGCTGTAAGCTAGTTTACTTTAGAACAGGAAACTTCTTGGAGGCTTTCTCCAGTGATCTGATAAGAAAACACCTGAAAAAGTGCGGTTCCACTGTGGACAAGCAGAGTGAGGGCTGGCTGGGGGTCATGCTCAGTCAGCTTCTGGTGACACTTAGGATATTATAGGAAGAGCATTTTTTAGAAGAACTGCCCATAGGCCTAGTGGGGGGAGACAGCTTTTGGAAGAAGGTCTGCAGGGATGAACAGTGGCAGAGGAGCAGTTGTGTGCTGCTGGAAACTGGCCTGACACCAACAACTGATCACTGCAGATTCAAAATCCAAAACTGAAAGGGGTCAGTGGTGTGGAACCCTGTGGCACAGCTCTGCTCTGCCTCACCAGCTGGCAAGGCAGCAGGGTGGGCACCAGGGCAGATGTGGTGGGAGGCTGGAGGCTCCCAAGCCCCAGGCCTCCAGCAGCTGTGCCCCTGCAGCTGGGGGCCCATTGTGCACATGGGACCGTTCCTCCCCCCGGGCCATCTGCTTGGCGCTGACAACTGCAGTCTGTGGTAGGAGTCAGAAGTTCTCTCGTGGTATCATTGCCTGTATTGAAACAGTGTAAATAATGAAGATTCTGGGGGTTTTGTTTTGCAGGTGCTGGTGAGAGGCGGTTGTTCCTGTGCAAAGGTTCAAACCAAAGCAGCATTACAACTTCCCTATTTATTTTTTGTCATGCCAAAATGAAAAATATATGGTGTCCATGATGTCTTATAATCAAAGTCTGTCCTGAGACAAATGCATGCAGTTGCGTATATTCATCTCTTCTGGACACAGGAGGGAATTCTTCTTGCTCGTCTTTATAGGTCATTGTCCCTAGTCTGTCTAATAACAAAATATTAATTAGAGTAACTGGTATAATCCTCCTTTATCCCTGACAGTCTGCTAAAGCCTGCATAACCCTGCAGGCTTACTGCCAAATTTTAGTGAGTGCAAAAGTTGCCTTGGATTTGTGGTCATGGTCGTTTCTTGCTCTGTAAGTAAATGAAATGATCAAAATGCACAAGCAGTGTCTGATATTAATTGCATGAAATACAGTTCTACTGAGAGTTAAACAAAAGAGAAATTCACTGCTGGAGACTCCTTGTCTTTAAGATTGATGCTACATGGGACAACAGCCTTAAAATTCATTATTTAAAGTTCATTGGAGGCTGCTGATAGGGGAGGCCATCTCGATGAAAAGAACTCTTCATGTGGGATGATTTCCCAGTTTCCTAAATAGGGTTGGGCTTTAGAGAAGACTATGTTAATAGTAGTTAGATATGTTAACAGTAGTTAGACCTTTTGAGTTTTCCTTATGTGCTCTGTAATGCCCAGGAAATCTGTGCTGTGCCCCATATTCTCAGATTCAGAAGTGGTGCAGGTATAGGCAGCTGCTTAGTGCACTCAGTTTGAAAAATGACATTTCCATTCCTGTTTGGAAGCAAAAGCACTGTGAAGCTTATTAGAGCTCAATTAACATAATATATTGCAGTTACTTCTCTCAGAATGATACCAGACATCCCTCGCGGAGGGGGTAAATTGAATCCTGATAACTGGCATTTAAACAAAACTGGAAACCAGCACTTAATAATAGGCAGAAAAATACTGAATGTAATTGTTCCTCTTCTGAGTTCAGCTGAGTCTGGTTGCAGGTGAAGAATTAACCATAGACTTCCATCTTTCGTTAAGAAGAAGTAAAAAACCAAAGAAAACCTTAGCCTGAAATAATCATTATGCTTCATAACATGGTTTGCTGTCAGTACAGAGCTTAGAGAGGAGGAAGGTTTTATGGTCCTCAGCTCAGCACTTGATGGACATTTATGGACTTTATCAGGTATTTCTTCCCAGGCCCTGCTCTTATTTTCTTAAAGGACAAAGATAATCATTTTTCAGTCTGCTACAATATCCCAGACCTCTTAATATGATCCTTTAGTCCTAACACAGGAAAAAAAAGTGTGTTCCAGCTAAAGCCTTAAACAGAATTGTCTGCATCCTCTGTAACGTGATGGGAGAAAAATTAGTGTTGAGCTACAGCCTCAGAAACAAAAATTCAATGGCTATTATGTTGCCCACAAATCAATATGATTTTCAGGTTTCTGAACAGAGCTTTGAGTTATTTTGGTGTTGTAACCAACAGTTTATGTGAAAATATTTTTCTCTAAATATCTGTTTTTATCATGATCCACAAATAATGTACTGTCGAACAAAATCATTATTACAGATACAGGAAGGACATTAACGTGAATCGCATTTAGCCACTTCTTCCTTATGCCTAAAAGAGAGGTTGCCATGGCAAGCTGCCAGAGCTGTGTCCATGGACTGGTGTGCTCTGTGGGTTTAGCTCAGTGCAGCAAAAACTTAAGTTGGGAGTGATCTATCAGAGAGTGGGGTGGGACATTCTCCCCTTGCTTCGCCCAGCTGCGTCTATCCATGACAGACACTGCTGCTAAGTAAGAACATTCTGTGCAACCAATTTTGTAGAACAATCCTTGATTTAAAATGTAGTCCCTGCTAGAAAGTGTCAGCTGGAAAATTTGTCAATTGGAAAAGAAAGCTGAGTTGCAGGACCTGTAAAAGATGTGGGGATCTATGAAACTGAAAAAATGGTGATGGGTTTGAGGGTATTTAGTTATTTTCATTACATGTAAAACACAGCTAAAATAACTTACTGGGATTATTCACGTGGAACCTGAAGTAATTATGACAAAGAGCTGGCAGGCAGGAGCTGCCTTCACGGGCCACTAGTGTTCACACTCTGCACCACAGTTTTCCCAGGTCCTTTTTTCCCCACATTCTCATTCAGCAAAATGTTTGAGGCCATACTTACATCCATTAAAGCTCTCTTAAACATATGATTAAGTACTTTATTAAATTGAAATCTTTGCTGAACTGGGGCAGTCAGTGCCGTGTCAGCTTTTCTTGTGACCTGCTGCCTTTTGCCCCATGCTCAGGGCCGGGTGCCCTCAGCGGAGCCCATCCCTGTGGCGGTGCAGCAGCACACAGGGTGTTGAAGGCCTGATTACTGTTTGTTAAGTGATCTGAAATCCATGGAAGGAAGTTGTCACAGGAAGGCAATGTATTGCAAAATATGCCTGTTCTGATGTGCTTGTTAATAGGTGCTGGGATCCCTTGGAGATGGAAAGTGTGTCATAAATGTGAAATTTCAATTATTTCATGTAGCATTACTCATGCAAAAGTACTGCTTCTATCTGATTAACATCTGTGCTGGTTAATTTCAAATGTGTTTAAATATTGTTATTGGACAAATTGAAACTACAAACAAAACCTAATTTGTAGTTTTATATTGATGGTAAGACTCCATTATTATTTTTTATGTAACTTAATACAGATTATGTGCATGTATTAATTATGAAAAAAACTGTACAATGGAATGGGTCATGAGTAGACAGTATTTCAGTGATTAAAAAAACAAAGCACAGTGGAAAGAAACATAAATAAATCAAGACCAGCTTTTAATTAATATCAGGCTCTTTTGAAACATGTCATGCAGGTCTGAGAGTGGTGCTGCTGATGTCCATTGCAGTTTAATAGCCTCCTTTGTGTGGTTCCAATTTGCATGAGATTTACTTGGGAATTGATTCTTCTCCAGCCCTGCTAGCTGCTATTTTGGGAAGACAAAAGGGACCAAGTATGGTGCTGTAGCTCAAGCACAGGGCAGGATTTCAAGAGCTGCACCCCAACAGGCTTTGTATGGCTGTCAGGCTGCTTTGTTTTCCTGAGCTGCTCCAGTCCAACCGCTGAGTTTGTGAGCTTTCTGTCTTACAGAATAGAAGTAATAATAGTTCAATTATTATTTCTAAAATTAGAAATAATAGAAAGTCCAATTTTCATTGGACCCCAGGCATTTAATAATCTCTTAATGATTTATTCAAGTTCTGAAGATGGGGAATTGCAGCTTCTTTGTAGCAGATAAAACCCAAGTGTCTATATGAGCTCCTCAGTCCTGCTCTGGCAGCCCTGTTCTGGTACAAAGGAGCAAGACAGTGCCTGAGCCCAGCTGGGGCAGATCTCTCCCTACCTGGGAACCCAGCTGCCTCCCCAGGGTCCTGCAGGAAGGGTTTGAAGTGTGCCCTGTAGGAGGCAAGGGCATATAAGGATTTACTAAGGAGGGTGTGACAGTGTATTTCACATACTGCAGTGTAATCACAGCTCTTAGGGCAGGCTTGAGGAAAGGCTGTGACTCAGAGAAATTATCCCTGAATTATGCCCATGGCCTTTCCAGCTCCCAGGTGTTGGGATTTGGAGTGAGCAAAGGGGACTTTGAGCCACCCAGGACTTCTCTACCCCACATTGGCTTTAGCCAATAGTCATAGCATGTTTTTGCACCAGGTGACCTTATTCAAGTGGCCCGTCTAGGTGTGACCATGGCTGGGTGTGCACTCAACAGCAGCTTGACAAACACGTGAAGGTGTACAGGTACAGCACAGTAGTGTCAAGGGCAGCATCCAACAGAAGATCAAATGTGGGAAATATAATTTACACCATAGCCTTTGGCATGTCTGTTGAGTTTGCAGGCAAGGGTGCCAAGCAGTGTTGGTGCTAAAGTGATTTTTGAGATTGAAAGACCTATTTAGCAGCATTAGCACAACAAAGATTACAAATTTGAAGCAACTGAAAAGGTAAAATCTAAATAAACAGAAAGCAAAACTGAGGGTGTTGTGACAGGGTTTTTATACAGTCTTCAAAGTAGAAACATGTAACTGTAGCACCATCTGAGTCTCTAAGAGAGGCCAATCCTGCATGGTCCAGATTCTTGTAGGAAGCAGAGTGTCGGTGGGAGCTGAGATGACAGAGCTCCTGGCAGGATGAGACCAGGAGCTGGCATGTTTCACAAGTGGCTCTTTTTGCTGCTAGCAACCAGCTCTTCTTTGACGAGTAGCAAATTAAAATGAGTGATGTGCTTTTTTGGTTCAAGGAAGGGTTTTAAAATGTGATGGAGAACTGCCAGGATAGGGGCAGCTCTCCTCCCTTATCATTGTTTTTGATGTGCAGCAGAGATGAAGGAATTGCCTTGAAATAGTCTCCAGCACTGGGCAAACAGGAGAAGATGAAAGGGAAGAAAAGTCCTGGTCTAGACCATGGCAAAAACAGTGTGCAGAATAGCCTCTGTAAAATGTGTCACGATAGGAAATCAATTTTGAATTACACTATGTGACACATACTGTATTTTCCATCCTTCATTGTAATGAGCAAGCACAGCCTTACGTAATTATGGCTTTTTAAGAGATTGCCTTTGGCTGAATTTATTGCCAGACAAATCTATCCCATGGCGTTTAAAATTCACAATGGTATGGAATGTGCAAGCTGGCTGAAATGGCAGGAGGATGCTTGTAAAATTCATGCCAGTGAGGGCCATCTTTCTTTTGCTCTTGCACCTCATTGATCTCCTGCAGTGGGTGAAAACCAACATAAATTGTGCCACAGATCTTCTGCAGGAGCCGAGTTTCACCCCCACTCGCTGTACCACAGCAGCAGCAACACTGCTGTAACAGGAAGAAGGGGTTTTCCTTAGCACTGAGATCCTGCAAGGAAGGCTGAATAGCTCCTATGGCTGAACATGCAAAGGTGGTGGCAATTGTTCAAATAACTGCACAAACTGGGAAGTGATGCTTATGCCATCTCTGTGGAAATCCCCAGACAGTTTAGATGTGACTGGCTGCAAGTTCTTGGCATGCAATGTCGACAGTTTCACATTCTTCCACAAGACATTTGGGCACATTTCCCAGTGTTACCTCTGGGCTGAGACACAGTAGAGGCCCTGAGTAAGCCAGCTGGGCTCTAATGGGAAGGGAGACACTCATCTTTCATGCACATTTGCTTCCTCAGCCTTGCAGCTAAGGAGGCCAGTGTAGATGCAGGTTATGATGGTGGCTTTTGGCATGTGGGCATCCTTCCATTCCAAAAGCCTGTGGATGGATGGATGGATGGATGGATGGATGGATGGATGGATGGATGGATGGATATAAGTTCATGCAAGCCAGATATTGCATAAAAACTTTCAGAGGTTAGATTTGAACTAGACCACCGTGGAAGGAGTGCTGTACTGGCTGATTGCTACTTTCCAGCAGGCAAACAAATGCACTTCCAGTTGCAGTTGCACTGAACTGTCCTCTTCATCTTAGAGTGTATTCATAAATGACAAGACAAGATGGGATTTCCACATTTTCTGTATTTTTGTTGCTAAGTTTCTTTCTACAAATGGTAGGGTGAAATCCTCCTCTCCTTTGCAGAAACTGGATTATTATTTAATGAATATGAACTCCCTCTCATCTTGGAAGACATTTTCAGCAATGCTCAAAGTGAAACTCTGATTTATTTGCTTCTATAAATTGCTAGTTATCCAAAATTCATCCAGGAATGTCAGAGTGCCTCTCATGGAGTCATGTTATAGCCCTGCTCAGCTGCATGAGATGCCAATTCACTAAAAACCAGAAAAAATGAGGACCCAGCTCCAGGTTTTGTACAGTGAATTTAAAAGATAAATAGAAAAGAACTGGTTTTGAGTTTCCATTTTGACATCTAAACTGGACTTGTTTGGATTATTCATTGTGTTTGCAAATTCTTTGAAAAATGTTAACATTTTGTTCTACACTTGTCCATTGAAATGAGGAGGTATCTCCTGGGTCTGAGATGGGTGAGAGAACCCCAGCATGGAGCTTTATCCTTATAGACCTACAGAAGCCTTTCACATAAATATTCTCTGCAGCCCTGTTTCACTGGCTCTTTAAGGGTTACTTCCTTTGTGTTGAGAAGGTCAAAACACCATAAGGAAATTGAGCATAACTTCTTGACATGTGAGATCGTGAATTTTCCTTTCGAATTAGAGCAGTAAATTTGCAAGTTAGTAAGAATAAAACTCTGAACCCTTCAGATGGTTTGGGGAGGGGGGCCAACTCTAATTAAATCCTCCAGGTCGAGCAGTCCTCGCTCATCTGGTTTGATTTTGATGAGCTGTCTGAGCTGGTGTGTACAGAAGTGTGCTGCTGTTTGTTTTGTTTCCCAAAGCACAACTGCTCGAATCCCCCAGTGACAACAGCAGACCTGGATGTGCTCAGCTGTGGCAGATTGATTGTCTTGGTGCTACCCTTGGAGTCACTGGCTGTTTGCACAGCATGTAGGGATGGCTGTACATCACTCTGTCCCTTAGAAATGTGCTGAGCAGAAGCTCCCCAGCTATAGATACTGGGGGATGCTTAAATGCAGATCTGCTTTGCACCTGAACTTTTCCTGTTCTCATCATCCTCCCTGTCCCTTCCTCGCCTTGTCATTGTCTCAGCTTTTCCAGAGGGCTGTAGGGTTTTTGTTTGTAAAGTGATGGGGGCAGGACTTCGGTTTACTCTCTAGAAGGACGTGGAGGTTGTGCAGGGCTGCCCTCTCCATCCTGCATGCTGTGATCTCTGGATGGGGAAGGAGAGCCATGCTCAGAAGCCAGCATCATGTGACATGGCAAGAAGTAATTCCCATACTGCAGCATAAGGCTAAGTAACCACCATCTTAGTGAGAAATCCACTGAACTTGGGCTTGAGAGTGCATCTGGACCAACAAGTTGAATGTGGTTCAGACTGTTTTCTAGCGGTGGGAGCATCTGGCATGGGGCAGCCAGTTCTGTGCTGATACCATGGTTTAGCCTCCAGAGCAGGGTGGCTACATGCAAATTACTTATGGGAAATGGTATATGGCCTGTGCTACCCTGCTAGGAAATCATTTAGGAACAGACCAAGTTAAATCCTACCAGGCACCATTCATTCAACAGCAAAAAGAGTGGACTTACAAACTGCATTTAGTTTACTCATCAAATGCAACCTGTGATGTCAGGGTTCAAAGCAATGACCATCTACTCCAGCTTCTGGGGAAGGAAAGAGTAACTGGCTGCTCCTCAGGTCATGCAGACTCCAGGATGCCAAACTTCCCCAGAATATCCTGCAAGATGGGCAGGGAGACCAGAGTTGTTTAAAGAGTATCATGAGAGCTGTGGTTAGACCAGTGTGACTGGGATCGAAAGAGCTGCATGAACGCAGAATAGCACAGTTATTTCCTCAGGATTTTCCCAGGGAAGCATGGAGCAGTCGGTGAGGGTGTCTGGAAGCAGAAACAGGCTGTTTGATCTGCTAGTGTAAACAAGCAGTAAATCTAAAGCCAAATTCACATCTGGCTTGCAACATATAATCCGCCTTGGCTTAACGAGGGTTAATGAGGTCTAACCCTGGGCTGGTAATGGGCCCTGAGAGGTTCCTTCTCGGCTGTGTAACAGACCATGGATTCTGCCTCCCTCACTCATAATTATTTTGACAACAGCTCTGGGTCCAGAGCCAGAAGATCTATTTGTTCTACACAACAGGACAACTTTCCAATTTATGGGTGTTTTGCAGTGCTATTTTTGTTAACACTGGACTTACCCAGCCAGTCTTTTCCAGTTCCAATTTCTTCAGGTATTTGCAGTAGAATTGCATTGCAGATACAAATAAGGCAGCATTTCTCGTATCACTACCGTTTCCTGTATAGGGTTCCCCCAGATTTTGGGTGGGTTTTGTTATTCATTCCTGCACAGGTGTTTTCCAGCTCACAGTCTCCATCCATTAGCCCTTACCAGACCTCTGCTCTGTGTTTGAGCAAAGCAGGGAGTCTTCCTGGCTCCTGGTCTAATGTGGGAACCTATGGAATAAATACTGAGTTATATATTTTTCAAGAATTACTTCTATCTACTGTCTTGTATGGTGTCACATCTTCTAAGGTTTTAACAACTTTTTGTTTTCTTTTTAAAGACAAATATTTCCTTTCCTTTTACATGCTACATGCAGCTTTTCAGAAACACGCAGGGGAGTTTGAAACACCAGCTGTTTCCTTTCAAGATCTCTTTGAAGATCCCTGGGCCATGTACTCCTTATTCAGCTCCTGGGTAGCTGCAGGGTCCATGCTCCATGCAGACAGCAAGGGAACAGTTTCCAGTCTCTCAGTCTCACTCAAGAGTACCTGGGCCTGACTTATTTCTCACCTGTGGCAACTCGGTCATCCCAGTCCTACCATGGTGAAAGCAAGTGACATCTCTGTGGCTGTCAATGATAAAAATTCCTGTTTCTCAATCCCTGTGAGATGTGCCTCCATGTTAAAGAGCAGCAAGGCAGAACATGAGCAAAGTGAGAAAATGCTCTCCTATGCAACTTGCAGTCAGAATTTGGATAAAAATTACATAGGAGAGGTGGAAATTATCACAGCTGGTCTGTTTTAAGAATTAAGGGCTGCAACAGATAAAGTGTGCTCAGCCTCCAAGGAATTTAAAGACACCTGCTGAGAGCAGCCACTGAAGAAATGTAGGAGTGGTAATGCTGGACTTGGTCCTGGAAACATTCCACTTTAATCAGGGGAAAACTGTAGATGGTTGCTAAGATAAAGTCCTGACTGGCCCCTGGTACATTCCTGGGCATGCTCTGCAGCTGGGGTAATTTCCAGGGTGCTGAAGCTTTCCCCATGAGCACTACTCCCATCCCCAGATAAAAACATGTCTGGTGTTCCCACTACACTGACACTGCCCTTGCCTGGACATAGCCCACCATCCTGGGGTGATTGATCCCACAGAGGAGGCCATTCTTCCTTACCAGCTCAGTTCCAAAATCTTCATGCAGCCAAGAGTGTGGAGATGTGTTTGAAGCTGAGAAGTGGCAACTTCGTCGGTCCATGAAGGGACCTGCTTCTGTCCATCCCTCTCTTGGTCCTCGAGAAGGGATTTAAGGTGCTCTGGCTACCTCTGTATAGTGCCAGCTCTGCAGCTCAGCCACCAGCGCCATCCTGGCATCAGAACTCTCTGTGAACTTTTGGTCATCACAGAGGATGGGTCTGGCTGTGTCCATGCTGGTGTATCCATCTCCACACAGTGCAGGAACTTATCCCCCTGGATGATAATCCATCATGAAGAATATTAGCACCAGGTGTAAAAGTAAATCCCAGTTAAGAAATATTTGTTCTAGTGATGCATTCATAGCAATGCTTTTGTTGCTCTTGACAATGGTAATCACATGTGTTTCTGGAAGACCCTGCAGCTAAGAGATAACCATGGCCTTTCTATTGCAAATATGCCTATGGGTAACTTTTTATGCATATGCAGCCTCATTAAGCCATCTGTAGAAAATTAGACTGCTCACTGCATAATTGTTTGCAGGAACAGGAACTGGGTTCATCGCCTTTCTAACAAAAATTGTATATCTGTCTAGAGAATGATGACTTCATCTTAATTTGCATCAAGGCTGTGGTAATGAAGTAGGCTTGATGAAAATGAAAAGCAGACTATGAGAACCTGGCATCAGAAGTGAACTACTGATAGCAGAGTCTCATTTTCAGTTCATCTTGAGACTGTGCTGTGCTAGTGCTAGGAAAGTGTCAGCTCCTTATTTGTATCCTGAGGACATCAGTCTTTTAAAGATCTATACACCAATATTGATGCTGTGTTGTCTCTGCTCATAGAGTCATATACAGGCACTCTCTTTCTTAAAAAAAATTAGAATTTTCTTTTTTTCTTTTCTTTTGGAAAAGAAGGGCAGTCCTTCACCTGAACACTTGACTGCTGGATTGAGATGGTTTCGTTCCCAGCTTTTCCTCTCTGGTCCTGCAGTTTGTTCATGGCAGAAACAGGATTGTGCTTTTTCCCTTCTCCTAGTCTGTGTGTATTGTCTTTAGAGATTTTCTTGTCCTTGGAAAGTGTTACCTCCTCTAGTTCCAAGCTAATGCAAGCAGAGCTTGCCAAAGGAAGGGCTGGCATTTCCTTCATGCCAAGTGCAGCCTGGTTTTGATCTGCTACAGACAAATGTCCAGATGTGAGCCTGCTGGAGAGCAAAGCATCTTGCTGTGCTGGTGTTCACACTGCCAGGCTATGCACAGTTCACTTTGGTGTCTAGTGTGTGTCAGGCACCTAAATTTTTGGATCTTATGTTAGGCAGCACAGAGGTTTGAAATGTGTTGGTGGTGGTTATGCCATCAGCTTTTGCCTAAAATATTGAAAATCTTCCTTCATTCTTCATGCTTTTTTCCCAAGGTATTCCCCCTCTAAAGGAGAGTGTGTGGTGCTATTTGGCCTAAATATGTTGGTTTGCTATTAATGGCAAAACTCCACACTGAGGAAATGCAAAGGCACCCAAGGATCTCATCTCTCTGAAGGTGTTATGGGTAGGATTGGTGGATCCTACTTCAGAAGTTTACAACATTTACACCTTCATTTGGGATAATCACGAATCTCTTTGTTGTTAATTTTGAGATGCAAACACGTTTAGAGAGTGATGCATTCGATTTCTTTTTAGGTGTCTTTCAAATGAGATGAATTCTCCCCTATATCGCGCCATTTCTCTGTTCTCTCCTTTGATTCTGTTGTAAGCCATTTGCAGCCCACGGAGCAAAACCACCAAATGTTGGCCTCTCCAGTTGTCTTCCAGCACTGCACTGCAAGGGGAGAGTTTGCACCTGCCCCAGCCCTAAGCAAAGTGAAGGCTCAGCAGGAGCCAGGGAGTTAGAAATGTTCCAAAGTGCTCTTACCTGAAAAACAGTGACTGAAACCCACACCTGAAGGTGTTCCTGAGTCCACACTGCGCTGTAGGGCTTTATTACTTTCTGTGCTGTGCATCTTTGCAACCTGCTGTATTTTCTCTCACTTACTTTTCTTCTGCTTTACTCGACTGGGAAGCATCTTTGACTTGGAAGGGAGCAGTGAGAGACAGCAGCAATCGACATTTTACCACTCTACATGCTGTTGGCAGCTGAAAGGGAGAAGCTACTTGAAGTGAAAACCCCCTTGCTTGCATTTTGCCACCACACGCAGCCATAACTTACAGCCAGGGAAGCAGATATTGCACATGGGGCACTGATTTATTCATACCATGCTCTTGTGAGGCAACCGTGGACTGAAGTGGAAGCGCTCAAAATGGCCAGTGCCATTAGGGGTCCTTAATAAATATTAATTTAAGTGTATGCTTTCCTGCTGAGAAGGTGACTGGTGAGCAGAGTGCACACTGGCAGCTGTACACAAATTAAGCTTTTCCATTTGCTGAGCTCATGTGTGGTCACAAAATTCATGGGGAGAAGAGATGCACCAAAGTGGGCAGATGCACCCTAATGTCATCCCACCGCAGAGTCCATCCAGTCTGTGTAATTAACATTAGAAAGGTCTTTGTTTTTCATTTTTACTTTTTGATTGTTTTACAAGTGAGACTTGGTCTAGTTTAGTAAATGGTAGGATATGATGATTTGCCAAAGTACATAGTTTACACCAAATCTGGCAGTTTTGCCAGCAAGAGAATACATTACACTCAAACTTAAGCAATTACATAGCTTCAAATTTCTTTCTCCTATTTGAAACTTACAGTCTTTAATCACTTAGAAAACAGTGAGCAGTTTTATTTTTATTTTCCAATATACTTTTCATTCATAGTTTACACCAAACTTGCTAAGGATCGAAATTGGATTTCAGTTAAAATGCAGAAAATCTGTGCTGTGAAATTGCCTTAGTATTAGTTAAGTAAATCTACTTGTGCTGGATGAAGAGGTTTGGCATTTTTTACTAACCAAATATACTTGTATTTTAAAATGTTTAAAATACTATTTTTGGGCAATAAACTAGTCTGAAACTTTTTGGGCAACCTACCCATCTGAATTATTAAATTCCAGTTTTCCACACCCATTTCTTCTTGATGTAACAGCAGAGGAAAACAAATCTTCCTGGTGTTTTTTTTCCCCCCAATACTCAGTCCTTCTCTTGTTCGTGGGCGACCTGATTGCACTGCCTTTACTGAACTAAATTAACCTAAGCTGAATGGATCATTGCATTGAGACAGTAAATGTTTGCAAGTGTGGCCAAACCTGGTCCTAGTGATAGATAAAGCAGTATCAAAAGGAAGTAGATGTACTAGATTTTATTTTCCAGACCTTGAAATGTTAAAGTTTTTTGTAAAACTGTATTTAACCAAATACATAACTCAGTCATTCCTAGATCCCTAATGATCAGTTGCTTGTTATTGATTCCCAGTGCTATTCTTGATCTAAAATGGACAAAAATTGATTTTAGAATGGTACATAGTACAATTAAACGAGGTGAAATTTTTTTATGTCCAGAATATTCATTGAGAGCTAGATAAATGAATAATCATATGATTTCAGAGTTGAATATAAGTAGAAACTGAAAGAGTTCTTATTGTTAGCAAACATAGCTATTGATTTTTAATATAGAATTCTTATTATTTATATTTATGGTTTGTAAAGCTAAGAATTGTTTATACATTGGAAGTCAAACACAAAATATGTATTTTATATGCAGAAGAAAAAAGTCATGTAAATATATTGGGTTGGATTTATTTGAGCGAGGTTATTAAATTATTCAGTTCTTCATGTGATATTTAGATAAATAAAGTCTCATTTTCCACTATGCAGCTGATCTCATTAAAGGGAAAAAAACCCCTTTAATGTTTAAACCATCTTCTAATTCTGAGCAAATCCCTAAGAATGTTCTAAGGAGAGAGAATTCTTAAATCACTGGATTTTGTATCCTAATTAAATCTCTTGACAGCTCTCCGCATTATGTGCAGCAGTGGCTCAGTGCAATACAGGAGGTGGAGTTCAGCTTTTCATCATTGTCCTTTTTTACAAAATAAGGCTTATATTTCCTTTTTTATTCTGTGTACTGAGGAGTCCCATTTCCGGGTGATCCAAATTCAGTCACTCCTTGGAGGTTCTGTTTCCTGGGGTTTTTCCTTGGCTGGGAATGGGGTACTGTCCAGAGGAGGGGTAGATGTTTCTTGTAGTGCAACAAATTAGGAGGAGGAGTGGATCCATTTCTGAACTTGTCTTAAGGATGAAGTATGGGATTTGACTGATAGATTTTAAACTATAAATGGATTAATTAGAGTGTGCCTGAGATCATGTATAAAAAAGGAGCAAGCTAATTAAGTCTGAGCAGTACTCCAAATGCCTTTTGTGCTGATGACTGGAGATCAAAGGCTAGAGCAAGTTGTTTAAGACTATATTTCTTTAAATGAATACATGAGCCTTACTAAGGGTGGACAGGGCATTATTTTCAGTCAATCCAGGCATATTTCCTAGCTGGTTGATATGCTTGGAAGTGCCTGATTTTTAACTGATGCTTGGGTATTAAGATATATTATGATCCCATGCATTATGGCAGAATAGATTTTTCCTTTTGCGTTTTGATATTTAATTTAAGTGGAAGATTTTTTTTTCTCCTATGCCTTGGACTGAGTTGTCAGAGATTTTGGAAATTTTATTATGGATGGACTGTAGCTGCACCAATCCAGGAACTGCACATGCCCTGGTGCCTCCAGTCAGGTATTCTCCTATACTGCTGCCTGCTCTCCTTGCTTTCTGTGGCTGCAGATACACATCCAGATTTGGGCTTTGTGGACATTTGTCGGGACCAGGTTATTGTCATCTTGTTAGGGATTCAAGGCAACAGTAATGAATAACAAAAAGCATCTCCTGTGGTGTGCTGAATGCCAAGTATGAAAATTGGGAAAATAAGGGCACTCAGCTCAGTGCAAAGGAGCCCTGAATATCAGTGAGGATTAGGAGTCTAAGCGGCACCTTAGTTTTTCCTTAACATTCCATTGCTGTAGTTTAAATGGAAATTACAATTTCCCTGAGCAGAACAAGCCAAACCCAGATACATCTCTGTGGAAGTCAAGAGAGAGTAAGAAGGCAGAAGGACAGATGTACACCTCACTGAAAGCTTTGTCATTTCCACATGCATGTGATTTTGTTGAAAATTTTCTGTTTTGAAGTTGAGGCCATTTTTTTCTTATAGACAAGAAAAAGGCAAGGAGGGGGCTGGTGATTTTTGTCAGTTCCATTCTAAACTGAGAGCCTATGTCTATGTGAATTTTTAAGTGAAAAGAGTAGGTTGTTGCCACTTGTGGGAGTGGCATGGACCAAATGATATCTTGAGGTCCCTGGTTCTGTTTTTCCCAAGTATGTCTCAGAAGTGACCCAACCACTCAGACTGACACCATTTAATTCATGAGGCTTATCCTTTTTCCTGTCCTGTGGTTCAGCTACCAAAATTTAAAGGACATTTAGGACAGTGAGAATCACTGGTTGATGCCCAGGTGAATGCAGATTCTCCTGCTGAGGCTGTTGAGAAGCTGGGCAGCAGATGAGGTTTATAAGATATTACTCCTGGCAATCTCATCGGTCAGATTTAGTCTGATGTGCCAAGCCTTGTGAATGGGATTGAAGGAGGATTTATTGTCCTCCTGCCCCGGATGGCCCGAGGTGGAATGCTGCTCTCCAGCCTGTGGATTGTTTGCAACATCCCTGTAGCTTCCCATGCATCACAGCACAAACTCCTTCAGTCCATAATGCTCTTAGAGAAATATCACCTTTTCGTGACAGTAAACATCACTTGATGGATACTCCAAAACAGATTTTATTGACCTTTGTGTCTTTTTATATGTTCTGATTTGTTTCTTTTGTGGTGTAATCGACTGTAGAATGATATAATTTCAGAAATGAGAATAGCTGCTAGCTGGAGGCTTGAAAGCATCTCCCTTTGCCAGGTTTGACCCACAACATAGGAAAACAGGAAATAGCTGGTTCCTCAGCATTTTCCTCCTTTGTGAAGAATGAGTTGATGTTTGGCACCTTTCAGTCCTCAGCACTGGTTTAAGCCAAGAGAGTCTCCACCTTCCACTGTGCAGATGGGTACTCTGCAAGCCCCTCTTTCTTTCTCCAGTTCAAATTGGAGCACCCAGCAATTGATTGCAGATCATGACAATGGGATTTGGACACTGGAGAGCCCATGGCACAGCAGTTTTTAAACCTACTCAACAGCAGAGGGGACCTTTGAGTATTCAAATCAAAAGCAGAACTCTTAGACTAGGAAAAAAATCCTAACTACACGTAAGGACAGATCTGTATACAAAGAAGTGTAAATATTACTTTATGTGTCTTGCCAAATCCACTTAAACAGCTTTTTTAGATCTGCAAGCAGTTACTATTTAGAAGACAGATGACTGCTAGCCAGTGTTCAAGCCATTTCTCCCTTTCTCAGGGCCTAACTAAATGAGATGATGCCTCTCAAGCACTTTTATTTGCAAATAAAAACTGCTCAAAAGCATATTATGGACAAAGGAAGAATTCTGTGGACAGGGAGATGGGCTATATTGTGCCTGTTCATAGAAATTTAAACTGGGTTATTTGGCAGGGCACAGCATGCATACAACTGCCTGTATTATGGAACCCTATTACTGTATGTAATATAAACAAATCAAGTGCTATTAGATAAAAATATTATCATCTCCATTATTCTAACAGCAGCAGCCATTCTGCCCAGTTCAGGGGCTATGAAACAGCACTGGAGACGCTCTCCAAGCACACAAAGGCAGGTAGGTGGCAAAAAGCTGTTTGCTCCTTGGCTGCTTGTCACATACTGAGGAAGAAATCTACAGGGAAGTCTTGTATTCAGACAAGATTGTCAGCAGTTACATAGCATGAGCAAAAATACTATAAAATTGGGATGGTAGTTGCACTGCACAGATGTTAAGTGAAAGTGCATTGGGGACTTCAAAGTTTTTAGGAGTTACAGAGGAAAGCACATTTCATTTGCTGTGTAAGAGCACAGCATTACTCAGCCCCTGGAATCAAAAACCCTGTCACTCACAACATCTTAACCAGGTGGCAGCCAAAAAGAGCCATGCCATGGATGGCAAACAACATATGCCATCCATGAAGCCAGAGCAACAAACAGTGTGGCCACATCTTGTAGAAAGCCAGGTATCTCACAGATGTGGATGGCAAAGCAAAAAGCTCTTTCCACACAAAAGCATTTCCAAAACCTGTCTATCTCAATTGCTATTAGTGTTGCACTTCTTTTATATAGGCTGGTAATCTGACAATTTTATACCATCCACATCTGTATATGTGTATCTCTCTCTGTTTCTCTCTAGAGATGGATGGTATAAACATACATATGCACACATGCATGCTCAGTGTTCTCTCTCTGGCTTTCAGAACTCTGACTTTTGCAAGTGGCCTGTTTGATGCATATAAAACACAAGTTACGTTTTCTGTGGTTTTTTTCTTGTTATCTGGATGAGTTTCTAAGCAGTGCTCTCGCTGCTGTCTTGGAGCAGGGCTGGTGACTGGGAGGTTGCTTTAACAAACAGGAGCAGAAATCTGAGTCTGATCTGTGCAGCAAGTAGTCAAAGTAATTTGAGATTATTGAATGGAAGATGTGATGCTTAATGCAGAGCACTCAGGTATGGCTTTTGAAGCCCTGTGCCTTTATTGTGGTTTTCAACCTTCTAACTGAATTTAGGGTGCAGAATATTTTCTAGGTCTTTGATATGCAGCCACAAAGAGGCAGAAGGAAGCACAGGGATTTAGCCTGTCTCTCTCTTCTCAAGGCTGCCACACAAATGGGGGTGCCCTAATTATGCCAGAATTACACCTGCGAAAGACATTCTTCATTTGAAATCTAGCTCTGTCTGAAATGCAAGACAGAAAGGAAATCTGTTTTTTTCAGTGAATTGGGAAAATGTGGAACTTAAGTCAGGGGAACTGCTCGTATATGTGCTGCTGCTGTTAGTCTTTCACAGGAACAAAATTTAATATGAATATGTTTATTATTACCTCATAAAGCCAAGCAGCATTTTAGAGCAGAAAATATCTTTGATGGATTGTTTCCCCCCATTGGAATGAAATCCCAGTGAAAACAATAACATGTTTAAGGAGTCCTTTGGGAAGCAGAGGATGACGAGGCTGGAAAGCCTTGTGCAGTTTCACACTGGTCTGTAAATAAGCTCACACCTCTCTTCTGCCTCTTCCTCTCTCTATCCACCTGGGAAGATGTTTATTTTTAGGACACTGCCTGTATTTATATTGCTGTCTCTGGAACTAGAAGCAGTTTTTGTACTAACAGGATTTACTTTTGAATTTTTTTGAAGCCGTGAACATTAAAAATTAAGAGTTGTGCTGTCCCTTTCTAGAGTTGGATGTGAAAGCCTCAGTGTATTTCACACCTTTAACTGCTTATAGAACAGGGTAATATGAGTGATGTATGTGTGCTGGGGGGAGTTTTGCAGGTGAGAGGGAAGCACGGGAAAGTCGATCCTGCTCCTGAGGCATGAAGGCTGCAGGGCCTGTGTCTGCTTCTCTACATGTATGCATTGCTCACAGTGAGGTTTTTATGGGGGTTTTTGTGATGTCAAAACCCACAGTGGCTGTACTTCTCTGTCCCTCTGCTTGAAAGACTTGAACATGGACACAGATCACTTCAAAGTTTAAAGGGTTACTTAATTGACTCTAATGAGCACTCTCTCTTCCCCATCCTTGATGTCTTCAAAACACCTTGAGCTCTCCCAATGGAAAGTGCTAACAAGGTGACCAGTATTTTTTTTCCTCCTGCACATACTATAATGTCCTTATTTTTCTTAGTGATTTGAAGGGTTGTTTCTGTGCCATTTGGCAGACCAGCATTATAATCTCTCCCTGTCTATACAGAAATATAGGCAATTTGATTAACCCCCCC